>LSYV01000008.1:2934700-3014969 GCA_001584585.1 Gonium pectorale | reverse complement strand
AACGCCCGGGCGCTGCTGGGTGCAGTTGCTGGCGCCGGTGCCGGCGCCGACCCACGGCTTACCTCGTCTGCCCGCAGCCTCCTGCGCTCCACCGCGGCCAGCGTGGCGACCGTGATGGCAGTTGACGTGCTGGCTCTGGGCCTAGACTGCATTGACGAAATCCAGCACCCACGGCCGCCTAGCGAGGGCGGCGGTAGCGCCAGCCCCGCAGCTCGGCTGAGCTCTTCCGCCGCCAGCGCGGAGCTCGCCTCAGGTCTTCGGGCCCTGGCCCGTCGCTCGCTGATCCTGGCGCAACGGCTCCAGATGGGCTCGTCGTCAGGAGGCGGGTTCGCGCTGCACCTCCCCGCGCCGGCCGGCGACATCACGCTGGCGAGAGCGGCGACCGGGGAAAGGCCCGCAGGACTTGAACACAGCGGTAGCGGTAGCGGCACCGCCAGCGGCGGGCAGCGGCACTCGCGGCCCGCCGGCCGAGCCATGGCGGTCGCCTGCGAGTGCATCGACGACGACGGCGGGGAGGGCGACGACGGTCGCGAGGGCGGATGGGCCTTGCCGGCCCTCCGGCGCCAGGCCCAGCTGCTGCGAAAGCTGTATGCAAGCAGCACCCTGTACGGCAGCCTTGCCAGCATGCCGTTGTTGGACGAGGATGAGGACCGCGCACTTGTGAGTGTGGGGCACGGGCAGCGGGGCGCTTGTGGCGCTGGTAGCGGGACCTGGGCCAGGGACGGGGACAGGCAGGCTGCCGAAGGAGATGCGACGGCGACGCAGCAGGCCGGGGCGGCGCAGCCTGATGAGTGCGGCCGCCGGGCGGAGGCACCGTGTCCAGCGGAGGGCAGCAGCGGCGGCGGTGGACGTGGAGGCGCTCACTGCGGCGCTGGAGGCGAAAGCGACCCTCGGATCGGTGAGCAAGCTGCGATGGCTGATGGTCGTACTGATGGAGAGCCGATGGATCTCGAGGAACACCGTAGCGTAACTGCCAGTGCTGCTGCTGGAGCGGAAGGCGGCGGCGGTTTTCCTGCCAATGCAGGTGGCGGCGACGACGGCCCCTCTGTTGCGAGTGAGGCAATGGTTGTGTGGGTCAGGACGCCGGGCCTGGTGCGCCTTGGCGCCGCGGGCGAGGACGGGAGCGGAAGCGAGCGGTCAGGGCTCTACGGCCAGTCGGGCGTGGACATCGCGGCGGCCGGGCGGGGTGGCGGTGAGGTGCTTGTAAAGCCCGCAAAGGTGGTGGTCGTACGCTGAATAGTGCCGTACATCGAGCCAGCACGGCCGGAGCGGGAAGCCTTGGGTGCTCACCGCATGCTCGGTAGACAGGGGTAGGTGCAGCGCCTTAATGTCCCCGTAAGCTGGCTAGGTAGTCCCCCAGCGCGGGCAAGGGAGGGCGTGGACATGCGGAGATTCTGTGGGTTTAGCGGGACACGTGAGTCAAGTCCCTGACTGTGGGTAGCCGCTGTCTGGTAGGTGGCATGCGGCGGCGGCCAGGAAGCGTACGGCTGTTTCGGACGTGCCATATCTGTTGTATTTGTTGCCCCCCAGTTTTGCGGGGCTGAGGTAGGTTCTACGGGTTTCTCGTAGGCCCATCGCGCCATCGGACATGATGCAGGAGCCATCAGATCTACCTTCCGTGCTCAAGGTCCGGTAAGCCGTTGCCTAGGGAAGACGGGAGCTCGTATCGGCCCATTTCAACAATCGGCAACTGTCCGCGGTACGCACGGTTGCAACTGGAGGGTCACCCCTCGGAGGTCCTTGGTCCGACTCCTTCTGGATTGAGGGCGTGCTGGTAGCATGTTAAACAACATTCACGCCCGCACGTCGACACGGCCTTACGACGCATACACGGGCGTCCCCGACAGCGCACGTCCCTTGATCTCCTCGCACCACGCACATGTCCTCGTGTTCGTCACAAAGGGTCACACTGAACACATCGGCACTCTCACGCATCTCCACTCCATACCTTTACGTCCGCGCCCAAGCAACATCACGCGCAGCTGTCGCATCCGCCTCACTTTCGGCTCTGCCACGCAGCAAATAAATAAACCATAGCTAAACGAGCATTCCTTGAAATGAGTCAATTAGTTCGCCCAAAGGGTACACTGGTACCCCGCCAACAGGGCACCGGGCGCGAGAACAGGTCCCGGAGATGGCGCGTGCCAGCCCGAACGCCACTCCACCCGGGGTGGCGGCGCGCGGGCGTTCAGATGCGCCGGCACGGGCCCCAGCACACACGCCACGGTTGCACACTGCATTTGCTATGGGAAACAGAGGCGGAGATGACCCCGCGAATGCCCAAGAAGCCGAAAGTGTGCGTGCACCCGTGACTCAGCCGATGTCGGCCGTAGTGTGCGGCAGTAGCCTGCGCTCGAGGCGCTGTAAACCCCTTGACAAGCGTGCGGATTCGGCCACGCGTACAGACCGATGGGCCCCTCACCACTCACTGCCCACGACTTCAGGGCACTTACTGCGCCCAAAGCATTCACTGGCTCCCAGCTGTGGAGGCAATGGTGTTCAACGGCGCAGCCACCGGAGTGACCGCTGCCGCGGGGCTGCCCTCCGTCTCGCTCTCCTCTCCCGGCGAGTCGGCGCCCGACCCGGCCGCCGAGCCCCCCGCGCTCCCACCCGCGGCACCGCCGTCCTGTCCCCGCTGCCCGCCGCGGCGCCAGGGCCGCCGTTCCGACCGCTCCTCCGGCGCTTGCGTGTCGTACACGAGGGAGCGGTTCTTCTGGAGCCGGCACTGCGCGACGCGGAGATAAGGCGCCAACACGGGCACGGGGCAGGGTTGCTTAGCCGATAGCCCGTCACCCGGCTGCCGCTCGCAGACCACGGCTAAGATACAGGGTTAGTGTCCGCAGGCCCGTCCCTGACGCCTGTGACCGCAGCCTGCCTACAGCCAGCCCTGCATTACGCATTCCTCCTCCCCCACCGTTTCGTGCCCGAGCGTGCAACAAAAGTCAATTACAGGTTACTCCAGGTGATGCGCCCCGCTCCCTCCCGCTCCCTCCCGCCCCATCCCTTGCCCTCTCCCCATGCCCGCCCACTGCCCGCCCGCCCGCCCGCTCCCCGACCACTGCTTGCCCGCCCGCCCACCGCCCGCCCGCGCACTGCCCGCCCGCCTGCTCCCCACCTCACCGCTCCCCGCCCGCCCACCGCCCGCCCGCCCACTGCCCGCCTCACCGCGTCCACCTTGATCTTGAGGTTGTCCAGCAGCCCCCGATACATGGCCTCGTCGCCCTGGCGTTGCGGGTTGAACGCACGAGACATGACCTCGACGGCACATACATCAACGAGGAACCGAATGGCACGCTATCCGTGCAGGATGAATCGATCAAGCCTTGCGACTTTGCCCACCCGAGGAGAATGGCCGCCGGGGCGGGTTCATACGTGTGTGTAGCTCACCTCGAGCTCGTACAGCAGCGACGCGACCGCCTCAACGGTGCTGACCCTGTGCGGGACGGGTTGAGATTGAAGCGCGTCGGCACGCGGCAGAATTCAGAGCCTTTCCCAGCTGGGACAAAAACGAAATAAGGGAGCTGAGGAGCGACAAATGTGGGTAATGGGTGCGCGCGGAATGTACGCCATGAGCATGTTCAGCGGCGGCGCGGCGGCGCCATGTCTATGGCTGAGGCGTCGGCCCACTCCACCCCACTCCACCTGCCGTTCTCCAGGTCTCCCCGGTAGCGCCGCACGGGCCGCAGCAGGCTGAGCTTGTTCTCCTGGGAGAATGAGGTTATGAGAAAGGAAAGTAGCAACGATCGGGCGACAGAGAAAGTGGGGACAACTCCCGGACATGCCGGGCAAACGCCCCCTTGGGCGCAGGTGGTCGAGAGGGGATACGTAGCACAGCTAGCAGGGGCGAAGCATACCGCGGGCAACTGCCGGCACCCAGAGCGCAAGCGGCATGGCCGGAGCTTGATACGGTACGACCCCGGCCCCGTGCACCGTACGCGCCGTACCTTGAGGGTGCTCTCGGGGGGCAGCCGCACGGTGAGCGTCTGCGGCACGGCACGGCACGGTGGGGCGCGGTGGGGTGGGGCGCAGGGAACAAGCGGTGCGTCAGTGGGCGCGCCTGTGGTGTAAAGAACAGGAGGGCGATGAGCGCAGAGGGGCAGCGCAAACGCAGTTGCTGAATACCGAACCAGCCTCGGGTGCGAAGATGTGAGTGGCGCTCAGGCAGGCACAGACTCGGACACGTGTCACCTCTTCCAGTAGCGCACCTCGCCAATCATGGCCGGCCCCTTGGGCGCATCACCTAGACGCTGCCACGCGATATACCCAAGGGGCCGGTCCATCATTGGTTCCAGCCTTTGGTCCGACGTCCAGGTTGCGCAGCCGGCGCATGCGCAACCCCGCAGGCACGGCAGACAGCACGTTGGTCAGTACGAGCTACGGACACCATGGGACGCGCTCACCCCCTTGGGGAACCACCCCTGCATGCGCCGCGCGTTGCCCCACGTGGCGTCCAGAGCCACCACCGTCAGCCGCCCGCCGGTGCGCTCATCCGCCAGAGCGCTCAGCTGCTCGGGCAGCAGAGAGTCGGCGCCTGGAGAGGGAGGGAGGGCGCGTGCGGCGGCGTGGGCTTAGGCAGTGGTCGGGACGGGAATCGCGCGAGCAAGGAACTGGGGTAGCGTGCTCAGCACGCGGAGTCAGCACCAGGGGAGGGCTGAGCGGCGGGGGGAGGTATCTAGACCTCCCCCAGCCCTCAGATCTAGACATATTTGCAGGGGACCCCAGGTTTAGCGCTACCTGAATCGTGTCAGAACGGGCGTGCTTCTGTGAAATGCGGTAGCACAGGGAGTCCCTGATGGGTCGCATCTGTGCCGCCCGATACCGCCGTCAGCCCCTCCCATTCGCTGTTTGCGAGATCCATGCAGCCACGTCACCGCCACGCGCGGCGCGCCCATCCCGCGCATGCGACCGCGCACCTGGCCACAGCAGCGCCGTGGTGCGGCTGGTGTCGGCCAGCAGCTCCCGCAGCCGCCGGTCGTGGTCCTGCGACCGCAGCGGAGCGCGCGCATTGGTTGGTTGGTTGGGCGCACAACCCCAGGGCATCATCAAGTCCGATGCACAGTGCGCCGCGGTGAGGTCCATCTACCGGGAGTATGTCATGTACGCAGGAGAGGAGAGGTGCAGGAGAGGCGGGGCGGAGCGCTTTGGGCAGCATGGATCAACAGCGCCTCGCATAGCCGTGTCCCCACCTCCCCACCTCCCCCGCCGAGTGGCTGCCTTCCACCGCTCACCGGATAGCCGTACAGCAGTATCTCGGCACCCTCCAGCGAGTTGGGCAGGATGGAGCCGCTGTTGCTGGCCGAGCCCCTGGCCGGGAGGGAACCATGCAGGAGCGGGGGTGCCGCAAGCGGCTCAACACGCGCGTCTTCTCCCGTCGTCGCGAGGAGCTGCACTGCGTGGACACCTCCTTTCGCCGCCCCGTCGCCGTAAACCGAAGCGCCGGCCCAAGTGCCCTGCGCCCCTACATACCCGTCCCCTTCAGGCAGTATCGAGCTCGTATCCTTGTGAGAACCCAGCGCTGGCCCCAGTGCCCCTCGCGCGTCCCAGCGTCCACCACTCCCCGCCCCACCAACAAGGCTCCAGTCCCCGCCCGCACGCCCCCGCCTCACCACTCCCCGTGGTGTGCGTGCACGACCAGCTTGGTGCGCGAGGTGCTGAACCGCTGCATGCGGCCGCAGACGCACAGCCCGGGCAGCAGCCAGCAGGTGGGGCAGGAGAACAGGATCTTGCGCCACCTGTCAGGCAGAGGAGGGGGGCACCGGGGGGGCAGGACGGCTCTATCCGGACGGGATGCATGAGTCGCAGCCGTTTGCCAAACCCAAATGGGGCCGTCTCTGCATCCTGTACGCCCATGCATACACATGGACAACCATGTAACTGCCCACGCCGGTCACTACCGACTCTACAGCCCTTGCATAAATGCCCCGTGAGTTGCCTCTGACCCTTCCACCAAGACTGCTCTTACCGCGTGTTCCAGCCCCTTCCCCTGCCCCCGCCCCCTCCTTCCGGGTCCCACCTCATGATGTACTCGGACCGCAACGCCATGCGGTCCCGCGGGTCGCGCGCCGGATCCTTGAGTGCCTCCACCATGGCCCGCCGCTCCGCGTGTCGCGCCCGCCAGCGGTCCACGAAAGCGCGGCGCCCGCCGTCCGAAGTGCCGTCCCAGATGCCGTACAGCCTCTGCTGCTTGTGCGACAGGCCCTGCAACTGGGTCATCAGCTTGGCCACCAGCTCCTCCTCGTTGTCGCCCACGTCGGACAGGAGCCGGTCGAGCTCCTCGGGATCCTCCACCATCCTGGCGAAGCGAGCGATGGGCTTGGATTTGGATTTTGAGCTTTGTTTGACGCCCTGCTGCGGCGCATCGCCGGCACGGCTGTTGGCGCCGTCGGCGTCATGCGCGGGGAGGGCTGCTGCGGCTGTGTCGGCGACCTCGGCCGCCTGCAGGGCCGTCTCCCTGTCCAGGGTTGCCACCAGGGTTGCCACCGACGCACTCGCGGCCATGACGCGTACGTGTCTCGGGGTTGACGGACGACCGCGGGCCGAGCCCTCGAGGCGCGACGACGGGGGACCCGGCGACGGGGGGCTGGCGTCGACGGGCCGAGGTGCCGATCCGACGGCCGCCGAAGACGATAGAGCAGACGCTTGCAGATACAATTGCTTTCTACAGGAGGCTGCAGGGCTGTGAGGCAAAGGCAGCGCGACGACGGTCGCAAGACGATTGTGAGCGCGGCAGCGACAGGCTACACAGCTAATCTGAGTTGAAAACGGTATTCCAGAGAAGTATAATTGCGTAACACGGTGTGCCATTGGCTAGAGTGGCGAGCACGAGTGCATGAACGCGAACGTGCTGCGCGCCATTACAAACGCATGGTATAAAGGAGTATAAAAATGTGAGAGCGCCTCATGGGGAAGTAGGCACCCAACCCCAACTGTCTCTCACGTACCGCAGTTGCAGCGCGAAGCTGGATAGGCAGGATACCACACAAGTGCATCCAAATTAAACTTTGTCTTTTCACAGTCACGATTATACAGTGCAATTTTAGTAAATACGTGGAGCCGTGCCAGTCTCAGGGTGCCAGTCTCAGTCTGCTGGGCTTGAAGCCCCTTGCAAACATGGCAACCACCTACAGAGCTGCGTTTGGCAATCCGCGCGCACACAAGCCGGTTGTGGAAAGCCTCGTAGTAAGGACGGTAGACAAACCTGATACCTCGAGCGATGCCGCGCTGGCAGCAGCTCTACAAGAAGAGGAGGGCGCCATGGGCTCGCGGGGTGCAGCCGACCGACCGGTGTCGCCCAGCGGTGTTTCGGTCACTATCCCGCCCTGGGAGAGCGCAGGGCCCCCGCTACCAGCGCATACCCAACCCCAGCACCATCGCTCCAACAGCGACGGCACCTTCTCGCAGCGCCGTCCGCAGCCGCACCCCGCGTCCTCCTCCCAACCCTCTACCCCACCGGCCATGAGCGATGCGGAATTGGCACGGCGCCTCCAGGCGGTTGAACTCGCAGCGCACAAGGATGCCACCGGGGTCCCTGGGATTCCCGCGGTACCAAGTGAGTCGGGGGGTGAAACCAGATGACCTCTGGCTGCGGCCGCTGCCGTGTTGCAGTGCCGCGCTCGCAGCGGCTCCACGCCATGCTCCTCCACAGCTCCCGACTGCCAACACCCTGCAACCTGCGGCCATGGAGCCAACGTGCCACGACCGTGAGCATGGTTTCCCACCTCCCACCCGCCTTGGGCCTCACAAACCCCTCTCTCTGCGCAGGCCTCCTCTTCCCGGAGCTGTCGGCGCAGCCCTCCAGCCGGGAGCTCACCCTCAACCGGACGCTCAGCCGCGCGCCATCGATGAGGGTGGGTCGGCGGGCGGGCGGGCGGGCCAGCGAGGCGCACTAGCTGGAGGACACAGCTGGCTCCCTTCTGTTGCGCAGACCTTGTGTTTTGCCGAGGGGCGGAGGTTATGGATGTGAAGAGACGCTCGAGGCCATCGCGCCGGAGCCGTGTTGGGAGGTTACGTGAGTCAAACGTGCCAGCTCGAGGCGCAGCGGCCGACACTAGGCGCTCCGCATAGGGCCCTCCTGTTGAATACCACACCACACATGTTCTGCGCCTTTACCATAGTGAAATGCTTGCGGCCGGGTGGCGTATTTGAGGCGGGGCTAGGGCGACGACACTGCGGGCGCCAGCCAGCCGGAACGCTGAGGGCGCAGCGGCAGGGTGACCACATGGGCCCGGAAGCGGCGTATGAAGCCTAGCGGGGAATAGAGCGGGTTGCAAGGCGCTTGCACCCTTTGCCGTATGCTGCTGAACCTCGCGGACTGCGTCCGTGTTACGCATCCGTTCTTGCAGGTACAAGCTTGCAACCGTCGGTTACCATCTCTCTCCCTTGCTGAGAGCACTCATCCGTCCCATCTCCCATACTCTCCCACCCGGGGTATGACTGCCTGCAGGTGCAACCACACACGCTCGCCTCCTCGCTGCCGCCGCCCGAGCCCGCCGTGTCTGAGGACCGGCAGCGGCTATTGGGCACCCTGGGGCTGTACGAGCTGGTGGAGAAGCAGGTGGCGGGAGACGGGAACTGCCAGGTGCGATGTGCTAGCAGCGGAGGGGCCTGGGACATGGAACGGCGGGGAAAATGCAAGGCCGACAGACAATGGCTTGCGACCAGAAGGCTGGCCCAAAGGCTTGCCGCTGTTTCGTAAGCTATGCAAGGCGCGGCTATTGCATGCCTAATACCGGTACTCAAGCAACGTGCTGGGACTGGGTAACACCGCTCGTGCCCAGGACGAGAGTGGGTGGTCTTCTGCTCACACAGCCTGGCGCTCACGCCGTGCGCTTGCGCTCCCACATGCTGTACTACGGCGGAGCGCTCGGGGCATGAGACCCCGGCCGATTGCAACACAAGTGCTTTCCTCCTTTGACCATCTCCTGCCGCCCTCCTTCCCGCGCCTCTTAAGCTCCCGAGCCCCTGCATTCCCCTCCGTGCTCCCGCCGCCGCAGTTTCGCGCACTGTCCGACCAGCTGTACGGCACCCCCGAGCACCACGCGGCCGTCCGCTCGCTTGTGGTCAGCACGCTGCGGGACCATCCCGACCAGTACCGCTGCTACGTGTCGGACAAGCCGTACGACGTGTACTGCGCGGACATGGGCCGGTCGGGCACCTGGGGGGACCACGTGACGCTGAAGGTGGGGAGTGGTCATCGTGTGCGTGCGCGGCGCGCTGAGCGAGTGGGATTGTACGGGGGCGGGGCGCAAAAAGGCGTAAAGGTAGGAGGGCGGTGTGCAGGTTGCGGGCGGGCGGAAAGACGTTCGGTACGCGGGTTGGAGTGCTTTGGCGCGCGGGGGTCTTGGCACGAGTGCGGTCGCACGTTCGGGCGAGGTTGGCGGGGATTATCGCCAAATCCGCTTCGCCCTCGTCCTCGATACTGCAGGCAGCGGCTGACGCGTACGGCATCAAGATCGTGGTGGTCGCCTCCTTCGCGAACAGCCCCGTCATCAACATCGAGCCCGAGCGCCAGACCAACTCGCGCACGCTGTTCCTGTCCTTCTGGGCCGAGGTGCACTACAACTCGCTGTACCCAAAGCAGGTAGGTGCGGGCGGGTCGGGAGAGACTGGGGGGCGGCTAGGCGCTGTAGGGCTCTGATATCGTGCCTGTGTATTTTGTTAGGCGGCCGGAGGACGGTTGCCAGAGCCAGACTTTTGATCCACGGGTAATTCGCAATGCCCAGTAGGATACTACGGCCCTGATTGCAGTGGCCAAATGAGGTCCCCGGCTGCCCATTCGCGCCCCGCAGGAACCTCCCGGCAGCGCCCAGCAGGCGCCCGCCCCGGCCGGCACTGGCGGAGGCGGCGGCGGCGGCAAGGACGCCGGCGGCAAGCCCCCCAAGGTGCTGGGCAGCTCGCGGCTGGGCAAGCTGGTGCACGGAGTGGCGGCGGGCGTGAAGCCGCGGTGAGGCGGCGCGGTGCCGGAGCGCGGCGGCGGACGGTGCAGGCCCGCGCGGCGGCTCCTAGCTATGCGTGATTCGCGGCGGACTCCGTTGGGGCTTAGGCGAAGGTCACACAAGGGTGCGCAGAGTCGTGGGTGCATGCTGCGCTGTGTTGTGCAGGCTGCGGCGCAAGGCATGCCGGGTGCGCACATGGCCAGGCAGGCAGGCAGGCAGGGGGTGCATGTGTCCGGGCAGTGCAGAGTACGACAAGAGGGACTAGTGAACTGGCGCGACTCAGCGCCAGCAAGAAACGCTATGGGCAGGACGTGGCACCGGTCTAGGTACTTCTTGTGTGTAGCTCCAGCAGTGAGACAGCATGTACGGCATGCTGTGCCACGCAGACGCGGTCGATGTGAGGTTGCTGTACACATGAAGCTTTGGCCTGTATGCATTGTGGGCTCCCTCATTGCAGCGTTTTCATGCAGTACTACGGTTCGAGTGTTTTCGTCTTCGTCGCCCTGCGCAAGGGCATGTTCATTACACGCAAGTGCTTCAAAGGCTGCGCATGGCACATGGTTCAAATTTGTCGGTTCGTGGTCAAAATACCGTGGAGAGCACAAGGCTTCTCGTGGTGGTGGCGGTGGCGGTCTGTTCGTCAGCAGCGTGTGCATGACGTGATAAAGAGCAGCTTTGCGGTGGGGGAAAAAGTGCTTTCACGCGTAACAGAACCAGGGACAGGGCTGGTTGGCTCCTCCCGCTTGACCCACAAAACGTCTGGGACATAGCTAGGTCGGGTCCCAGTGGGGCGCGGCTCGTGAGCAAGTTTTGTGTTTAAGGTTTCTATGTGTGGAGCGCTTTGCACTGTTTGAAGTTCTACTTGTTTGCCCTCTATCTGCATCTCCGCCATAAGATCTTTCGTGACCTTCCATTAAGGGGCCTACACGGTACGCTGCGGAGGCTGTATGTGCGCTGTGCCTGAAGGCGCTGCTGGCGTGGGTGCGCGCAGTACGGCAAGGAAAGTGGCAAACTGGTTCTGATGTCGGGACGTGGTTCTAGCAAGTCAATCATACTGCCGTCAATGATATTCCACACGCCATTGAACATTGGCCTCCCTCACTGCCCCTTAACAAGGCCTAACAGCGGCTGGGCAACAGGTTCAGTGAAGCGCGGACGCATTGGCAGTACGATACACGCATAGCGCGTACCGTGACGCCATGGCCCTGCGGGCGTGCCCTGCTCTACAGCACGGCAGGCTGCATTGCACACCGCGTCTCACGGCGTCTCCAACACGGCAGCGCACCTGAGTCGTACGATAATGCAAGCAAGCTAAGCGATCGCTTCTGACTCATGCCTTTCCGCCCGGGGCCATAGGTTATCTGGTCCAATGCCAAAGCAGGTCTCGTAACTCCTGCATGCTTTTGCTCTTCTTCTCCGGCCCCTACGCCCCTTCCATGCGACAGATGCGCCCTACGCGGGCCGCCGCAACACCACCTGCCGCCAGCTACGACAGCGCGCGAAACCCATGCCAGCCGCGTACATTATGCCATTATGCGCCCACACGATCCAGTTTTCCAGTCACACGCCAGTGCACGCTTATTCTTCCACACCAAGTCATTTCGGGCAATTGATACAAACGAACAGCCGAAACGAGGCACACAGGTTTGTTCCGCGGCCCGTTGACCCCGCTACCCCTGTATGCCGTTCACTAGGGAGACTGTTTAATGACCGTTCAGTCACCAGACGCAGGCGCCACCGGGGCGTGCGGACTGTCAAATGATGGTTTTACTTCTGCACGACTCCATCATGGGTATCATTACGCCGATCCCACGCTGTACGAACTTCACACTACTCGATCCTCCTCCCTAACGTGCTGTAATCGAGCACGGTCTAACGTGGCGATCTAACGTGGCGATCAACCTCTTCAATGCGAGCGTGCCTTGATCTCTTCAATCTGGGTTTCCAGGTGGCACAATCCGTGTTCCCTCGTCGTGCTCGCCGCGGCCCCCTCCCCCATTGTGCTGGAAGCCCTCCAAACCCCGATTCCATCACCCCTTGAACCCGTCCCCGTTCACAACGACAAGACCGGGACATACACGCCTGCAGAGCGGCCAGAAAGGAACCTCACGTTCAGCATCGCCAACCGGCCACGCAACAGACACATCCACCCTCGGACGGCACAGTCCTACTCCATCGTACGCGCAACCGCCGTAAGCGGACAGGCGACGTCGGAACACATACGTCCGCAATCCACGCCAGGCGTTGGGTCCTCACAGCCGCTCGCCCAGCTTTCCGTAGCACAGGGAGTACATGGCGGCCGTGCACACCGCGCCCGCCAGGATGTTGCCCAGGGTGACCTGCCGGGGGAGAGATTAGGGGCAATCGACGAATCGAGTCGAGCGGTTTAACGGGTATGTACCAGGTGACTCCAGCAGCGAGTCGCGTGACAGGCCGGCCGGTTCGACTGCATACGTGGACGGTGGGAGGCAACGCGGCACCCCTGGACTGATTTGGCACCGACCGTCTGGGATCCTGCGCCGCATACTGGGCATCACCTTGGGACCCGTCCCGGACGCGGTGTGGCTCAGCGGCAGCGTGCCGCCGCCTTGCTGGCGGCTGGCGCCCGCCGCAATGGCAGTGGCAGCGGCCGCGTCGCCTGTGTCCCGCCTTCGCCCGCCCAACGTGCGCAGACTGCAGCGCGCTATCGCGCCACCGCCCGTCCGTTCCGCACCAATCCAACGGCTCCCCTTCCAAAGCCCGCCCCTGCCCGGGGCCGCACCCAGCTCCCAACGCTCGCACAGCGAGCACGTATCGCAGTCACAGAGAACCAGCATCGCAGCCATCATCATGATTGCTCGACTCACTGGGATGAGGTTGGCGGTGACGAACTTGAAGATGGAAACGTCGGCCCCCAGCAGCATGCCCATGGGGATGACGAACATGTTGGCGACCGAGTGCTCCAGGCCCACGGTCACGAAGGCCGTGACGGGCAGCCAGCAGCCGATGAGCTTGCCCTGAAGGGACGGACGGGCGGGCGGGCAGACGGGGGCGCGCGTGTGGGGCACGGCATGGGGGCCAGCTGAAGCAAGGTAAGGACGCTGCGCGACGAGGGTGCCGTCCCCAGGACCACAAAAGATCATATATCGGGACAGCACAGTGCGGTGCGTCCCCTGCGTACACGTTAGGATCCTGGAAGGATGCTCATAGTCTGCACCCCTGTTCCAGAGCGCCTGATCATTGCGTGCGGATGTACAAAGGCCCGGAACTCGATGTCAAGACGAATCCTTAATCCATGATTCACCCCTGCGCCGTGCCACCTCCCCTAGTCAAACGTTCCCCCGAACCCGCCGCCCGCCCCCCCACCCGCCCGGTTGCTCACCGGCAGCGTGCTGGAGGCCATGGCGCTCCAGACAGCCACGCAGACCATCCAGTTGCACAGCACGGCGCGGACGATTGCCTGCCGACACGCACACGACGGATCCGGGCATACGGGTAGAACCAAAGATAAATGAAGACGGATTGCGCGCACATTGCAGGCTCATAGGCTCCGACGCGACGGAGGAGGGAGGCGGGGTTGTGAAAGTGGGCGTCGCCGCAGACATATACCGCCCTGACCCCAAGTTGCAACACCCATCAACACTCTACATGGGGGTCAGCGACAAGAAAGCATGTTATGAGAGAGAAACCCTGGCGCGCCACTAGGGTCTGCCTTAAAAGGACTTTCCCACAACCATTTACGAGAAGCCCTGGCACGGGTCCGCTCTTCACTGCCTACGCCGTCAAGGCGCCCAACCAGACAGCCCCGCCCACCGCCCCGGCGCGCGCGTGCGCACCGTTCCCAGCGGCAGCGACGTCTTGGCGACGGCCAGGGTGGGCAGCAGGGTGTTGGTGGCCATGAGGCCCGTGGCGGCGATGGCGGCCACCATGGCGAGGCAGCCGACAAAGTTGCCTGCAGATGGGGGTCCGATGTGTCCAGCGCCAGCAACGGTCAAAGGATTACGTCGGAACAGGGGTAGAGCACAACCATGGAGGCGGCAAGGGCAGCAGTGAATCCTCCTCACAGGCCATGTTTGCACGCGGCCGACAATCGGCAAAGGGTAGTGTGTCCAGGGTGAACGGTGTAGGGTGAATGCCCGCGTTCTTGCACGAGATGGAGTGTGAGTGCATGGGCCTGCCGAGCGCCCACCACGCCGCGTGCCCCGCAAGCCGCACTCACCCGCGTACACAACGGCCCAGCGCGTCAGCACGTCCTTCCAGTTGGCCTTGCCCTCCAGCACCGCCACCGTCAGCAGTGCCCTGTACGAGCACGATCGGAGAGGGCCGAGAGGGCGGCACGCAGCCATAGGTAAGCTAGCGGCGGTATGACGCCGGAGAAGTTTGGTGTGTGGGATGTGACGGCTCTTACCAGCAGCGCCTATTAAGCGCTGGCCCGTGGCAAGCACCTAGGCGGCGGACGCCTTCTAGGCCACAGCCAAGCGCGCCATGGGCATCCGATACGCCTCAGCGACGCCACACTCCCGTCAGCGGGCGCCGCGCGCACACGGGAGCCTGTGCACCCAACAGACTGACCTCGTCCCTCCGGTACAACATGGCACCTCGGCAGCCCCTAGCGCAAGGATGTGACCAACGCGATCCACTACGCACGCACGGCACGGCAAGGCTGCCCCCCCCCCACACACATACACCCTCGTGCGCACGCACGCACGTGTTTCCGGTGAAGAGCTCGGCCCCGCAGATGAGGATGAGCGCCAGGCCCATCGGGAACACCGAGGCGGCAATGAACTTGGCCAGGCCAGGGTTGGTGCTGAGGATGCCTGGAGGAGGGGGGGCACGGGCAGCGGGGGCGCCCGAGGCGAGTGAGGCGCGACCAAGGATGCTGTGCCAAGTGGGGTCGAAGTCGCCGTCCCCGTGGACATCACCAAAGCCCTGCCCGAGCCCCAGCTCATGACAGCCGCCCAAAAACGAGACACGCCGTGCAACCTTGTGCGCGCCACCCGAGCAAGGGTTTGAGTTAAGGCAGGACGGCCACGCACGTACCCGGCATGGAGTTGAGCAGCGTGAAGGAGAGCAGCGCCCCGAAGCCGATGTACACGCCGGCCAGGATCGCTAGCACAAAGGCCTAGGGCAGAGAGGTGCAAACAGCAAAAAACGGGGGTGAGGCGTAAGGCGACAGGACACGGTAGATGTGGCAATCTGCCGGCTGGTCATCCCTGTAAGGATCCTGCGACGGGGGGGCTGTGTCGCGGGCGGCAAGCAACACCCGGGGCGCTGGTTCGAGGGTGTCAATGCCGCCCGACCCCGTCAATCAGCCTCGTCACCTTGGGCAGGGAAAGCTTGGCCTTGGTGGCGCCGGCGGTTGCGGCCAGTTGGTACACAGCGGCTGGCGCCAGCAGCGCGGGGCCCGGCGCCGGGGCCGGCGTCGGGGCCGGCGCGGGCGTTGGCGCGGGCACATTTGGCGTCTGAACAGCGCTGGAAGGAGCCGCCGGCGCGGTGGCCGCCGAAGCGCCGTTACCGTTGCCATTGTAATGCACTACAAGGGAAGTAGTGAGGGAACCTGGTTAAGCACGCATCGGCGGCATCGATGGGTTGCGGCGATGGAATCGACGGGTCGCGGCGAGGTTCCCACGCGACTTGCCTTGCAAATTTGCAGCCGCGTGGACAGGAGGCACTATGAGGTTTCGGCCGGTGGCCGAAAGGCAGGTCCGGGGGGTCAACGTAAGAGTTGAGGGCTTGCTACGCACGACTGGCCGCAGAACACAGGATGCTGGTCTCGTCTGCATCATGGAGGGCGCGTTAGCGTGCACTGCGCGTTGGGCAATAGGCGCCATCGAAACTTTTTTCGCACGTGTAGCGCGCTAGCAGTGGATCTACAGTAATGAGCTATCTGCAATGAGTAATTGCGGTCTAGGTATGCGCAGGCAGCATGCAGAAAATGCCACTTTAGTAAATAAAGGCGGTGCGTAATGCGCTTCTCATCTCGTTGTACCGTTGACGGTCCCTTTTTGCGCTACACTAGTAACTCTACAGTCCATTGTTTACTGTATCAAGAAGAAGCATTCGCAAGCGCACCCTGTTGTATGCTGCCGGGGCGACAGGTAACGCGTTGGCCTTTCACTGGACACGCACCAAGCGGATAATCCTTGCTTCGTGTGCAAAATGTGTTGACCCACAGCTGCCCAAGGCATACGCGGCAACAGTCTTTCGGAAGTCAGCAGACTACAGTAAACTCGACTGCTGGTGCGGCATCGCGTGCTAACAAACCTTTGCCATGCCTTTGTCTGGAGGTACTTAGCCACCCTGTAAGAGTCTGTCGCCTCGGGACTCAGCAGGAGACAGGGGTGGGCCTCCGTAAAGCTCCGTGGCAGGTACTCGTCAAAAAGGGAAACTGAAACAGGGAAGGCAGAACTGTACGCAGTGGAACGTATACCATTGATCCTGCATCGCCACCCATACCCAGAAAGCGCACCCGTAATATGTACCCTGGGCCGCGTTACTCCACAGCACAACCATGCACAACCTGCACAACCCCAGGAATCCCATGATGTAACACTCCTTAAAAAAAATGAAGCCGTGATAGAGGTGAAGAGGGGAGAGGCCAACGAAGTCTTAGTCTGCCCTATATGCTTCCGGCAGCTTCACTTCTGAAAAGCCAATCGAGATTCAGTGGCTAGCAGAAGGACTCCGTGTGGTGTGTCCTGTGTGTACGGGTGTGACACGCAGGGCGGATCCCTGCTAGCGTGTCAGCCTAGACAATGCCCCCAACATGCTCATTGCCTTGAGGCGGGAGGGAAGGCAAGCAGGCAGCTTACGAACCCAGGCACGGGCATTCTGCGTGCTCGTAACGGTTCGTTGGTACGGTTGGTCGTTGTGAGTAGGCTCCTTTAGTCCTTTTGCGTGTTCCTGATTGCTACTATGGCTACAAGCGTCGCAAAACTCATTCGTAGCCCAGTGCGATCCACGATTCTGCGTTCCTACCAGCCATTTGCGCAACACAGTTAAGACAAGAAGAAAAGTCACGACGATGCAGAACGACTAAAATTAGCGCACATGTGATTGCTGCTAAACGCTCGGCCATGAGCAGCAGTTGTAGTTCAAATGTTCAGGGACAGACCCAGCTCAGCGACCCAGGTGGTGCCGGCGTGCAAGGACTGGCCATGTGAACGTCACAAGAGTGATCATCAAAGCCGCTGAATACTCTCGCAGGGACAGGCCCGGGAGTGGCGGGACCGGCATACGAACGACCTCGATGAAGTCCATGGGGTGCGCCGCTATGCGAGAAATTTATCGGCCATGTGCTCACGGTTGGGTTCATATGTCAAGAGCTTGGGGGGTCAAAGGAGAGCCTTGGGGAGTATGGGTTTCCACACGCGCCCTGCCCCGCCATTGCACTCGCCCCACCCTGCGGGCAGGCACGCCGCGTCGCCGCCCCGGACCGCCTCTTGGTTGAAAACGTCTCCCATGCCCTCAAGGTGCGATCTGGCGCCGTCTACATCCTCACGCCCGGGGTTGACGCTGGGCTGGGGGCGTCTCGGAACCCACACATGCCTGGCACGGGTTAGGTAATGTTGGAGCGCTTCGCAATTGCCACATGCGCCAGGGCGCGCCCCAAAAGCGCACATTACCACCCGCTACGCACTCCCCGGGCATGACGTGCAAGAGGCAGAGTCCGCTCGCCTCGGGAGCACCATGCCAGCGAGAACGCGCATCGCTTTGCTGCGCCCATTTCACCCATTTCGCCGCTCCAACCCAGCTACGCCCCGAGCTCCGTTCCCAACGCCACACCGTGCCACAAGACCCTCCGACCCCCCTCGTCCCCCCCACCGTCACTTGGCCGCCCCTGGCCCCTGCCTCTCCGCACAGGCCCGGCTGGCCTTCTCCCCCTATCTGGCGGGCGCGCCCCCGGGGGCCATCGGCTCCTACGCGGACCCGGAGCCGCAGGTGCCTACCTGACGGACGCAGCCAGGGAGGGCGCGCCGTTGGGCCAGAGGCTGCATCGGAGTCGGTTGGGACTTGGGAGTGATCGCCGTTATGACTGGGGAAGAGGGAATGGGGATGGGGATGATTGGGGCTTCACGTGATGAGAGCGCTGCCTGTCTCAGTCACGAAGAGCCCCCATCCCCAGGGCTGTGGGAACCCCCCCCCCCGCAGCTGAGCACGGAGCCGGACTCGCGCGAGGAGTCGTAGGGTACGGTCCCAGCAGGCAAGCAGGACCCGGCTACGTGCCCCGCACGGTTTGGCTTACATCGGCCCGCGCCCCTTCCCAACCTTGTCATACGGACCGGCCCCTGCCCTGCCAACTCCCGGCGTCTCGCCCCCTCCCCGCTGCGCCCGCCAGGGCGGCCTGCTGCCGGATGCGCTGGCCGCCAGCCGCGCCGCTCTGCAGCGCGCCGTGATGTGGCGACTGCGCGAGCTAGCGGCGCTATCCTCCCCGTCGGGCGAGCCGCCGCTGCCGCTGACGTGGCAGCCCTCGCGGCGCGCGGCGGCGGCGGTGGAGCAGATGCTGGCGGCAGGTGGGCTCAAAGGGGGAGGGGAGGAAGGGAATGGCGGCGCCGGAGGCACTCGTGGCGACGGGACGTAGGGAACCGAGGGTGGGGCCGTGCGTGACAGCGGGTGGCGGGGCGCTGGGTGGGTGACGGTAAGGGGGCGCCGCCAGGAACCGTCGCCAAGGGGAGCCGTCGCAAGCGGCGCCAACCGCAGCGCTGCGGGCCACAGGGAATGCAGTGCGGCACTGGGCGCAGCTTGTGTGTTTTGGGGCCGTGGTGTCGACAAGGCGGCGGGGCTGTGCCCAAACCCCACGCACCCGCCCGCCCGCCCGCCCCTTTCTTCCGCAGGCGCCCGGCCGTCTGAGGTGCTAGGCAGCCGCAGCGGCCCCGGCGCCGTCGACCTGTCCCGCGTGCCGCCGGCGCTGTCGGGGCTGTGCCTGCTGGGCCCGCCCGACCTAGCGCTGGCGCTGGCCGCACCGGGGGGCCAGCCGCAGGCGCTGGTGGGCAAGGTGGGAGGGTGGGTACTGGGTAGGTTGATGACTACATCACAAAGGCACATGTTTTGACAAGGGAGTAAGCGGTGCCCGCGACTTTACCAGCGGCCGTGGAAGGACACAATACAGCACGGCGGAGGTTTGTGAAAGTCTAGATGGAGGTGGCCTCTGGCTGCCCCCACACGCGCTCGCCGCGCTCAACCTCCAACGCCACGCAACCGCCCTCCGCCCGCAGGACTGGACGGCCCTCAGCCACTCGTGCCGCGGCCCCACCGCGCCCGGCCTCGCCCCCGGCGCCTCCTCGCCCTCCGGCTCCCTGGGCCCGCTGGGCTGGGTGGAGGCGCTCCCCCGCAGCCTGGGCGTGCTGCCCGGCCTGCCCGCGCTGTCGTGCCTGCCCTGGCAGCCGCCCAGCCTGGCGGCGCTGCGGGCCTTCTTCCGGGACCTGCACCCGCGGCAGCGCCACGTGAGTGCGCGACTCCACCCCGGGTATTGTATTGACACATTGATGCAAACGGCGTGCTCAATCCGTTTGCAAGTAAAGGCGATTAGCGTGCAAGCGACCTAGCCGGCAGCCCATATGGGCCCCCTTATCACGGATGTGGATGTGGGAGGGTGGGCCGCTGGTGGGCTTGCGATTCGGCGTCCTGCCGCCTCATCAACGAGCAAGTTCGCTGGCCCCTACGCCCCGCAAGCTGTCCGTCCTCTTCAACCTACCATGTGTTAGGTTTTCTCTCTTTCTTGCCATTTTGTTCATCCTTCCCCCCTGCCGCCGTGGGTCCAGGTCGGTGTGGACGACGCCGTACTTCCGTGGTTCCGGGACGTCAAGGCGGCGGCCGCCAGGGCGGTGGCGGCGGAGGGCGGCGTGCGCGCAGCAGCTGCCTTTGCGGTATTCGGCGTGCCGCCCGGGTGGCGGGCGGCGGTGTGGGAGACGGCGCTGGGGCTGCGGCGGCCCAAGTCTGGAGCAGCAGGGACGGCGGGGGAGGGCGGCGGCGGCGGCGGCCGCAGTCGCGCCGGCGATGGCGGTGCCGACGCCGTGGACGGTGGGCGCAGCCTGGACCTGGAGGACGCGGCGCAGTTTGAGGCGCTGTGCGCGCAGGTGCGCGTTACCCTGATGGGGTTGGGGCCTTAGCGCTGTAAGCGCTTCAGGTGGTCGGTTTGCCTCTGACGCGCGTGCGCATGCCTTCCGCCCACCCGCCCAGGCAGCTGCTCTGCGCTGTCTGCATGCGACGGTCGATGGGCCAATGGCGGAATCCCAACCAACCCCACATCCCCATCTTCAGTGCAGTCCTCGCCCGTTCCGCGCACCCCTCTTTACCCCGAAGGCGATAATGCCAGCAAAATGTTTTGCACCTGCCCCGTAGGCCCTGGCACAGCCCATGCTCCTGGACGTGGTGGTGGGCGAGGACGTGGGCCCCGGGGTGGGCGACTCGCAGGCGTTCTTTCTGTTCGAGGAGCCCGTCAGGTGGGGCCGCAGGACACGGGCGGGGGCCGGAAGGGCACAGGCGGGCGCGTGCGGTGGGTGAAGACAGCATACGGGCTGGCTCTCACAAGGGTGTGCGAGGAGGGCACACGACAGCGTCAAGGCTACGGGAGGAACGGGAAGGCGGTGCAGAAGACATCCTTCCCAGTGCGTGCTCTCCTCCTCACGCTCCCGTTCCGTGACAGGCGCAGCGCCCTCGCATCTCGCATCAGCCCCTGCAACGCACTCTCCGCCCTGCCACACACCCGCCTGTTTGCATTTCCCCGATGAGCCGCGCACCCGGATACCGGATACCGGGTACCGGTACGTGTACCCGTCACCCGCAGGGCCATGCTGCTGGCCTTCCTCCGTGACGGCCAGGTGGCCCCCCGCCTGGCGGCCCCGCCCCCGGCGCAGCTGCAGATGGGCGGACCCGCAGAGGCCATGCTCGCGCCCTCGCCTGCGCCGCAGCCGCTTGTGATGGGCTCCGCCGACGGCGATGCCGCCGCTGCAGGAGGCGCGGTGCCGTACTACCCCCCCTGCGGCGCGCTGCCGCACAAGGGGTTGGCTCTGCTGGCAGCTCCGCTGTGCTACATGTACGACAAACCGGCGGCGTCGTACAAGATTTTCCGGGCAATGTATTGCAGGTAGGTGCCTTCAGGCAGGAGGGTGGGCTCGGAAGGCGTTTCGGCTCGATGGGCCCCAGGCACGGGTAACGAGGCAGCGGTGAGGTGGCGGGCAACGCCCCTCCGCAGCTGGTCGCTTTTGCACGACAACGTGTCGAAGGGCAAACCCGTTGATCAGGAGCAATGCTTTCATCCGTTTCGCTCCTGTCAGACGTCGCGCGCCGGTGGAGCTCGCGGTGTGCCCTGCTCCTGTCCGCGCAGTTTCCACGGTCACGCATGACTTTGCAACCCGCCACTTCTCTTTCAGAGCGTGCAGCCGCCCGCCCGTCCGTCCTCCCGCCAGGTACTGGAGCAAGCTAGTCTCGCTCAGCGCCGCAGCGCCGCCCCGCCCCGCGCTGCCGGGCCTGCTGCGCGTCTTCGAGGCGCTGTTGCAGGTGGGGAGGGGAGGGGGTGCAAGGACTGGGACGCTTGCAGTCCGCTGGCAGCGAGGAACACATACCCTCATCTGCGTTTGCAGCATTGACGTCATTTCTTCCGGGCCCACCCCCCGCTGCACCCCTTAACTTACACACTGCAACCCCCACCCGCCGCCGCCGCCGCACAGGAGCTGGACCCTCCGCTGAACGCGCACCTCTCCCGGCTGGGCCTGCTGCCCGCCTGCCTGGCGCTGCCCTGGATCTGCACCGCGTTCGCGGGGGCGCTGCCCGTGCAGGAGGTGCGGGCGGGGCGGGGCGAGACGGGACAGGGCGCTGGGCTCGGGGCACGAGCGGCGCCGTATGTGGAAATGAGAGTAGGAGGAGGGCTGTGCCTGAGTGCGTTGGGCCGCGTGGTCCTATGCTGGCATCTCATCGCGATCGGGGAGGCGCAGGAGGTGTGCACGGGCGGGGCGGGGTTGCGGTGGTTGGCCTAGTTAACTTTGGTGAGCGGCAGTGGAATGGCGCGTTACAGGGCAGTCTTGAGGGGCGTGGAGGAGAACGGGGGAGACGGCCGCATCAGCAAGACGCTGCAGCAGGACAGGGCATGGCAGGACAAGGGGAACGGCTCACCATGGAAGGCACTTGAGGGGGAGCGGCCGAGTGCCTGACGACAGCCCTGACGTTTTGAGCGGGTGTTGCCTTGCGATTTTGAAGAAAGGTCTCCACGTGTCCATCCCCTAGGTCCTCTTGCTGTGGGACCGGGTGGTGGGCCTGGACTCGCTGATGCCACTGCCGCTGCTGGCAGTGGCGGTCATGTGCTTCAGGTGCGGACTGGCGGAGAGGGGGGCAGAGGGGATTGGCACAAGGGAGGGTTTGGAGGCAAGCGGATGCAGGGTGCCCTCCTTGCGCTGAGGGGTGCCCGGTGGAGGGGGCGAGGGGAACGATGGGGCGTCCGGTGCCACGGCAGCGGCGCCTTGCTCCATGTACGGCATCAGGCGGGTGCCGTACGGCAGTGGGTGAACGAGGACAGCGGAGCCTAGTTAGTGTGCACGGCTATAATCGTGCTTTACACCTCTTGCTTCTTGAACACCTCTGCCCCATTACATATACTTCTCCTTGGTTACCAGTCCGGCGACGCCCCACACGCTCATTAGCCCCGTCGGTCCCCGCGTCCCCTCCCCCGCACTCGCCCCCGCCCCCGCGCGCCCTCAGGCGGCCCGTGCTGCTGGCGTGCGGCTCGGCTGCCGAGGTGCTGGCGGCGCTGGCGGACATCTCGCAGCTGCGGACGGTGCCGCTGATGCAGGCGGTGCTGTTCTCGGGGGCGGAGGGGGAGGGCGAGGGGGAGGGGATTGGGGGCGGAGAGGAGGGCGGCTCCGGAGGAGGATAGCGGGAAGGACAAGGGCGAGGTTGGGCACGATCGGGGAGAGGGGGGGGCGCCGAAGTAGGTATGACCGGTGGGATGGGATCGGGGGCAAGGGCCGCGGCCAAGGCTGCACCCAGGTCTGCCCCGGCTTTAGCAAAGCGCGCAGGATGACGGCGGGGAAGGCGTCTGTAACGCATCGCCTGCCGGACATGGCGACCAGACGGCTCTCTCCGCGTGCCTCCTTGAACTGCTTGAAGCAAATGCAGGGGTGAACGGAGTTTGTAAACATCACGGAGGGAGTGGCTGGCTTGGTGATAGCAGCCACCAAAGTAATATGTGCAGAAGGTGCCCGTTGCCGCCCCTGACCCCCTGTGTGAGAAACAAGGGGCCGAAGCGTGCAATCCACCGCGTGGGCAGCGTCAGCAGGTGGTCCGACCCGTGGGTCACTGCTGACCATACGACAGCGGTGCGTTTCTTTGGGCCATGTGACGAGCTAAAAGCTGAACGAGCAACGACGTTAGCAAATGGATAAACTCCTTGCAAGTATGCAGCCTTCCTCCTGGCCTTCCCAATCGTATTCCGTGTCCGTTCTGCTCGTGCGTAAAGCGCCACGGCATAGCAGTACAGGGCTGAACGTCCAGGACGCTGCAACTCGGCCATGACCCCCTGGCGCCAAACAATTGCCGCGCCAGATTCGACAATGCAAGTTGCGACGGCTGTGACCACCACACCATAAGCTCCTGCTGACCACACAAGCTCCCAACATCCACCACCGGTCTTTCCTACCGGGCCAACCTACGCAGCCGACTGGCCGGCATGATCGGCTACACGCTTTGGTCGCCCTTTGTCTCACCGCTGACGCGCCGCCACGCCCTTCGCCGCAGCTGTGTGCCAGGCTCCTGCCGGGCAAGTCGGCCCGTCGCCGGGGGCTTGTCCCGCCACAGGCGACGGGTGCGCCACGGCCGCAGCTGCCAGTGAGTGGGCACGTGCCGTGCGCGTCGTGCATCGCCCCTTTGCATCCTGACCACACAAGCGGGTGGGCATTACGCAGTCGTACTCCGCGTCCAAAACGAACAACAAACATTGTAAATGTACGTGCGCTAGCATGACCGAGAGTTCGAACGAGCACCCCTGACGCCTAGATGGGCAGATACCCAGCACCGGCTGTAAGCGCCCCTGCCACCGGAGGCACTCGTAATGGGCCTGCGCATCCATACACGCCTCCCCGACCAACACAGCCAACCCCCGGAAGCCGACACGTCGTGCGGACGCCGCTGCTGCCGCACTGCCGCGGGCCTCCAGCCTTTTCGCCACAGTCGTGCCTCTTATCACACGCACCGACATACTCCCCTCTCCTCTCGGCCTCTCAAGACCCTCATCCGCTGCCGGTTCGCTCGCTCTCCCCAACCCCAGGCATACCAGCCGCAGCTACCCCCTAACCCCTGCCACACGCACCCATGAGCAACCCTCGTTGCATTCATAGGCGTGCCCGACGCCGCCATCCGGTAAGGTGCCGCGGCCCTTCCGCTGCCGCCCACGATCCAACCGCTCACACCCCCACCAGAACCGTCCCTGGCGCCGCCGCCCGGCTGGGCAGCCGGTCCACCATCCGCCCGAACAGGCTGAAGGCGTTGCACTCGCCCACCTCCACCGCCACCAGCTGCCCGCGCAGCGCCGCTCCGTCGCCGTCAAAGTAGACCAGCTTGTTGTGGCGGATGCGGCCGCACGCCTGGCGCGGGTTGCGCGGGTTGGGCCCCTCCACCAGCACCTCCAGCGTTCGGCCCGCGAAGCGCTGCGAGCGCTCCGTCGCTACCTCCATCACCACCGCATTTAGCCTGCGGTGGTTACACACCGGTGTGTAGGAGGGAGGGCAGAAAGCCGGGATCATAGATTGTACAGAAACTGGGCAACGCCAGGACGGATTCATGTGTTGCAGGCGGGCTGATGCATCGCACACACCTATTCCTGATTGGTACTATCCTGCCCCACCATTTGCGACACACTGACCCCTGATCCAGCCAATGCCTGGCCGGCCTTCGTTTGGGAACCCAACCTTCGGAAGGTAGGTTGACCCCCGCAGGCTGGTGTAGCCTTTTCTTGCTCGACCTCACATCGGTCCCTCGACTCGGGACAGCACGGGGCCCTCAGCCTCGCCTCTCGCGCTCCAGCGACTCTCTCCCCCACCCTGCCCACGCCCAACTTCGCTGGCATCACGCCGCACCTGTTGAGTCGGTCCTGCTTGATGAGGTCGGCCACCTGGTTGTCCCACTCGGCCGCCGGGGTGTTGGGGCGGGGCGAGTAGGCGGCGGTGTTGACCCGGTCAAAGCCCACCTCGCGGACCAGCCGCTCCGTGGCCAGGTACTGCTCCTCGGTCTCGCCTAAGCGTGCATCGGAGAGCAGGGCGCGGGGGGAACATGAGGATACACGACTGGACAGGGCTCGAGGGCAGGAGGGCAGAGGTACGGCTCCTAGTACGGCTCCTCGGAGCTGCCTGAAGCTCTCGCCAGGACGCTGAGGCGAGAGAAAGGGTGGACGCAGGCTGCGCGCAAGAGGGCGTGGGCCCCGCTGACGCTGCCGACGCTGCCCGACACGACACGGAAGCGTTCCAGCGTGTCCTTGGCAGCATCCTGTTTCCCGCTCGCTGTGCCACCGCCCGCCCTTCAAGCTACCTGCGCTCGCCCGCCCAAGTCGCTGTCGCTTTCTCTGAACATCCCCCGGAGACTCCGTGTGAGCATCAGCGCATAACCCTCGCACCCCCCCCTCCCCTCGCTCCCCTCCCCCCGCACCTCTCGCGCGCGGGGGGCCCACCACCTGTTCCCGGGACACGTTCAGGGACGCGCCCGCACCCAGCACGGCCTGCCCGCCCGCCCTCCGCCTCTGCCCTCACCCGGGAACCCGACGATGGCGTCCCCGCTGATGGACGCGTCCGGCATGTATCTCCGGATGTTGTCGATGATGGCCCGGTAGCGCTCGTGGCTGTAGCCGCGCTTCATTTCGCGCAGGATGTCGTTGTCGCCGCTTTGGAAGGGGATGTGGAAGAACTCGCACAGCTTGGGCAGCTCGGCGCACGCGCGCACCAGCCGGTCTGGGGGCAGGGCGGAAAGGGCGGGTAGGCAGGGAGAGCAACGGCAGGGTGAGGGCGGGCGGAGGGCGCGGGGGGAGGGGGGCGGGCGCGGGGGCTGTTTGGGGGGGAGGCCGCCGCCCAAGCCGCGAGCTCCTGCCGCCCCTCCAATTCTGGACCCAGCTGTCCCATACGCCCCGGAAAGAGCATTACTACTGAAATCATGTTCCATCATGCGCATATGAGCATAACATCAATCACTCCCACCCCGACCCGCGCCGTATCCCAGTGCACACTCCCCTCCATCCTGAGGATTGCATGCGCGTCAACCTCCTTTAGTGAAATTACAAGCCGACCAACCCAATGTCTTCCCCCATTCCAGGCATTCGCCCACGCAGCCCCCCGCCCCAACCTCGCCCACGCCGCCTTCGCTTCTGCTACACCCGGGCCCGCGCCCCCACACGGCCCCGTCGCGCCTCACCCGTGAAGTACCGCGGGTGCGACGTGGCGAAGCGGATGCGCTCAATGCCGGGCACGTCGTGCACGTAGCGGAGCAGGTCCGTGAACGTCCAGGCGCGCCGCCCGCTGGCGTCAGCCGCGGTGCCGGGCAGGTCCCTGGTACGGGTTCCAGGAAGCGCACGGTACGGAGAGATAGGAAAGTTGGGAGGGAGCGCAGTGGACAGGCGCTACGGCTGCGCAGGTCCAACCTGCGGGTGGACAAGGGCGGGGCGGCTTGGACCATGTCTCCCTATGGAGGAGGTCAGCCGCCCCCGAGGGTCAAAACCGTTTTCGCTCACCCCGCAACCATATGCCGCCTTGCAGTAACAGCTGGCACGCGGACGCCACACGCCATCGTGACCTTTGGAACCCCCACACCGGTACATGTGAACCTGCTCCGAGCCGTAGGGGCCCTTTCCCGCTCCCGTACAGCACCGCACTCGCCTGCCGTACGCATCAATGTTCTGCCCCAGCAGCGTCACCTCCTTGTAGCCCGCCTCGCCCAGCGCCGCCATCTCGCGCCGGATGTCCTCCGGCTTGCGGCTCTGCTCCGCGCCGCGCGTGTACGGCACCACGCAGTAGGTGCACTTTTCGTTGCAGCCGTAAATGACGTTGACCCAGGCGGTGATGTTGGACTCGCGGCGGGGGGTCGTGATGTCCTCCTCAACAGCCACCTGAGCGAGGTGATGGTCGGGCGGGCGGCCCGCAAGGAAGGGGGTCGGCAAGTGTGGCTTGGGCCGTCCCGACGGCGGCCTTTGGGGGCCAAGCTCGCCTGGGGGCTGCGAAACCAGGGGACCACTACAAATGCGCATCGCTTTCATCTATCAGCGCACCTAGTCCAGCCCGCTCGGCCCGTCTCGTCCTGCTCATGCCCCGCGTAATGGCATTCCCCTGCCCTTTGGGGCCCACGCCGCTACCTGCCACCCCATCCTGCTGCCCCTCCTTGCCCCTTGCCCCTGCCCGCCCCGGCCCCGCGCAGCCCCGCTCACCTGCTCTGTGGCGCACACCTGCGCGTCGTTGGCCTGCTCCAGGAGGTCCGTGATGCGGTTGGCAAACTGGGGACCTGCGGGCGGAGGAACGCCAGGGGGGAAACGTCAGGTGGTGGGGTGGGGATGGCCGGGAGAGGCGGGAGAACGGGGGCGTTGGAAGGACAAGGTTGAAGCGGGAACATGACGCCTGAGGCTGCGGCTGCGCATCGCGACCGCGGGTGTGGAGAGGCGGGGGTACGTGCAGCGACGCCCCGTGGTCGGTGGCCAGCGAGCGACGTCGCATCTGCCCCTCCCAAACCCCGCCCGGCCGGCTACGCCGCCCGGCCGCGACCCCAACACTCAAGGCTAGCCATCTTGGCGCGGTGCCACCTAGTTGTAGTTGACTCAGTCATTGACACGGACGCCGCCGGCTTCGGCGGCATGCCGGGCTTTCGGATCGCCGACACCTTCGGGAGCCGGCGAGACGAGGCAAGGACCGGCTTGGCCGCCGGACGGGACGAATGAAGCTCGCCCGATGCTAGCGGCACCCTTCTCCGCAAACCCACCCCACCCACCCCAACCCCGGCTCGCCGCGTCTGGACCCAAGCCAGGGTCCCCGCGCAGCCGTCCCCGTCCCCGTCCCCGCTCTTCCCTTTACCTGTGACGGCACTTACACCTGGCGCAGGAAGTCCTCTCCCAAGTGCCGCTCATAGGGGACCCCCTTTCCGAGGACTTCATCTCAGCCTAGGAACCGCATGGACCCACTCGCTTTCCCACCCACCTTACCCCCCGTAGCCCTATCCTCTGCCCCGCGCCACCCACCCATCACAATGTCCAGCTCGGGCACCCGCCGCAGCAGCGTCTGCCCCTCCTGCTGCGCCACGCAGCCGGCCACCACGATCTTAAGGTCGCCCACGCGGTCGCGCTTGCGCTTGGCCTGGGCGGGGAGGTGGGGGGGGCCACGGGGCGGGGCGGAGGGGGAGGTCTCTTGAGGGGGGAAGAGTTGGAGTTGGGATAAGGGTTGGGACGCGGGGCGGGCATGCGGGGGGAGGCACGTACCAGCGACGAGCAGAGGCTACGACAGCGGACGGCTCGCATGCGCAGAAGTGAGCGCCCCCTTGTGCGCTACGGGGCCGCATCATCCTTCACTTCTGGGACCTCAGTTCCGCCCCAACCGGCCCTCAAACCCCGGGACTACAGGAAGATCTACAGCAACGCAGCGCACGGCTGCACGGGCTGTGCTGCTCCCCGCTCAAGTACCTCCTCCCTGCTTGCCACAAGTCTAACCCCACATACCTGGCCCCCCCTGCCTCTCCGCCCACGACCCCTTCATCCTGTCCCCCGCCACGCCACGCCACCCCCTCTATTCCCATCACCTCTCCCAACCGGCCGCCGCTCCGCCCCTCCTCCTCTGCCCCCACCTGCTTCCCCAGCGCCGAGTACACCTTCTGCTCCGCCTTCTCCCGGATGGAGCAGGTGTTGAAGATGAGCACGTCCGCCTCGCCCGCCTCGCCGCTGCACTCGTAGCCGGCCGACTCCAGCACGCCCGCCATTCGCTCGCTGTCGGCCATGTTCATCTGGATGGGGAGGGGCGCGGTGGCGGTGGGGGGCGGGGGACGGGACAGGGGGTGAGGCGGTATGGGGGGCCTGGAAGGGGGCCTGGTGTGTTCTCCGGCCGCCTGCCAGTGCAGATCTGTGTCGACAGTCCTGCGCTACCTAGCGGGCACGTTCGGATAACATTTGGAGAAAGAGGAAAGAGTCGCGGCGTGGACGGGAGGCGCCGTGGCGGGTGGATTCTCTCTTCTAACGTAATCGGCGACCACACGCTACTCTCGGCCACGGTCGGCCACGTGCGCGGTGTGGAGGAATGCACGCCAGGACAAGAGAGGCGCGCACGACTGATGTCGTGATGTGCAGCCCGTGCGTGCAAGCTAGGTAGCGCGTGTGAATGGGCCCGCACGGAACGGAGAGGGAGTCGAGAGCTTTGGGGACTGCACGTCACTCAGCGATGCCCGCGGTCCCCACCGCACCCAAGCACTTGCCCACCTTGCCTTCCCCTACGCCCCTTGGTGCCCCGCACCGGGGCACCCCACACCCGGGGCTGGTGCGCAGCATGTCCCAGCCACCCGAGTCCCCCCCCTTTCCCAATTGCTGTCTGGAGTCGAGGGTGCTTCGTGCGGGGACGGGGTGGGCAATAGAGGCACACGCACGCACACACTTCTCTTCCTACGACCTCAGTCTCGACAATACCGTCTAGTGAAGTCGCTTTAGCCAACATACTACGGACGCCGCCGCTCTCGGCGGCATATACCTAGCGGCTGCCTGGCCATCGGACCCGCCGACACCCTCCGGGAGCCGGCTACACGAAGGCAAGCAAAGGCTTGGCCGCCGGACGGGCGAACGCCGCTGGCGTCCAGCTGGCGTTTCTCTCTCAAACCTTGTCTCCACCAAACCCCCCTTTCCCTCCCCCTGCCCCGCGGCCCCACCTGGCAGCCGAAGGTGTGGATGTAGTACTTCTTGCCATTGCGGGCGATGCCCTCGGGGGCCTTGCGGAGCAGCACTTGGCCTGCAGGGCGGTGGTGCGGGAAGGGGCGGGTACCTCAGTCAGTGGGCAGGCGGCGGGGCGGGCGCTGAAGGACACCCGGGGGAGGGGAAACCTCGGGGGCTGGATGGGTTTGGCCTGGGGGATGGTACTTAGACCGAAGGCCGGTGCAAACGCAACCCATTACCAGGCCGTCGCCGGCCCAGCCGTCATCATCCAGCACACTACACGAGCAGCCCCAAGCCGCTGCCCCCACATGGTGTCCAGGCGTTCGAGGAGGATGTGGGCCGAGGAGAGCATGACCAACTGCGTGCGCCCAACCCAGGCCTCGGCAGCAAGTGGCGGGCCCCGAGCGGGGCCGCAGGGGCGCCCCCCGGCTTTACGCATGCAGGCCCCGATTGCATCCCTCCCCACACGCTGAGACCTTCCCCCGAAGGAGCAGCTGCAGGATGCCGCCGAGGAAGTGGGGCTGGGGTGCCGTTGTAGAGTGACATCCGGAACCCGGACCCGAACCCGGACCCTGCACAATTCTTTCACCAAGTCATCATGGCGCGGTCCCACCTTCGCTGCCGCAGTAGGTAGCGGCCTCCGCCTCGTCCAGCATTTCCAGGTTCACCGACGCCGTCAGTCCACCCACTTGGGCCGTGGCGGTGGCCGCTGGAACATAAAGCGATGCCCGTTGCTGTGGTTGTGGGAGGCTAATTGGGCTACAGTGCGCCCGGAACGGCGTGGGGCAGGGCACCGGGCGAAGCAATTGTGGCTGCGGCGCCAGCACTCCATTTTGCCGCTGTGGTAGGAGAGAGCTTCGATTCATGGTAGTTTAAAGACCCAAGCGCGGCGTTAGAAGGATTGTGTGAAAGGACACAGCGCAACGCTGGTTCAGTCCAGCCGTAGAGCACAGTGAACAAGTGTTTACAGACGTACGTATCGCTCGAAAAGAACGATGGAGAGCTTGGCCCGCACGGTCCTCCCGGTTACAGTTGACAGTTGGACAGGAGCGTCCTGCTTGCCGCCCTAAGCAACTGCGTTGATATTCAGGTCCATTGTTTCCAATGAGCTTTCTGCTTGATGATACACACTTCCCTCCTCCAAGCATGTGTGCCAGCCGCAACATCTGGTCAAAGCCACGCCGTGCACACAGGGCACAGCAGCCTTGTAACTCCAGGTCGTAGTAACGGCGGCTCCATCTAAGCTCGGGTCAGGTCCTGGGTACGAGCTGTCGCCGTTTGCCGCTCGCGGCGTGGCCAGCGCCTCCGCGGGACCCAGCGGGCATCCCGGCGGCAAGCAGGCCCGCAGACATCCCTCCCCCCCAATCCACCTGCGTCATCTGCCTCAGCACCGCTGCCCCCGGAGCCTTCGCCGCCTGTTCAATAGAGGTCTCCGACAGTCCTCGCGCGGCTGGCACCAGCGGGCTCGGCAACGCATACATATGCGCCCTCCACGTCCGCCGCTTGCTCCACGCCAGCACTGCCACCACGGCCGCCACCGCCGTCCTGAGGCACTAACGGCGGCCTCGGTGCCGCCCTCGGTCCGCGGCTGAGATACGCTGGCGCGCCGTCTGCTGCTCGGCACGAAGGCAGGGCGCAGCCACCAGACAGCCAGGGCCTCCACCACCTTCCGGGGCTGCCTGCGGGCCCCTCCGGCTGCCAGCGGAGAGGGGGACAGAGGCACGGCGCGTGGGCGGCTCCCGCAGCACCGCACCAACCACAGCACGCCGATCTGAGCGCCACAGCCCGCATATGCGGCTCAGGGACCTGGTCCACCGCCACAGCCGCGATGACCTCGGCGGCCGCGAACCGCAGCGCTGCTGCAACGGTGCCGGGTGCCAGCTGCGTTTTCTCTCCCGCCCGCACGCGGGCTGATCGGAAGGGTGACAACGACAGCTGGCGCGGTGAGCGCCGCCGCGTGCCGCTCTTGCAAGCAGCAGCGGCGCCGTCAGCACCTCGGCGCTGCATCCAATTGTGACAGCCGAAGGGAGTCTGACGTCCGCATCCGGGCGTCGGACCGCGAGGAACAGCAGCGTGTCACTAGTCCGGCGGCAGGCCGGCGCCCGCCAGCCGCCGAATGACGCCATCTCGCAGAAAGAGCGCGGCTTACGGCGGCCCTGCTAGTTTTCCGTTCCAGCGCAACCACCGCCGGGTCGACAGCCGCCTACAACTGTCAGCGCACGAATACCACACACCAGCGGGTTCTGTGACGCAGCCGCCCTCGACGTCCGCCGCTTCGCGCCAGCGCTGCCGCCGCCGCCAACACCCTTCCTGAGGCGCTGGCGGTGCCGTTCAGTGCTGCCGCCGCCGTCCGCAGTCCCCGGCTCCCCGCAGCAACCACCCCCCGGAAGTGGCTCCTACGCTGTAACCCCACATTTTCGCCCTCTGGCGGTTCGCACCCGACGGCGGCGGCCAAAGAGGGCCTGCCAGCCGATGCTGCTGTGCCTCGAGGTTGCGGCAGGCACCATACGCATGTCTGTTGTGTACGCTACAGACGGGCAGCAGCGGGACCTTGGCCTCCAAGGGCAGTTGCGCGTTGGTGGCATGCCATCTGACACACAGAGTACATGTCCTTGGCAGTGCGCTTTCCTGCGTGTGTCTGACGCGAGGCAGAGCCTCTGCCTTGCGCGGTGTTGCTCCCAGGCGGGCAGCTGCTGCGCTTTGGGAGGTTCCGCCATCGTCCGCGGAGCGGCAGCCCCGACGACACCTGTGAATGCAGCGCATTCAACAAATTTTGAAGGAAGGTACGTCATATTACGTACGCGACCCATGGGCCGAAGCGTGCAAAACGTTGGGCGAAACCTGTCGCCGGGCATATTCCTGCTACGGTACGCCGACCTTCGAACGCGATATCAAAGCGCTTTCGGTTTTTACTCCTTTCAAGGTGCACTTCAAGGTTTTAAGGTCAGGCCGTTCCGGCGACGGGCTGCCTCCCCGGCGCTCCGCTCGCTCGCGCGCCCGCTCGCGCTCACACGCGCCGGCGCGCCCGCTGTCGCAAGGCTCCGCTCCCAGGGCGTGGCACTACCGCGGTTATTTGCATCAAGCCCCCCTCCCCCCGGCGCACCTCGCGCAGGTCCCGCCGTCCAAGGCCTGAAGGTCCTAGGGCGCACTCCGCTACCGGTACCCTTCTTCATCAGCGCACGCAGCGCTCCACCACCCCAGCCAAGTGCGGCCCCACCACCCGGCATGGCGAGGGCAGAGGCGGTGCTGAGCGACGCGTGCCGGGTGCTGACGACTCTGCGCGAGTCGGCCCGAGTGGGCCACATTGGGTTCCCCGTCGATGCGCTGGCGGCTGTGGAGGTGAGTGTCGCGTACGTAGGGTTTGGGGGTAGGGGGGAGTGGGTCGCTCGCTGGCCACCCTGGTATGCGTCCTCAGCCCCCAAGGGCCGGACCAACCCGTGGGTCAAGTGTTCCGGTGTCGGTGGGCACGTGGCGGCCATGGTCTGTGGAGGCCATGTTGCCCCCGCGTTGACGTGTTGGCCCCTGCGTGGATGAGCGCAACCCCCGCCACTGAGCCTGCGCTGCGAGGCGTTGTATCCTTGACCCCATCATTAACTATCCTCTTTGTTCCTTTTCATTGTCTCCTTGTCAGGAAGCGCGCGCCTGCTCCCCACATGAACGCTGCACATCATTTAGCCCCCCGCCTCCGCCGCCGCAGGGCTTTGTGCTCCTGCACTCCCATAAGGGCGCCGCACTGGTTGGCTTCGAGTCGGGCCACGGAGCCGCATTCCGGGTGCTGCGACGCGGCGGTGGTGGGACTTCCGAGGGCGGCGCGGAGGGCGGCGCGGAGCAGGCCGGCCCCGAGGCGGGAGGCTTTGCCCTGTCCGCTCCCGTGTTTGTCAAGCTGTCCAAATGGGCAGTCGGGATACAGCTGGGTGGGTGGCTCGCGGTTGCCCGTGCTAGTTGGCTGGGTATGGTAGATACACATCCGGCCGCCGCCCCGCCCACACTTGACACATCCGGATTGATTGGCTTGGATGGACAATGCTGACAGGCAGGGCTCAGGGCGGGTTAGTTTGCTGGGCAAGTGTGGGCGGGGCGGCGGCCGGACACCATGGCTGGAGTAGTGTGCAAGGCGGCGGGAGGGCAGGTCTGAGGGCACGGACACGCACGGGGCGGGACACCAACGGGACGCGACAGGAGGGCGATGCCCATTGTTTGCGCGGTGGCGAGGGGGACGCCGCCCAGTACACCAACCGCCACCAACTGCCAGCCGTTTTGGTATGTCGTACGCGCAGGCTACAGCAATGTGTACAGCCTGCTGGCATTCTTCCACGGCGGCCAGCTGGAGAGGCTGCTGGCGGGCGGCAAGCAGATTATCGTGGGGGAGGTGCGTTGGGGGGCAGTGGAGGGTTGCGGATGCAAGCGGCGCGCCCAGAGCATCGTGGGGGAGGGTGGGCGCGGGCTGCGATGTGGGGATACGGTATGCGTGTTTGGAGCCTGGGGCGGCAGCTGGGCGAGGGCCGCGGGGGAGAAGCATATGTCGTTGGGTTGGTACGTGAATGGTAGGTGTACGGGGATTGAGACCCCGCAAAGGCTACGCGAGCGAGCCGAAAGCCACACAGCAGCTTGTCGAGTCACGCACGAGCTGCAGCAGCCTGCACTGATAGCAGGACCGAGCAGCCCGCGCTTGTGTGGTTGCGTGGTTGCTCGCGGGGGAGCACAATTGGTTTATTGCGCGTGTGGGCTCGTGGGTGCACGTGCACGTGGCGGGGTGGTGCTGCGAGGGTGCGTGGCTCTGGTCGGAGTTGCCTGAAGCGCGAGTCGCTGCCCAGGGCTGCCCCGCCACGGGGCGCAGGCCTGCTTCGTGTGAGCCTTCGGGCACCGACTCCCGCGGCCCCACCACATCTCCTGCCTGGCTCACCTGGCCTGGCGCGGCAGACCGCCCCTCGGCATCTGGTTACGCCGACGTCCGGCTGCGGCATTTTTAAAGGTTACACGTACCCGTCAAAGCCTGTGCGGCCATGGGTAGATTCTAACTGGATGGTCCGAGGGCCAACTCCCTCCCAGGCAAGCCAGCATCTCAGCACTCAAGGCGTTGGACGACCTCCCCCCCTGCATGCGCAGGACTTTGAGGTGTCGGGTCTGCCGCTGGTGGGCCAGGAGCCCACGCAGAGGACATTTCACAAGGTGGGTGTGTCGATAGTTGGTGGGGAGGGGGGTGAATTGAAGAGGGGGCACAGTTTCAAGTCCCCGTGCTGCCTACCGCCCGACCCGTCCGCCGACCCCTGCCACTGGCTGCACACCGGCCCGGCACCAGCCAACTGCGGGTGCACACCGCACCCCCACATCCGCTTCTCTCCCCACCCTCGCCCTCACGTCCGCCTCTTACTTCATTTGTTGCCACGCCCCACCCGCCCCACCTGCCTCCCGCCCGCCCCACCTGTCTCCCCCCCCCCGCCCCACCCCGCCCCGCCCGCCCGCAGACGGTGATGCACGGCGTGGACGGGAGCGCCGAGGCCGCCGCCGCCTCGGCCGACATCACCGCCGCACTCGCCTCTGAGGCCCAGGAGGTCCGCCTCCTCACGGTGTCCGAGTCGCTCATGGTATTCGACCTGTCCATGTACGGTGAGTGTACCGGACCGTACTGCGCATGTACGACGGGGCCGCATTGCGGTGCTCGTAGCTGTCTGGCCCTGGTTGGTGTCAGGATCGGGGGTGGGGGGCCTGCGCGGTGACTGCCTGTTGGCGCGGTGTGCGAGTTTAGATAAAGCTGAAGCAAGAGCCTGCTAAAGCTTATCGTTCGAGCCCGCGCCCTCGCCCGTTCCGGTCGCTTGCCCCCTTCATAACGTGCAGGCGGCAGCCTGGCGGTGGACGCGGACCTCATGGACGAGGCGTACGGCAAGGGCCATGCCGTACTGGATGTGCTGCACGGCAATGTGTTGGTTCCGGAGCACCTGAAGCCACTGGCGGCGCGGGTGGCGGGGGAGATGGCGGCGCTGACCGCACTGTGATGCAGCAGGGGCGCTCGCGGCCGGTAGATCACATCTGATCAGTGCCACCTGGCGCGGCATCGTTCTCTCTCGTTGGGGACCTAGGGCGCAGATGCCCGGGCCCACTTCAACGCAAGTGGGTGGGGGTTCACTGCAACAGAATTGGGCTCATGAGCTGAAGCAGCAAGCCTGCTTGGTGAAGCACATGAATGCTGCAGTCTCTGGTGACTGCGGTCGGGTCCTATGGAAGAAACCCAACTGGCGGGTAGCGGCTCGAGACTGGCGGTGCGAGTCAGGAGGGCGCCGGACTGTGGGTTGTACATGGACACAATCAACTAACTGTGCTGTGGCAGGGGCGGCAACCAACCGACATGACGGTACGACCGTTGCACGATGTGCGGAATAAACCGAACACAGAGGACCATGAAATGGGTATGAGCTGAGGCGCCGCCAAACGGGGCCTGCGATAACCAATACTGTAATCGAGGTCGAAACCGTAGCAACGACGTGTTTGCCTTGTCGAATTGAGTGGGCTACCGGGAGCGCGGACTTGCCCTGCCGTGGCGTGTTGCCGGTGACTGGATGGTCGTACACCTGTGTGCCACTCGGGCTGCTGACCCGGTGCGAGGGCGGAGCCCTTCAGTCCGGCACGGCCTCTTTGCCGCAGCTCCTGTCCCGGCCTTCGTGTGAAGGGGCAAGTGGTGAAGGGGACGATGGAGCGATCGAGGGGACATGCGTTGATACGCGGGCGGCGCGGGCTGTCATGAAGGGATTAAGGATTAAGGAGTTTGGGGGATCTACCCCACCCCACCCCACCCCACCCCCGGCGGGATACGAGCCGTTAGGTCCGCCGCCTCTGTCAGTCGGATATTGTCATTGCACTTGCACTTGCTGCCCACCCGAAGGTGGGGTTACCCGCGTACCCCATGGAAAGAGCGGATTGGAACACACGCCATCTGCGGCGTACCTGCCGGGCAGCGCCTCGCCCACCCATCCCCCTTGGCTCGGCATCTGCGCTGCGGCGCTGCATCCGACCGACCCTCCCTGGGCGGCACACAACCGCCGTGGCTGCAGCAACGAACACATACACGAAACGCGACCGCCAGGTGTCCTTGCACCTATGCGCGCTCCTACGCCCTCGAACTGACGTCGACCCGGAAGGCCCCGGTGGGCGTTCTCCTCCTTCCTCCTTGCATACTTGCTTCTCCGGTGTTTCATTCGTCGTGACTGCCGACCCGCGGGACGCTTGAACGGTTCGCCGGTCCTACTCGTGCGTACATGTACGGTGGGATCGTTGCCTTGCGTGCCACCGTCTTTGCCCGCGCCCCCCACATCGACACCCCGGCGGAGCTCAAGGCGTCGATGCACAGTGCAGAGGAGCAGCGGTCGCAAGTGGAGGTAGCGATGGCGAGCAGTCATCCTGATGCGTTGGCTGCCCCGCTTGATTGCCGGCGGCCACCGCTGCAAACCTGTTGTCGGCTTGCCAAGTTGACACGGTCCAACTTTGCAAAAGCAGGGTACGTGTTGTAGCATGGCGTGTCTTGAGTGACTGCTACAGGACGGTTACGACCCGTCAAGTTAGGGAAGTCGTAGACACACAGCCGGTCAGTGACTGTTATCAGCCTAACTCTCCCCGGAGTATAAATACCCGTTGCCAAGGGGACCGAAGCGACATCTGGACGAGCGGTCTCGTCATCTTCTCTGGCCAGGAGACGACTAGTCACAGTGTCTCTAGACGTTCTATCTTCTTTCAGGACTGTCCGTCTTCTGGCGCTACTCAGTCGCGTCAGGCATGCAAGGCAGGTTTTGAGCCTGGCTTATGCCATGCTACAACAGTACGCCGCAGCGACGCCGGCCCGCAGCGGCCGTAGCAAAGCACATGGCCCTCTGGCTGTGAGGGGCGACGACCGGGGGGACCACCGCCCGCCGTGCGCCCCCCCCAGGCCGCCCCGCGCTACACATGCACGAGCGAGCAGGTGATGCTGAGCGGAGTGGCGCAACAGCTGCTGGCCCACCTGATGCCGCCGTGCGTCTATGGCGTCAATCTGCAGCCGCCGCCGCCGCAGCCCTTGTCGCTGGTATTGCAGACGGGCGGGCCCTGGCCATCGCCACGGCGGTCCCCGCTGCACAGTCAGCGGCTGTAGGCATGTGGCTTTTAGCAGAGGCATAACTTTGATTCAGTGCAGTTGATTCATTGCACTTGATGCGGTGCACTAGGGTCTCTTGGGTAGACTTGAGCGTTGGGGGAGGATGCAGACCGGGGGAGGCGGGTGCAGCGATGCGGGAGGGCGTGGAGCTGAGTCCCTGCGTGACGGATATGAAATCCGTTGCGCAGTAATTAGCACCTACGTCGTCATCCACAAAGCAGCTAACGTATTGCGGGAAAGACAGAGCGTGCTTTGAACATGCAGCCTTAGGCTAGCTCGCGCCTTAGAGACCCAGGAAGAAGAAGAAGACCCAGGATATCCTCAGCAATCAAGTTTGTATAGTTCATTTTGGTGATCATCACTAAGCAGGCCTGAAAGCAATACGACAGGCGGTTCCTAGGTGATGTATGATAATCGGTGTTCGGCAGGTAACAGCGTTCAAACAGCGGCGAAGAGGCACTGCTGCCTGCTAGCAGCTTGAAGTACTTCGGCGGCGAGTACCGGCGTACCGCCGAAACAACTGTCGTCATAAGACGTGGTTGTTTTTAACCGGCATATTCCCGCTACAGTCGTCAGGCAAACCGCACGCAAAGCTGTAATACTTCTCTCTTTGCAGGTAGGCTTCTATTCATTCGACGATTTGTACTCCGACACACTCTGGCCTCGCCCCCTCGTCCCTTGCAAGCACCACTGAAACCGTGCCCACAACGTCTGACCACATGTCATGACCAATTTAATATGGTTGTGCAGGTCGCAACGCGACCACCATGAAGTCCGAAACGGCGCTGAGAGAGGCCTGCAAGGTTCTGAGCAACCTGTGCGAGGCGGCCCAGTTAGGACACGCCAAATTCCCTGCCGGCGCGCTCGCAGCCGTGGAGGTGCGTATGCGCCCCCGCGTCATGCCCTTGCTGGAGGCGGTGCGGCCCTGTCTGCCTCCATGTCCCGGTCGCCCTTTGAGGAGGGGCCGGCGTACCGGACGCGTGACCCCGATCTGTAAGCCGCCCGAACTGCTGCCGCCGCCGCCAGCGGTGCAGCTATAACCCAACCGCCTCCACAGCCGCCACCGCTCCGCGGCATTAAGGCTGTCCCATCGCCGCATTGTGCTCCCCCTCTCGCCAATGCGGCAGCTCAGCACAGGGCCCCATGGTCTCATGCTGCGTGCCTCCCCCGCCTCCGCCGCCGCAGGGCTTTGTGCTCCTGCACTCCCACAAGGGCGCCGCACTGCTGGGATTCGAGTCGGGCCACGGAGCCGCATTCCGGGTGCTGCGCCGCGGCGGCGGAGGTGGCGCGGAGGAGGGCGGCCCCGAGGCGGGAGGCTTTGCCCTGTCCGCTCCCGTATTCGTCAAGCTGTCCAAATGGGCCGTCGGGATACAGCTGGGTGGGTAACTTGGTTGGTTGGTTGGTTCTTGGTTGGACGGTGGTCGCCAGTACATGGGGGAATGGATCGATGGGTGGGTGGGTGGGGGCGTACTACAGATGAGCAGTGCTGCACGCTGGCGTGTGGATACGCGGGGGCAGGCACCAGGCAGAGCACGGCCTGGAAGGGGCAAGAGTGCAAAGAGGTGGGCGGCGGGGCTTGGAGAGCGTATCGTCGCTACGCTGGGGGGCAGGCGAGCGCATGGGCGCCTCCTCACTCCTAATCATCACCGGCAACCACTTGACCGTCAACTGCTAGCTGCTCGACTGCTAACGTTCAACGCCCGTTTTGCGCGCAGGCTACAGCAGCGTGTTCACCCTTATGGCCTTCTTCCACGGTCCCCAGCTTGAGAAGCTGCTGGCGGGCGGCAAGCAGCGCATAGTGGGCGAGGTGCGCTGGTGGTGGTGGTGGTGGTGGGTGCATGTGCAAGGGGTGTGCTGAGAGTACAGCAGGCCAACGTCCAGCAGGCGAACGGGACAACGCCGCAGGACAGCGGGGCAATGTGGGTGCGGCCAGGTGCTGTCGCGCTGTCGGCCGGCTGCATGTACCGCTTCTGAGCCTTTTGCAGTCCTGCTAATGCAGCGGACTGCGCCGCCCGCTCTACGCAGGACTTTGAGGTATCGGGCCTTCCCCGGCTGGGGGCGACCGCCACACAGGGGACGATTCACAAGGTTGGCAGCTGGCCGGGGAGGGAGCGGCCGAGGGTTCTTAGGGTGTGCAATTGTGTATTTGTGTTCGTAAGCCAGATACAGGCGTGGACAGGCCAGCGACGTGCAGAGGAGCGGGGCCCTCGCGCTACCAACCATCCATCCAACCATCCGTCCAGGCGGAGCCCTCCTGCGATTGCACGTCTGGAGCGCTCCCGTCCGCGCCGACCATATCCGCCGGCTCCGGAAGCCCGCGCCCTCCCTCGGGCACGCACCCGCTGCACCTCCGCGCCCGCTGCGTCCCCTGCGCCGCTGCGCGCCGCTGCGTGACCCACCACAGCCACAGCCTCCTGCGAGCCTCCTGCGAGCCTCCTGCGAGCCTCCTGCGAGCCGCACCCTGCCTCCCTACCAACGTCCCGAACCTGCGCCCGCAGACCTCCATGCACAGCGTGGAGGGCGGCACCGGCTCGCACGCCTCCGCCTCCGCCGCCTCGGCCGGCGGCAGCGGTGGCGGTGCGGACGTCAAGGTCATCAGCGTGGCGGACTCGCTCATGGTCATTGACCTGTCCATGTACGGTGAGAGCCGCCCTTGCACGTGTACGTATTCATGTGCACGTGTACACGTACACATTTGTACGGCAATTTCCAGCGCCCGGGCGGCGCACCGGACTTCCGCATCAGCCTGCCCATATAGCTGCGGTCGCTGCGACCAGGCGGCGCACGCCCGATGGCAGGGTGCAGGGTACACGCAGGTGGCAGCAAGGGAGCAACAAGGGGGTTCACGTGGAGTGGCGGCACGTGATGACACCACCCCGCCAACCGGGCGCACGCACAATGCGCGGCTCCTCGCGGGGTGGCATCATGGGTATTCTGGAAGCATGCGTGCGCACATGTGTCGACGGTCGAGGAGGTTTGGGGCCGGAAGTCAAGCTGCTGCCTGCGGAGCGGCAGCCACACTTACAATGTCCGGACCGTGACCTTGGGCATGGACTGACCCACGTCCATGAAACCTCGCTTCGTCGCTTGCATGGCCTGGAATTCGTGTGGACGCGTCGCTCCGTGCCCGTCACATCCCCATCGTTACGTGCAGGCGGCAGCCTGGCGGTGGACACCGACATGATGGACGGCGCGTACGGCACGGGCCATGTCGTACAGGACGTGCTGAACGGAAACGTGGAGGTCCCGGAGTATCTGAAGCAGCTGACGACGCGCGTGGCCGAGGGGATGGCAAAGCTGACCGCCATGTGAGGAGGATAGGCCGTAGCTTCTCACTACTCTTATAATGCTGCCTGGTGCTGCTGCTGCTGCCGGTCCGGGGACAGCACCTGCAGGGTTTGCGGTGGGGTGGTGAGGTGGTGGGCTCATTGGAAGACCACGACGGGGGCAGCTCTGCACCGCCGCCTGCCGGGCTCCCCTTATATGGGGAGGGCGCCACAGGCCGCTTGCGTTCAATGCCTTGGCCAACGCCAGGCACGCATGGGCTTCTTGCGGCTGGCTGTGTTCCGACGTGCCGGCCCCAGCTCTCGGGTGTGTCGCGAGGACGTGGCGCCAGCAGTCTCTGGACGCTTGTGCCAAGGAGGTGACTTCACTGCAATCAGATGGATGAAAGTGTTGTAGTACTCATTTATGTATTGAACGTGAAAGTTTTGGGCACTGAACGGAAGCCATGAACAATAATCAGAGACGTGTAAACAAGGACCGGTAATGTGTGCGGCGCGCAACAATTGGCGCTACATGACGTGTGGGTGTTGGCTGCGTGGCGGGCAGGACATAAATGAACAAGGATTCCCGTTCCGGAAACGGCCGCCAGGAGCGGATCCCGGTCCAAGACTTGGCTTGCATGATCGCCCGTAATGTGGAGGTGTGGGCGCGGCCGGTACACGGCATGCCGGTGGAGGTGCTCTGAGGTGGCGGCGGCCGGCGGGCGCGCGAGGCACATACAGCAGCGGTCGGTGGACGCTCCTTCGGATGCCCTCAGTTTCGAGCTCGGTGTTTGCTACGGCCTTTGGAATGCCCTGGCACCCCATGCAACAAGAGAGGTATTCAGTTCTTGTTGCATGGGTCGTATTCAGTTCTTGGGTCAACGCAATGAATGTTTCGCCCTGCAGCGTGTGTTCTTCCCTCGCTTACCCCAGTGGCCGTTCCAACTCCCCGCCGACCCAGGCCTCTAGTATCTCGTACCCTTGCGACGCCGGTTTCTTGTCCGTTCGTCCCTTTCGTGTATGCCGACTCACGGGCCGCTTTGATAGATAGCTTGGGCCAGACACTGCGATCCCTGTCATGCACTGTCACTGTCGGATTGCGGGTTTTATAATTCATCGTTACAGGACCCCGACACTGGGGTACGGACCCTTCCGGTCCGAAAGCTCTGTGCCCACAGATCATCCACTGAAACACGGCAGCTAGACTCCAAACATACGTGTCTGCTTCAACTCCCTGCCCCTCGCCCCGATGGTGTTGTCGATGCATCAGGGACCCCCTCACAATGCCGTCCGCCGCAGCGGAGATGCCTGTTGTGTGCCTGCGCGTCTGGGCCCCTCTCGTCTTTGTGCATCTTCCCGCCGCGGCGCGCGGCCTTGCGCTTCGTATTGTAACAAAGTCGGTGTGTCTGTCTGCCCTGTTGGTGTTGTCGATGCGTCAGGGACGAGGGACCCCCTCACCAAGTTGACCGCCACGTTGGTGATGCATGTACGTAGTGTTCCGGGGCGTCAGGGACCCCCTCTTGTTTGCCGTGTTTCTCCGCCGTGGCGGTGTCAGCGGTGTCCTGGGGTGTGTATGTAGCGCGCGCTGCCCCCCGCCCTGTCGCGTGGGCCAAGGCGTAAGGGCCCCGATTTTATTTTTGCTTCCCAGGGGTGGGGCGCTGGACGTGCGCGCGCTGGCCCTTGCCCTGTGGCTGTGACCAATGCGTGAAGTCCCCACTTCCTGAATTGCCCGCCGTGGCGGGATTGGTTATCGCATGCATGCCCCCCTGCTGTCCGTGCTTGCCTTGTTGCCTGCCGTACGTGGCGTCAGGGACCCGTACAAACATGGCAGCAGGGGCGGAGCCACCATCAATGGCCGGTGTGTGTTGTACGTGGCTGGCGTCCCGCTCACCCCCCGCCCCCCCCCCGTTCCCGCTTCAGTTTTCACGCGCGTCAGGGACCCCTACACAGAGGACTGTCAATCGGGCGGTGCTGCAGCACGGGTCCTGCATGCGCAATGTGGCATGAGGAGCCCCTGCCGTACCCTCGCTACCAGCCCCCCTGTCTGCAGCGTTCCCGTCCGTCCGAGACTCCAGGTGAAGGGGGGGGCTGCAGCGTCAGCGACAGGCTGCCTCCCCAACGAGTTGGGCAGCCGCTGCGCCTGAGTTCGTTCTGCCGTCGTTGCACCTCTTATGCAGCTTTGGCAGCGGCGTGTTTGCGTTGCCGCGCAGGAGGCGATGTCACGGCGTGTGGACGCGTTCATCATTACGTTATTCGGTTATTCGGGCGGGCGAGCGACATGTGGGGGCATTGTTGGTCTAGCTCCGTGCCGGCCGGGACCGGGTCCCTTGTCACGCATGTGTTGCAGACGGGCAGTGAGGCCATGCTGTCAAAGTAGTTTTCCGGTGTTTGGGGTGGTGCTACATAATTTAAGTCGGCCTGCAATACAGGCTGGCGGTTGGTTGCAGCCTGCGGCACTCCCTGCTTATTGTAAGCACAGCCGACGCTGAGTACGGGCCGATGTTGGCTCTATTGCAAGGTGTTACGCCTGGGGTATGCAGGCGGTACGACAGATACAGCGGTGTCAACGGTTGCAGAGGCAGCACACGCGAACAAGGCCGTCATCAGGCGCAGAGGAACCTGTATTGCAGCAAATATCGCACCGCTGGCTTTATGCGTAGCTAGGTCGGCTGCGGTCCGCTGACCCTGTGCCCGTGCGGGCCGCTTCTCTCCGTTGGCCTGTTTCCGCGCATTTGTGAAGGGCCTGCGTACCTCGCTAGCTCTAGGAAATGAGACCCATGTGAAGGGTGCAGCATGTAACGTGAGGCGGGCGTCTGCCAGCAAGGCAGCCAAGGCAGCTTCGCGTGCCGGCTTCCGTGCTCCACATTAGAACAGCGTCCGTCTCTGCCGCTTGTCGAGGACCAACAGCATGGCTGCCGCTGGGTTGAGCAAAACCCGTTCCGGGACGTCAAGGGCGTCGGAGTTGGGCGTGGAGCGCAGCGCCGCCACCATGGGTCTCGGCTCAAAGGCAACTGTCATAACGGGCTGCGGCCTGCGCAGCGCCGGTCATATGGCGTATGGATACGGCTCGCAACAGGTGAGTCGGCGGCATGCGCGGAGTGCCGCGGTGAGACAGGCCTGCAGCCCGGCCTTCTCACGAGCGAGCTCACCAGGTAGTTCTGCCGTCGGACTGGACTGCAGGGTGGGACATGTGCTGTACGTGTGGATGAGTTGCAGCGCGCAGAGGTCCGTCGGATGCAGGTTGACGCCCGAACAGGACCCTGCAGCAGCTTTGGCGCAGACTCCTGGCCTGTTGGGGCAGTTGTGGGTTGCGTTGGCGGTGACGCCTCTTCCGACTGGCGCGGCAGGGAGACGTGGCCGTGCGACGAGCACGATGGCGGCGGCGGATGCAAGGTGGGTGCGCTGCTGCCGGGGTGCGTGCTGGGGAATGTGCTTGTTGGCCTGCGCGGGGATCGTGGTTGGGCACGCAGCGAGGGGTGGTGGGCTGTGCGGGTCGGCAGCGGGTGCGGGGCCGGCGGTAGCGGCTCGCCTGCGGCATGTAGGGTGCGGTGAGCAGCACGTGGGACCTAAGCTGCGGGCTGAGTCCGGGGCGCGGTGGGTGCAGTGGTGTATGGCGCTGATGGGGGCGTTACTGCGGTGGCAGTATGTCGGCAGGTGGCAAAAGGATGTGATGTTCTCCCCCCCTCCCGGCAGGACCATCAAGGCAGCCCGTCAAGCGGCTCCTGCGTTACCACATTGAAGCATCTGTCCGCCAGCGGCACCTGCAAGGTGTCGACGGCCGGTGGCAGTCGTGTCGTTCAGGGGCGGACTGCAGCGCAGGTTTTGTGGGAGGCCAAGTACAAGGGGCAGCCCAACTACGCACTGCTGCCGCACAGGGGCTCGGCCGGCGGTGACGAGGTGTTCAACGTGATCCTGCCCGTCCGCAAGTTTGGCTTGGTAAGCGGGCGGGGTGCTGTTGCGCGTGGCTGGAAGGTGTCGCGCACCTAGGCGCGCGGGCTGGCAGAAGGGGTGGGGGCGCAGAGGACATGGCGCGAGTGGGATGTGTGCCCAAAAGGGCCGTGTGGAAGACGCGGGGCAGGGTTGCGGCTGGGCCGAAAGGCGTAGGGCCTTCGATCAGCGACCCGTCAGTTGCCAGCGACAGTACGCTATCAGCAAGCGCAAGGCTGGCGGTATTGGTTTCTGTGCAAGAGGTTCAAGGAGGATGGCGGCGGGGGCTGGGGCGGGGGAGTGGTACAGCTGTGCGGGGAAGGGGTACAGGTACGGGGACGGGGGAGGCGTACAGGGACGGGGGCAGCGCTGGCAGCGATGCTGCCAAGTGCGTGGCAACACTTGGTGTGGCGCATTCAAACCAAGCTTGGGTGGGCGATCAACAGCGACACCCTCAGCGATACGGGGTCGTCCAGCGCATGGACGCGCTCGAGGGCAACTGCAAGGCCTTTCTCAGGCAAGCAGCTGCCGAGGCGGCTGGCCAGCCTGACATGCGCCCCGGCGTGGGCCTCGACTCCCGCCGGGTGCTCTCCGGTAGCAACAAGTACATGGACGTCAACAGCCTCGTTGCCTTTGACGTGGCCAACCTGCCGGACGCGCCAACAGCCCGCGACGCCATATGCAACATCATCGGCACGAGCAGCGAGGGTCGCGACCTCCCCAGCTTCTCGGGCGTGCGCGTGCTGTGCCAGAGCCGCCGCAAATTCGCCAGCGCCACGACGCCCCCCGCGGCCGCGGACGGGGAGCCCCTGTTCACGGTGCGCGTGGGCGTCAACTCCACCACCCGCCGCATGCTCTTTGCCGCGGCGAAGCCCCTCGCCGCGGCGGGCATTGTGTTCCGCGACGATCTGTCCCCGCTTGGCGCGGCGCTGAAGAGCATGCGCAACGACCAGTTCCGCCGCCTCCAGGCCGAGGGCCGGCAGCCCCGCTGGCTCGGCCCCCTCATTGAGTACCGCGGTGGGGACGGCAGGTACTACATGGTGGAGCAGTACGACGTGGCGGAGAGCGACCCAAAGGTGCAGGAGCGCGCGGCGCGCCGGGCGCCCCCCCGCGGCGGGCCGCCGCGCGGGGGTGGCAACGCCGCCACTGGGTCAGCCGCAGCCAGCGGCACCAGCCCGGTGGCCTAGGGGGCCACGAGCCATAGGGTTCAGGACCTGCGTATCCTGACCTGGAACGTCCGCGGTCTGACAGCACCCAAACTGCGGGATGCGGGCTTCCTGCGTATTGCGGCCGAGCATGATATCCTGGTCTTAACTGAAACTCACTGCTCCGCGATGGTGGGCCGCCCTGCTCAGAGCCTCAACCTGCCGGGCTTCGAGCACTACTACGCGGAGAGGGCCCATGGCCCGATGGGCGGGGGTGCGTGGGCTCTTCGGTCGCACGGGGGTGTATCCGTCTTTGTCCGGGCGGAGTATGCCGAGGGTGTGCAGGTCCTAGGGTCCAACATGGAGCTGCACGGGTGCGAGACGGTTTGGCTGCGTTTGAAAGCTACCCATCTGCATCGCAATGGCAGGAGCCGCTCGGGCGCATGCTACGCATCGCCTGAGGACTCACGCGTGTACCGGGATAGCGCGGGACGCCTTATGCCGATCGCTGATGTGGCCGCCGCCGTGTACAGCCACCTTAGTGAGTGCCTCTCTCAGGCGCGCCAGACCCAGGAGGATGTGCTGTTAGTTGGCGATTTCAATGCTCGCCTGGGGGGCACGCGGGCGGGCAACCTAGTCTCTGAAATCCCGGACATTGAATACTTGGCTGAGCTCGGGGAGGAGCTAGGCCTGGGCCTGGTAGACGACGAGGCGTACCTCATGGTCCCCCAATCAGACCGGAAGTCGAAGGACACTGTGGTGAACGCGTTTGGGCGGCAGCTGGCCGACATGTGCCGCACGGCTGAGCTGGTGGTCCTCAATGGCCGAGTGCCCGGCGATGACGATGGGGCACTCACTTTCGAGCACCGGAACGGGGGCAGTGTCATTGACCTTGGACCCATGGAGCAGCGTTGCAGCTGTTACATTGGGGTCGGTCATGGCGGCCGCAGCAACAGGTTGCGGGCGCTACGTTTCCCGCCCTTCAGGGGGAGGCGGACAGCCTGCTACAAGCTGTGCAGAGTGCGCAGACTGAGGCGCAGCGGCGTGTGAGCGAGGTTCTGTACGCGCACAGCGCAGCGCTCCAGCGTGGGGCGGGCGCGTCCAATGCGTGTGTCGGCGGCCATCGGTACCTGACCTGGTGTGTGGGCGCCGCTGAGGCTTGGCGCATCCGACATCACCAGGTGTGAAGCGGCGGGCGGGGGCCGGGGGCCGGCTGGAGGTGCGTGAATGCGGGTATGCGCATGTGTCTGGCTGTGGTGGCTGTGCTGGATGGCGAAGGGATGTGACTGTTCCGCGCCAATGGTCCCCTGTCCGCCTGGAACATCAGCACTGATGGCCGCACCGCACCCGGGCCCCACACGCAGAAGTATGACAGCCCCACGGTCGCGCCCGCGTCGTATGCGTGTGCATTACGTGAAGCGCAGCGCGTGGGGTTGCTTTTGCCGGAGTACATGCTGGAGGAACGCTCCGAGGGCGGGCTTGCCGGCCATGCGTTGGCCGGTGCCGACCCGCTCAGCGCTGATGTTGACAGTGCGCTGCAGCAGCGCCGTGCGGACCTGGAGGCCATACCGCCACCTCCACCGCGCGGCGGGGCAGCATGCAGTCGCGGTTACAGTGGCCGCCCCACCGGCGGTCTGGCCGGCCAAAAGGTGCCCCCCGCTGCACACCGGGTTGCGGCAACAGAGCCCGGCGATACCACGCGTTGGCCGACGGCGCAGTCCATGGCCTGTCGGGGCTGCAAAACGCTGCCGTCGGAGCTGCCGTACTACTATGCCTCTCTGTATAAGGGGGGGCCGCACATTGAGGCCGACCATGTCATGCGGGTTCGTGAGGAGGTCATGCGGGTGGCGCTGCGGGCGGCCCTGGAGCAACATGCATCCTTTGCACAGTACAGCAATGCCAGCGTGGTTGTGGCGCTGGCGGTCCACATGGCAATGGACAAGCGGGCCGATGCGACGCGCTTCACGTCGTTGACGGCAGTTAAGGGCAAGCGCCCGAAGCAGCATTACAGGGACCTACCGCGTGCCCGGCACCCACGACGTGGTCTTTGGCCGTACCATGGAGGAGGCACAGGTCCGCGCGGATCCCCTGGCCATCTGCAACGGTTTGCAGCCACGGAGCACGCCGCTGCCTTGGTACGTCCCGGATCCCGGAACACGTGCACAGCTGCAGGCGCTGCGGACGGAGCAGAACGCCTAAGTCCTAGCTGCCGCTGCGCTGGTGCCAGCGGACGCAGCGGCGCCCTCCAAACTCGTTCGTTACAAGTGTGCGCCGGCGCAGGCCGCTGGCAATGCGACAGCAGGCAGCGTTCAGCTGTATGGCTCGCAGCGCAGGGGTGAACACCCGTCCATAGATGTGGACCGGTCGACCTGGCCCTCAGGCGTAGCGCAGCCGTGGTGCCTGGTTCCTGGTATCGTGCAGCATTTTACGGGGTATGGGCCTGCCCTTAAGGCCTGGCGGGACCTCCTACGCAGCCGCGGCATCACAGACGGCAGCAGCAGCCGTGTGTTGCCTCGAAGCCATGGCGCGCACCAGGACGCTGCATTGCTGTTTATGCGGTTGGTGGACTGCCTGGTGCTGCAAGCCATCGTCGACGGCGGGACAAAGTTTGTGACCGACTCGTTGATGGTGAACTACGTCCAGGACTTGTGGGACGAGCGCGCTGCCGACGAGAGCAGGCCGGAATGGGCCGTTGAGACCGCTGCCGCGGATTGCAGCCGCCCTGCAAGGTGAGAGCTATGCGACAGATCGGCTGTAGCAGCAGGTGCGGGCAGGCAGGGGTGCAGCGGGATGCCCGGGTGCTGTCATGTGAGCGTGCATGCGACAGTGCGGTGCTGCATGTGATGACGCGCGCTAGATCCGAAGTCTGTCGTACAGGGAGGCTGCCGTGACGGCAGCGTGCGTGATGTGGTGGGCAAGGTACTGAGTAGGGATCGGCTGGTGCGTTGTTGCCGTACCTGCTGGTGCGTGCCATGTTGCTGCTTTTGCTGCCCCATCCCTTCCCACCAACGCGACGCCTGCGGCTCTCGCGTTGGGATGCACTGCAGGGGTATTGCGAAGATTGAGGCGCGCGATATTCGTATGTCGTTCGCCCGCCTTGCGCATCACGGTACTCAGCGCTCGTATCCGGAGTGGCCAGCGCTTGGTACTGTGTACGCTTTGGACGTGAGCATGCCAACCCGGTCCAGCAGCGTGAAGTTGGAGCGTTGTGTGGCGTTCTGCACCAAGGGCACGGAGCCCTTGGGTGTTGTGGTGGACCGCTGCGGGCCAGCCAGCCTGCGTGAGGACCCAACGGGCATCAGCCCATCAGATTTTGAGGCCGCCCACGCTGCGGCGCCCGCCGTGCACCCAGGCACGGGGGACTCGCCGCCGCCCCAGGCAGCCGGGGTGTATGGCTCTCAGTCCGACCCGTCCGCTGCCATTGACCTCGTGAGCGACAACGACAACCGCGGTGAGGAAGACGCCCCTCCAGGCGTGCACGCTGCAGAGACTGGCCGTCCTGGTGCAGCGGCCGCCGGCCTGCGCGGCATGGTGCCGCCCATGCAGCAGCAGCTTGCGTCCGCGCAGTTGGACAGGGGTCACGCGTACCAGCCTGTGGTGCTTTGCCGTCGCCGGCAGCCAGAGTCAGGGCACGAAGATATTGAGCCTGCCGGGCATCGTGTGCGCGGGGAGCAACGTGGTGTCGCCAGTGGCTGTTCAGGGGGTGGCGCATCAGCGCTGACTGCCGCCGCCCAAAGTGCGCCCTCCGACGCAGCAGTTGCTGGGCAGTCCGGTGCAAGTGGCGCAGACGACGGCGCACCGCTAGCAGCGCAAGTGCGGCCGGCCACGGCCCATGTTGTTGGCGGTGGGCCGCAGGGACCTGAAGCACGTGCCGATATGGACATGGTTGTCCTCATCTGCCGCGCGCCCCCAACGCGTCCAGCGTTAGCTATCATGCGGCGCGCGCATTCGAGAGGACATCTCTCACATACAGTGAGGTGCAGAGTGTGACCATCCTCAAGACCTCAACTGTCATGTGCTGCATCAAAGCGGGGCAGGCCAGAGTACAGGCCGCTCAGACGCCGCTGCCAGCTTTGAGGCTATCCAGGATCGGGTCACACAGGTGTTGCTGGAAGCGCGCGGGCTGCAAGAAGCGTCCGCGGCCGTGCTGGTGACGGATCTGTTCCTCTCAGCACCGCGCCTGGCGGAGGCGCTGCAGCAGCAGTTGGATGCGACCGTGGAGGTGTTGCTGCATGCGCTGCACGTGCGCCGGGGTTGCTGCTGGGCTGTCCCTGGCGCAGCTGGAGGCCCTAGTGGAGGTGGGCTCACCGCACGAGCTGCACACTGCGATGGGGGAGGTCGCTGACTGTGCGGCCGTTGGCGAACCGGTCAGCCGAGCCACACGTTGCGTCATCGAGGCGTACGACAAGGCGTACTTGCAGGTCGTCTTTGGCCGCGGCGCTGTGAGCGCAGGGGCCGCAGGCGGTCTTGCAGCGGGCCTGGCGGCGCCTACAGGTACGGCGTCTGCTGACAACATCGTCGGGGCGGTCTTGGGGCGTGGCGGGGGCAGCACAACGGGTTACAGCGACGGTAAGGCGGCACCTGCGATTATATATGGGGTGTGTGCAGCTTGGAAAGGCGGTGGGTTGTGGCTACATGTATTCGGCAATGCAGCAAAGGGACGAGTTGCGAAGTGTTGTGCGGCCGGGCTGCCGGGTGTTATGTAAAGGAAGCATGTATGCTGTTCCCGTTCCGCTTGGGCCCATTCCATTCCTTGCTCCATGTATGCCATGTCTGCAGACGAGAGCGCGGGGGGGGCCCGCAGCGCGTCATTGCCAGCTACAACGCCCGTGGTTTTGGCAGCAGCGTCGGCAGGCACACCGAGAACTGAGCATCGTTTGTCGGCCCTTGGCGGGAGGGCGCTTCAGCGTGCCGTGGCGCAAGGGATGCCGCTGCCGGCGTGTGGTGCTGGTGCTGCCGCCGGAGCTGCTGCCGTCGCTGGCGCAGGTGTCGGTGAGCGGCTGCACGCTCAGCCGTGTCACCGGCACACCCGGCATGGCACACCCGTACCATCCATCGGATCGACCGGGTAGCCTGGCGGGCGCCATAGACCTCACCTTGTCCTCAACGGACGACGATGAGGAGGGTTGCGCCGAGACCGCCCAGGTGCACGCCCGAAAGCGGCCGCACCTGGGGCTGGCAGCAGTCAGGTTAAAGGTGGAGGACGACGCCGTGACAGCCGCGCCTCCGCGGCTGGAACGCCCACCTCCTTCAACTGAGGCATGGACGGCAATGTGGAGATGCTGATGGCATCTCCGTGGGTGGTGTGCCCGGTCATATGGGGACGCGAAACCGGCAGTTGCAGGCAGGTGCGACACACACGACAAAGTAACTGACGCAGCGTGTTGTCAGGCCCCAAATGTGGCCCGTGCCAATTCTTGACACCACCATTGCCCATGGATCCCCATTCGTCCAACCGGCAAAGGTATGCTTGCAAGATGGGAAACGCCGGATCCGCCTGCATATATGGCGAACCGGCACACGCCCCTGAGGCGCACGCTGCCGTACAGGTGTGGCGCAGCCCCCACGTGATGCGGGGGACGGTGGTACCAAGATCTGCCGATGCCAGCGCTAGCACACGACAGCGTTAATCTATCCCAGGGCTATCTGTGGGAGCAACGGAACCTATAGTAATGCAGCTAGGCACTTTATAAGCATCACTTATCCCTATTCCTTTCTAAACCGGAAGCGGTTTCCCCACTGTCATTCTGCAGATATGAGATTGATGGTAGGGTTTTGAAGGTCAGGTTTAAGGAATGCGCAGCTCAGGATAACGCGTTAGGACCCATACATGTGAATAATCCGTATGCCACCAGCAACTGGCATCCGCCAAGTCTCAGCCCCATACTAAGCTGCGCATTCCTTCAACCTGAACTTCAAAAGCCTACCATCACTCTCATATCTGCAGAATGACACTGGGGAAACCGCTTCCGGTTTAGAAAAGTGTAGGGCAAGGGAGTTCGTTGGTCAGCGGCGAAACTCCGAGGCCGCTCCGGGGCCAGGAAGGCATGATGGTCAGGAAATAAATCGCGAACAATCAGAGCAGAGGGAAACCCTCTGCTGCAATTGTAACCGTGCGCCTTGCGTTTCGGGCACTCAAGAACCCCAGACGCCTTTGCGAACAAGCCTTGAGCCATCAGAGAGCGGCCACGCGCGGGCATGAGTATTATAACTCACAATTACGACAAGGGTAACGTAATGGGAAAAGTGCATCCGTTTTCATCTCAGCTTGGCCGCTTGGTGTCAACATCTATCATAATATTTGCAACGAACTTGACGCCTTCTTATGCACCCATGCATGGCTGAGGTGCCGGTTGTTAACACCTCATCGCTCCTGGCGGAACTTGGGGCTGAGTATGAGAGGTCTAGGCGCTTTCTAACAGAGCTTGAAGAAAGTTTACAGGAGCGCACCCCGCTGGAGGAGAGCGGTGCACCTGCCAAACCTGACTACTGCGCAGAAGAAGAGCCTTCCAAGACCCCTTATGGCTCCTCAGCTGCCTCCGGCCTCAAGCAGAGGCTTGTGCGACTATTCCACCGCCGGAAAGCGCACGTTGACCATGAGGAGCCGACCGCCGAGGTCGGCGTGCGGCGCCCTTATATTGTATCCCTGGCATTCAATCGCGATGATGATGACTCAGATGCGCCAGCCCGTGCTGCAAGTTTCGGGGGTCGCCGGATGAGCAAACAGTTCGCTCGCGTGTCTTTCGAGCTGCGACCGACCGAGCGCCCTTCTTCATACAATCTAGGCACTGCGCATGGGGCGCCACGCCGAAGCAGTGCCGAGCAATTCTCGGTGCAGCCTGTCAGCCTCGAAGCGGCGGCCTCCGCCGGGCCGTTCCAGCAATCTTCGAACGCAGAGTCGCCCGTATCCTCCGCCGCCCTGCCTTCAGCCTCTACACTGCCGCAGGTATGTGGAAAAGGGGGGGTTCGAGGCCGGGTACATGCGGAGGTTGAGGCCAGCGCGCTAGGTGAGAGCAAGGAAGCCGGGCTGGTGTTTCATGCAGAACACTGTCCGACGTTCATGGTTGGGATCTCTTATATCTATATGCCGTTTTGCTTGCGTGCCTTCTGCTCTGCCGCAGGTGCTCCCTGACATTCTGCCACTGTCCCCCATGGGGCAGAGGACACAGCGGCGTGCGTCCACCAGCTTGGTAGCAGTGGCGGCGCGCCGCAGCTCTCTTGACCCCACGACGCTGGCGGCCCTGGCGGAGAACGGTGTGGTGCCGGCACTCGAGGGCCGCCGGCAGTCCTTTTCCCGCCGCTCGATCGACCTGGGCGTCAGCCCGTTCATGTCACCAACCGCGTCCCTGCAGCCCCAGCAGCCGTCCTGCCCCGGTGCGTCCTCTCCTGCCGCCAGCGTCAACCTGCCGGCGGTGGGCCGGCTTCAGATCTCCAGGAGCCAGCTGGGTATTGCGTCGCCTCCCAACTCGGCGGCGGCCCTGCGCCCCATGTCCCTTTCCTCTGCCACCACGCATTTCCTGACCGCGGCTGGGGATGCGGATGAGACCGCTGTGAACTCCGGTACAATGTCCCAGCAGCTGGTGGCGCGGCGCGAGTCCAGCGTGTCGTGCTGCACACGGGAGTCGTCAACGACCCAGCTGAGCTGCCTGCCGACCGCCTCTGGTATGACGACGGAGTCATCCGGTGGCAGCGCACACCAGGCAATGGTGGTCAACACGCCCATGCGCAGCCGCTCATTGCGTTACACCGGCTTGTCAGCTGGAGGACGCCTGGGCGGTTCGCTTACGGGCATGGTAGTGCCACCAGCAACGGCTGGGGCTGGGGTCGGGGCGGCCCCGATTCAATTGTCGCGCGCACAGTCGCTTAGGCAACACGCCATGGGCTCCGTGCGAGAGTTTGCAGTCGTTGCGGGCGGCCACCCGGGGTACAGGTTGTCCGGTGCGCAAGAATTTGTGACGGAGGCTGGAGAGGGGGCAGCGGGCTCGTTCACTGGTACGTTGCACCTGATCTGAGACTGATCTGGGTGAAAAGTCATCGTGCTGCCAGTAGGTCATTGTTCATCTGTTCTTATTGCTTCTATTCGTGCATTTTTGTAGCCGGGGACTTCCACGTCCCTGCAGCGGCGCGTCCGATGGCACATGGTATCATCTCTCGATGGGTGGCACATTGGGTTTGAGTCTCTTGGTGGATCGCTGGCTTTTATGAGCGTGGGGCTTGAAAGTGAACTCTTGCGTGGGTTAGCAAATCTGTCCCGTACTATGGTGAAGGTCAAGGGTGGTGCAGCACAGTCCTGCGCTTTGCCAGACCCTGTACGTCGGGCTCATGTTCCACGGATTCCAGCGTTATTGATTATCTAAGTCAGCATGGACCCTGGACGCTGCAGCTGTTCCGCAATGATCGTGCAGGTGGATTCGTGGCTCCTCCCTGTGGGATTTTGCTCAAAGGCCTTCTGTGTATTTGCGGGCGCATTTGTGATTTGAGCCGACAGTTATCATTATGCTTTTCAACGGCATGCGCATTGCCGCTGCGTCTCGCGATATTTTGAGGAATGTGATTTGGGAAACTCCCTGGTGCGCCTTGCTCCAATCGATCCCATCCTTGTGAGTGGAAGTCTGTGGCGACTACAGAGGTGGTTGTATCGTTGCCGGTACGCGTTTTCATTAGCTGTATCGGTAAAGAACGGTGATCACATGTTTTTTGCAGTTTGATTATCATAGGCGGAGCGGTGTCAACTTGATTGCTCGCTTACGCAGAGACATCTTGAAATTGCTCGCCCGGACTCGCTGCAGCAGCGCGTCGTAAAAGCGGTCCAGCTCGGCCATATGGGTGGCGCAGTCTCGCCCAGCGTGTCGGCAGGTCTTGTACGGCGGGTTTACGGCAACATTGGAGCGTGACGTGCGTTGGTACGGCCACGAGTGCCGGTCTGGAGGTGTGTGACATGCCATGTAGGGATGCCACGATGAGTGTCCGGACACGTAGTTGTGAGGCAGTGCCGGTGCATTCTACTGACTTCCTAAGCCTTGCTATGTATCAACATAGGTTGTGGATGTATTTTAGGCGGTGTTGGAGGTAAGGCAGCTCGCCATGACTCGTCGGTTTGGTGCGGCAAGTGGCCCCTGGGGTCCCTGACTTCTCTATTAGCAAAAGCCGAAGCAAAAATAGTTGCGAAGGCACCAAAAAGCTGAGTTTACGTACTTACCATTCCCGTAGTACGGAATGGCTGCGGACGCTTGAGTGGCGCGAAGTGCATGTGTGTATAGGTGGAGGCACCTTGCTGTCTAGTGACTGAGCTGTGCGTTTCAGGCTGGTGCCGGCTGCCCAGGGCCCTGTTGGTGGCTCGAGTGTAGGTGCTTGGAAGGCGGGCGGCCTGGGCATAGCTTCGGATGCTGGTCTTCCAGGAAAGGGTGGCATTTCATTATACCGAAGGGGATGCTCCGGAACCGGGCCTGCAGTACCCTGCAGGCCCGTGTGCAGGAACAGGATGCCCCGAAACCAGGCCCTTCCGGGACCATTGTAGGGTCTGCCGGTACATCTGCCGGTACTTTCCGAGACCATGGTAGGATTCGCTGTGGCCCGTATCTTGTGTTCCGGGACCATCCTACTAGGGTTTGGTTGGCGGTACTGGCGGGTTGTATCGCAGGGGCTGGCCTACTTAAGGGGCTGTCAGCCCCGGGGCCTTCAACCAGCGATACCCAACAGACCATGTTTGGTGCTATTGACCAAGTCCATAAGACGCGTGTGCGCACGACCTTTGGCTAGCAGTCAACGGTTCCGGTTCAGGGCCCGATAGTCCCTGCGTCTACGTATCTGTAACCCTGTGTGCGTCGCCTCAAGATCCTGCTCTGGGCTTCGCCAAGGCGCCATTCGGCACGCCCCTTCCTAGGGCTCGGCTTCAAGGCGTAAACACCAGCGCAGCGGTGTTTACGTGCGTCAGCTTCGTCTACAGTTCAACAACGCTTTCCGTCTTCCGCATCTCGATCCTCCTGGTGGTCGTAAGTGCTTGGCGCTCCCGTGCCAGTCTCCATTGGCGCGGTGGTTTCGGCAGTTTCGGCGTTCAACCAGCAGGCTAAGCAGGGCGCTGTCGCCATACAGCCGCTCTGTGAGGTAGAGCACTTGCCACGATCCTGTTTTCAGTCAGCGAAAATTTGTTCGCTCTGGGTTGGCGGGCTGCCCGCTTAGATGATAGATACAGATCGCCGACAGACCCGTGGAAGCGACGGCAAGAGCGCCCAGCACAAACCCTTCAGTGACGCCTGGGTTATGAGTGCAGTTGCCGTCCTCGTCTGAACCATGGGTATTGGAACTCGGATGCGGAAGCCTTGGGAGGCTCGGGTCCTTACCATGGGAGTCGCCACACCCCCGGGGTTGAGAATGATGGAGTGTTTACTCCCTCAGCACAGTTCGCACGCGCCCAGGAACGTTGCCGCTGGTGGAATTCGAACCCCACAAATCGGCTAACGAAGGAGATTGGTACCAGTGTAGCAGAGCGAAAAGGCTTACTCGAGATGGCAGGAACCCCGCAGGGTTGGGTTATGAGTGCAGTTGCCGTACACGGCCCTGTTGCACGGGAGCATACCGTTGGCTCCTCAGGGACGAGAGGAAAGAAAAATCTGCAAGAGAAAGAGGGAGCCCGCCTTTACGATCATACACAGGCGGAGGGCCCGCCTGCTCGTATACCTCGCCTGCCATGGCCTGTACTCGGCGCCCTGCTAGAAACATCACATCCTCGGGTGTGTATGTCCGTGGGGGGGCGGGACGACCGTCACATGTCTTGCTCTGTACCTGCCCGCCCTATTGGAAACGTCACGCCTTCGGGCGTGTATGGCCGTAGAGGCGGGCTCCCACTTTCTGTGCAGGTTTCTCTTTTCCGTAGAGGCTACCTTCCCCGTTTCTGGTCCTCTTTTCTATACATACCCGAAGGCGCGACCGCGGCCTTCACCGTTTCTGGTTCTTTTTATTTTTGCGACTTTTCCAGTAGGGCGGGCGGGTACAATGCAAGGCATGTGACTTTCGTCCCGCCCCCACAAGGAGGGCCCGTCTGCTCGTTTACTAGGTCTCCTCGCCCGCCATCGCCTACGCCTGGCACCTCGGACTTTCGGTAGCGCTTGCAAACCCGTAAGCACAGGTTAGACCCATCTCTTAGATGGTCAGCCCGCCCGAGAACCATGATTTCAACAGACCTTGCACGATATGTGGCGTTCCCGAAGGGGCCGGACGTCCACAAACTTCCTAGCCGAAGTTTTTCGCCCGGACCCACAGGATCTTTGCTCTGTCGGGCTCGCCCCCTAGGCCCCCGTGTGATGACGAAGGCCTAGTTAGCACCCTCTCCAACCACCGAGCTGTAGGCAGACGAGATAGCTGTCGGTGTTGTCCAGCAGATGAAGTAATGGATGTCGTAGCACGTCGTCCGTAGAAGAGTATCGAGATGCGGAAGCGTAGCGTAATTGTTGACGGGTAGCTCAGAAGAGGGGATAACCAGTGTGCCACGCACACTCCCACCTAAGCCGTGCCTTCTTTTAACACGCCTTTCTCCGAGCCTTCTTTCGTTTCCACCCGATCCCTAGCCTTCTTTCGGTTCCGCCAAACTCCTGGCCTTCACTTCACGAGTGCACAGAGAGCGCACGACAGCGGCAGAGGTGCACTGCGCACTGCCTTAGTCAGATGCTTGTGCCTGGGTTGCTCAGGGACTCAAGGGGCCATAAACACACATCCTCAGGGCTTACAAACGTAGTACTGCAAGGGACTCTCGGGCCCTGTCCGGAACACTCTGTCGCAGAGGTCAAGTTGCTCGAATAGGCAAGGACTTGCACGTTCACGAGTTGTTGCCAAAACCTCTACAACCATGAGTGAAGTAATGGGAGAAAATGGCCCTCCCTGGAGACAGCCTCCCTGGAGTGAGGCCTCGAGGCCAGCTCGATGACGCTCGATGCGAACGGAGAAGGACCGAGCCTGCCAGAACCGGTCTGGAAAAGGATGGCCCAAGAGCCCATAGCTCTTAAATCTGTGTCTTGCGACCGGAGGCAGACCGTTATTGTTAGGATCCAAAAGGGTACTGGTTTTTTTCCTGGCCGCCCTCGCATCCGAGTGCGTCTATTTCCCACTCCCGCGGTATGTCAGAGCAGTTCGAGTTAACGGTTGGCCTCGCTCTGGCCAACCGTTATGGCAGGCATTCTCGCTTCCCGCTGCACGGTACACACCCTTGCGGCACCAGCTCCATCTCGCGCTTGCGGTGCTCGCACACCGTTGATGCTGTTTGGCACTGACACTGCACAGAGCACCACTAGGTTTGGTTCCGGGCCCTGCATGAGCCTGCCCCGGCTGCCCGCTGGATGGGCCGATTCTGCTTCCGGGCTGGTGGTGCGCTGGTAGCCTTGGAGACGAGCCCCGCGTCGGGCCGAGTGCGTGAGTGCGCACGCCCGAAAGAAATAACTAGATGGGCGCCAGGCAGGAGGTGCTGACCGATCTGACTCACGCATGGGTCGCAGCGACAGCACGAGGCCAGGGAGAGCTTCGGAGTGTCCGTCACTGCTCGAGGGCTTTGCTACACCTGACTCCATGTTCTGGATACGGTTGTACGGCTGTACGGCTGTACGGCTGTACGGAGGATATGGGCCCAAAGTGCGTACAACAAGCGTGATGTGTGCTTTGTGAGCAATGCTTGCGCCGCCGCCCCCTTCCGCCGCGAAGCACACCCTGATGCCTCTCCCACAAGGGCCTGCGCACTGGTTGGCTTCGAGTCCGGCCACGGAGCCGCGGGTGCTGCGCCGCGGCGGCGGCGGTGGAGGCGGGACTGCCGAGGGAGGCGTGGAGGAGGGCTGCCCGGAGGCTCGGGGAGGCTTTGCCCTGTCCGCTCCCGTATTCGTCAAGCTGTCCAAATGGGCCGTCGGGATACAGCTGGGTGGCTGGCTCGGGTGCGAATTAATTGGCTTCGCTAGGCAATTACAGAGCGGCTCTTCGCCTCCGGCCGGGCCGGGGGACTGCTGCGCGCGCATGTGACGCGGCGCGAGACGTGCAAGCCAACTGATGGATCCAGTTCGGGCACCTGCACTGGGTACAGCTGAGGCTGCTGCATGCTGGCTGGGATGGGTGGAACCGTACAGAATCCGTAGAATTCCGCACGTAGGGCACGGAGGCCGCGTCAGGCTTCCAGCATGCACGCAGCTAGCAGGCCAATAGCCCAGAAAAGCCCATGCTGAACTGGCTGCTGGAGCAGGTGTTTAAGGGCTCAAGGGTCCAGTGCTCGATGTTTAGCGAGGCAGAGACAGAGTGATGTTGGTAACGGCGAGTGAGTTCACGGTGTTTGCTTCCCCCAGACCCAGAAGGCGGGTTTCGCGGTACGGTCCGGGTACAGTTGGACGGTACGAGTACTTACCAACAGTAGGGCCAAAGTTGGACCACAAATAAGGTTTGACTAGGCTGGAAAAAAGTTTGAGCTTGAGGAGAGCAGGAACGCGCTCAATTAGACACCTAGTTGCAGTCTTGTTCTGGCACCGAGGGTACGCACAAGCTTGTTCAATCCAGCTGGCTTCTGTCACAAATATGAGCGCAAAACAGAGCCCCTGAAGCCTTGCAGGCTGTTCTCTGATATCTGTGAGCCCGAGCGGCCAAGCAGTAGAACCGGAAGCAGCAGATCGGTGCGGGAATGTGCGTGTGGCCGCAGCTACTACCCGAACTGGCAGAGAAAATCGTCAGCTTGCTGGAACCAAATGAGGTCCCGAGCTTCCGCCTGGTCAACAAGGCTGCAGCGGCGTACTTCAGCAGCCCGGCATACACAACCATCAGGCTGTGGCAGCCCGTGCCGCGCCATGCGTTTGCGGCGCATTGGCTCCAGTCGGGCTCGACGCGACTGCTGACGCTCAAGCAGCGTCGGCAGCTGATGAGCCTCACGGCGGCCACCGGCGTGGTCGGCAACCTGGTCGTGTCGGTGCAGGTGGCTGGCTGCCTGCTGACGTATGGGGTTTTCGAGGCGGCCGCAGCGGCAGGCAAGCTGAAGTCGTGCATGTGGTTGCTGCAGCGGGGCTGCCCGACGGTCAACGAGGGGACCGAGGGCAGCGGGCTTCTGGCTGCCGCGGCGGGCGGGGGCCACCAGCACGTGTGCGCGTGGCTGCTGGGCCTGGGCCTCATCTGGAGCTCGTGCGGGGCGGGCGAGGCGGCGCGCGGTGGCCACACTGAGCTGGTGGACTGGCTACTGGAGCGGCGGTCGCAGTTGAAAGTGCGCGAGGTCCTGCCGGAGACGTTCACAAAGGTCTTTGCGGGCGCGGCGCACGGCTGCCTCCTGTCCACTCTGGAGTCAACTCGGGAGTCCACTCGGCAGCGCTTGTTGAAGAAGTGGCGCGAGCTCGATTACAGCGCCAAGGAGGCAACCTTGGCGGCGGCAGCCGGCAGCCCCACGCCTGACTGGGCTGCCAAGGTGGAGTGGCTCGAGGCGCGGGGCTGCCTCCCCGGCGAGGGGCCAGCCATGAAGGCCGCTGCCAGCTCCGACGCGGCTGCCCGCCTGGCGTGGCTGAGGGGCCGGGGCTACCCCATGGGGTCAGCTGCAGTCAAGGCCGCTGCGGAGGTGGGCAACGTGGCGGCGCTGCAATACCTCCTGGGTGAGGCCGGCGTGCCCGTAGGCGACCCTAACTCTGTCGCTGCTCAGCTCGCTGCAAAGGGCGGCCACTTGACAGCGCTGCAGGCGCTGCACGCCGCCGGTTTCCCGCTTGGTGGGAGCGCCTTGGAGGCTGCGCGCGGCGGGCACACGCACGTCGTGACCTGGCTGGTGGAGACGCTGGGCGTGAAGGCAGCTGGGATGGACGAGCAGCTCTTCTGCGTCGCGGCCGAGTCAGGCAACATGGAGCTGCTGTGGTGGCTGCAGCTGCGCGGCTGTGGCATGAGCCCTCTTGCCGTCGCGTACGCCGCATACTCTGGATGCGAGCCGGCGGTGGAGTTCGTCGCGGTGTACAGCTGGCCCATTGCGGTGCGAGGCGGGCTGGGAGCGCGCCTCTCGTTGAAGTTGGATGTCGCAATTCTGGCCTGTAGTTGGTTGAATCCCCATTGAGCCTCCGCTCTGTTTGAGACCTTTGAGCCGTTGCATAACAGCATCGGCATCATAGCCTATGGTGCGCAAGGTCCGCGTCTTGCTCTCCGAAGGAGAGGGTGCGAGGGGCGCGGTGAGAGTGAGGGCACGGAGTGAGGGGCTGATGGGCGATGCGCTGGAGTCGCATTGGTCTGGTAGCAGGGGATCTCCGCCAAGAATGCGCATAGAGCCCGGTTTCTTGTTAGGTTTGTGCTGAACGCCCACGACTGATAGTCTTACCCATGTACTTTTCTGTGAACCTGCACGCAGGACCTCGGTGAACCGTACCGTTATGCCTGCCGCAACGGCGACCTGGCCACGGCGCGGCTGCTGCGGCGGATGGGCGTGCCCTGGGGCCCGGCGGGGGTCCTCGTTGCAGATGCAGCGCGACGGGCCCCCGTGCCCATGCTGCGCTGGCTACTGAAGACAGGCTGCCCCCTCGGCTGCTACGAAGCCGCGCAGGCGGCCGCCGTGGAAAGGACCAGAGGACGGCAGGCTGCGCTGTTGCTGCTATGTGCCCACCGCCTGCGGCGACGCGTGTAAGGCGGTACATGCGCGGTGCATGGCGGGCAGCACTCTGGCTGTGCACGTGCTACTTCGCCCGGCGTACGTGCGCCGTATGTCGGCAGTACGATGCCGTTTCAGCTGCGTTGCGGCATTGGAACGGGTGGCAGGCTGGGCGAACGGGCACTAACCTCATATCGCATGCTAGGGGAACGGACACGGGCTGGCATGGGCTCTCATCCTGCTGGCGTGCCGGCGTGAGTGTTCCTTCCGAGCGAGGTGTGTGATGCGATGAAAGGTGAAGTGCTCCTCTCTGCTCGACACATGCTCGAGATGCACGGAGCCACAGGTTTGGATGGCATTTTGTGTGGGCCGCCGGAAGTGCGCTGGGCCTCCGTTCAGCTTAAGCAGCACGGCCTTCACGGCCAAGATCGGCACCCTGGAGCATATGTGCGTGGGTGCGGGCGGCGCGTCTCGGATACCCTCAAGGCCGTACTGTCCGTATACTCCGTTGGTACGGCCTGTTCGCTACTCCCTTGCTGTGGATATTGATCAATCGCCATGCGGCGACCTCGATTTGGTGATGACATTATCAGTCACTGGTGTGCGAATTCCCCAATGTCGGGCGGATAATGGGGCTATCATGTGCAATCCTCAAGTCACGCAGGCTTTTGCCCATGGCGGGCTTACAGCCGTGGCCGGTTACTTTCCCGGGGTGTCGCGGCTCACCGTGCCCTGCCACAACGTATCTCTGTCCTCCTGCCCCTCACACACACACACACACTTCGAACGAGTGCGAGAATTGCGGGCCGCATCGGGGGCTACGGTGGTGGTCGCCGCCGAACTAACATGCAGGGACATCACCCCTTCGAATCCCTCTGGAGCTGCGTCCTACAACAACACCATCACTTTCGCGCTTACGCTCGTCATATGCGTCGTTCCATTTCAACACACTTCGAACACGTTACGTTCACCTGCCAACGAAAAACACTAGGTAACCTGGCTCGGAGCATGGCCAGCAGTGTGTGCCGCTTTTGTGCTCTCCCGTGGTAGGGCGGTGCACCACACAGCCAACCGCGCGTTGTTCGGATCAGTCCGTCCAGGCAAGGCCTTCGATCGGAGTTGCATGCGCGCTGTGTGGGCGGCTTCCTGCCGTCCGGGCAAGTGACCCGTGGGTCGCTTTTTACCGCGCTATCGTTGCCGCTATCGAGGTCGGGTAGAACTGAAGTCCTTTGGACCGATCCCGGTGCTCTTGTGCCAGGCATACTGAGATGCTACGCGTATACGGACGGGCGATGTGGGGCAGCTCGGCGGCAGAAAGGACTTGCTGGTGAACTTTTGGCTGCGGTTGCTTGATATCGCTTAATTACAACAATTATTCTCTGTCCCACCCGGTTCCGTACATCCCTACGCATTAATCCGCTCACAGATCGCGGACCTCTGCAGACTGGGAGAAACATACATCCGCTTGACTAGTCTTGGAACACGTTGCTTTACTTCGACCACCTACAGGGCTTTTTGCGGCACTGCGCTTTCGGTTCTTCACGTGCTGCAGCTAGACACACGATATTGCTCTCTGAAGACAGCCACCAAAGGCAGGACTTGTTCCAGCTGGCGCTGCAATCCGGCGGCCTCCGATCGAGTGGTGGGTACCAGGCTCGCCGCCGACGCCTGCTCAGCGCCTCTTGGTTTGGCAGCCCTCCAGGCGCGTCGAGCCTGCGCGCGTTGAGCCCCTCTAGTGCCTTATGCTGGCTGCCTGACGGCCGAGGGATGGCGCCTGGCGTTGTCCGGTCTCGCGTGGAGTCTCTAGGGTTCCCAAAGCCCATTCCTCCTCCGTGACTTGAACGCGCGCACACACCGCATTCCTTTTCGCCAAAGCATGAACATGCAGGCCACAGCGGAGGGGTAGCAGCTGCGGCTTGGTGGTGTTTGTACATTTGGCCTGACTAGCTCGCTGCCGAACATGCGCGAACTCTGTGCTGATCGCAGCCTCGGCAGTGCCTCATCTCCCCACCCTTTACTCCTTGTGCTCGTTGTTTTGCGGTCTGGTCGCAGGTTGCGAGTCTGAGTGCGAGAGGCCTCGTCACTGCCTTTCGCTGGGTCTGCCTCGGCGACCCAGCGAGCACTTTTGCGTTCCTCTTCTCTTCTTAACGGCTGTCGACAACGCCTAGCATAGCGCCTTCGCCATCCCCCGGTAGACCGCGCGACGTTCGCGAGTTTTGCGGCCATCCCTTCACCAACAACGGCATGAGCCTCGAGCGCGCAGCCAGCACCGGTAGCACCGATGGCGGACCCTGCGGCGCCACTGCCAAGCCCCACTTCGTCACCCCCGTCGGCCAGCACATCGCCTCGCTGGTCGACGCCGCCATCACCCGGCCTGATGACGTCATGGCCGACGTCGGCGCCGGCGCCGGCGCGCCCGCCAGCTTCTGCATTGCCTGGCCGCCCACCTTCACCGCCGGCGGCCCCGCGGAGAGCGTCGAGCTGCGCGCCGCGCTGACCGCAGGCGCGTGCGCCTGCGCCGCCGCGCCCGTCGCGACCGGCGCCGCCTCCGGCGGCGGCCGTTGCGGCATGGCTGCCGCTGTGTCGTCGCTGTGCGGTCGGCTGCTGTGCGTGTCGGATGACGTGGTGGTGGCGGAGGAGCGCATGTCGGTGGACGGCGCGGGGTGCGCCAGCGCCAGGTGCGGGCCCCCTTGCAGCCCATCCGCAGATCCGCAATACGGCTTTTTGCATTCCTGAGCGGGCGCTCAGCTTACCGTACAGCACCCGTCGTGCATTGTACCCTCTCGCCGACGATGTTTCGCGTCCCGTTCTCGACCAAACCCCACGTCCCGTTCCCCGCCCACCCCACCCCAGGGTGCGCATGGTAGCCGATAGCCCGCGGGTTGCCACCTGCCTGCTGGCGGACAAGCAGGTGCGGGGGCACGCGCGGGGGAAAAACACTCACATACGCATATACACAGGGGCCCCGGGTTCCTTGAGATTCAGTACGTGTCGGCGGTCTCTGGGCTTGCTCCCAATCCGACTGCTGCAGCCGGTCGCTGAGCAGGGTTATCGCGGGGCGGCAAACCCTGGCCCTCCTCTGTCGTCGTTTCAGTTGCGGAGAGCCAGCCGTATATGCCTCACGTCGCCACTCCCGCGACGCCCCCCGCCCGCTCACCACGCTGAGTAGCCCCCGGGCCTTGCTCCCGCTCTTTCCCGCGGCGCAGGGCCTGCCCGTGCTGGAGTCGCTGGCCGACTCCGCTCCGCTGCTGGCGCTGCCGCCGCCGGCCCGCGAGGAGGCGCACAGGTGCGGTGGGGGCGGCAGCACCGGCCGGGGCGCGCAGTCGCGCTGGGCGCCTTGCCTTGCCTTTTGCCTTGCCTTGTGCTCTCCACGGCAGCTACATGCGCCTGGCTGAAGCTCTTGCTGCCGCTAGCTGTGAGCGTGGGCTTCTCGGGGGGACGGTCGGAAGATGGCTGCTGGCAGTGTACGTGGGTGACTCTCTGCCTGCACGCTGCACGCTGCACGCGCCCCTAACCCCCCCTACCCCTGCCTCTCCCGCCTGCAGGCTGCTGTGGCGCATGATGCACGAGGCGCTCCCGCCGGCCCACTCGGAGCTGCCCTTCGACCCGGAGGCCTTCGCCTCGCCGCTGGCCAGCCTACCCGCCAAGCTGCAGGTAGGGGGAGGGGAGCCGGTGAGGGAGGAGGAAGGGAAGAGGGAGGGAGAGGGAGGGAGGGAGAGGGAGGGCGGGAGGGCGATCGGGTGGGGGAGGGGGTAAATGGACGGAGGGCGGTCTCCTCGTGCGAGCCTGTCCCTCGCTTTGGAAGTTGGGATCGCTCTGGCCCTGACGCGTCCATTCGTCGGACATCTGGTGTAGAGGGCTCGGGTGCGGATGTTTTCCCCTGTGTGGGGTTTAGCCTTCAGCCCACTCTAGGCCCCTTTGTACCTTGCGTCCGGCCACCCTACTGGCTCCGTCGTACATTGCCGTGCAGCAGCAGCAGCAGCACCACCACCACCACCACCACCGCTGCTCACCATTGCCTGTCCCCCCCCCGCTCCCTCACCCTCCCCCCTGCCCCCGCCAGGCCGCCCTGTGCTGGGCGTGGACCCACCACTTCCGCGCCTTCGTCCGCGACTGGGCCTTCGTCCTGGACTACCACCCGCCCCCACCCGCGACCGAGCCCCCTCCCGCCACCGCCTCCAGCGAGCCCGAGTCCGAGCCCGACGCCTCGGCCGACTACGGCTCCGTGATGGTCCAGATGGCTTCCTTCCTCCGCGACAACCGCATGTTCGCCTGCCTGGCCACGCTGCTGCAATCGGCCGTGGAGCGGGGCATGCGGATTGAGCCGGACGGCAGCTGCAGTTTCGGGCCGCAGCAGCCGGGCGCGGAGGCCGCGGAGGCGGAGGCGGAGGAGGCCGCGGAGGTGGAGTGGCTGCCACCTGCGCCGCCGTCGCCTGCGGCGAGCGCGCTGACGGCGGCGGCCGACGGATACGAGTCCGACGCCTGCGCCGCCCCCATGGCGCTACTCCCTGTGCCGCCGCCGCTGCGGGTGCTGGCGTTTGGCGCCGACGAAGGCGAGGGCCGAGTCGACGTCGGGGCGACGGCGATGACGAATGGCGCGTCTGCCAGCGCGGCCCCATTCCTGCCGGCACCGCCGTCGCTGCCACGGCAGCAGACCCGTGGCGGCAGCACGACGGCCGCGCTGCTGCTGCTGCTGCTGCTGCTGCTGGCGCTTGCGCTGTCGGCGCTGTGCACGGCGCTGCCGTCGGCCCTGCCGTCGCGTGAGGAGGCGGCCGCGGCAACGGCGCTGCTGCAGGCCCTGAAGTGCGTCGCCTCCGTCGCCCTGCCCTTTGCGCTCTCCGCCGCGGCGCGGCGGAACGCCGCCTGTGCCCACGCCAGCGGCGGCGCCGCCGGCCTGACGGAACGGTTGGCGGGCGCCGTACAGGCGGGCGCTGCGGCTTGGCACGCGACGGCGGCGGCATCGGCAGCCGGCACCGGCGCCGCTGGGGCACAGCAGGCGCTGAAGTACGCCGTTGCGGCTGCGGCAGCGATGACGCTTCTGACAGCGGCGAGCAGCGCCGTCGACGGCGCATAGGGGGCGGGCACCGTGCCTCACCCTTCGCCCCGCGCGCGCTATCGCTGCGTACGCACGTGGGAGTTTGCGGGACCCAGGGCGACCCGACTCGGACCCGACTAATATCGAGAGCCCTGCCGCTCAAATGTGCGCGCGCGGGCACGGCAGTCGTGAGGCGGTGACCCGCGGGTCGGTCGGTCACCCTCGAGTAGCCCCGCACGGCGCGCGGCCCCCACCGGTAGCTTCGGAGGCACACACTGTGCCGCGCGGCGCGTTCGCTTCGTGTCCGCCGTCTCGCGCCAGAGTCGCGTCATTAAGGCGACGAACTGCAAAAGTCCAAACAAGCTGTACTTGGGAAGGCGTTTGTTCGTTTTCAGGTGGCAAGAGATGGGTGGTATTATGTTGGCACTGGGTAAAATGGCTTTTGGAGGCTTCAGGCGCGGGCGGGTCTTGTACGAGTCCCGCCGGCCTGGCCAGCGCGAGGTTCGCGACCGGCCGGACCCCCTGATTCATATCACGAGTCAAGGCCGAGTCGCGATCGTTTGGCGGAACGCTGTTTAATGCGTATGATGCGCTTTGGTTCCACCCTATGTTGCCTTCGCTTGGCGCACTGAACTTGAGTTGATACGTCGGTGTAAACTCGGGTTGGGCGGTGGCTTTGGGATTTCAGGCGATTGCGAGCCAGAAGGCCCCTTGTTTGCGGCCGGCCGTTGGTGCGGAGCACGAATGGTGCGACCGGCAGGCGAGCCGGCGAGCAAGCGGGTGCAATGGAGTAATGCCCGGAAACTCGGTGAGCCGCCTGGGGAAACGCGTGGGCCGGAACACACCCTATACCGTGGGGCCTCCGTTCCCACGGGCAGCTTCTTCCCGGGTACCTCCCATGTACCGGCCTTGGGTGTCTGGTTGGCGGATTTCTTTCGGTTTCAACGTATGCCCAAGCCGCCTCTGCGGCCACTACGGCGTGCAACAGCCGCCGGTTGGTTTTTGCGTCAATAAGAATGAGTAATGATGTGCCCCAAGTCCGCCCCTGAAAGGCGGGTGTGGCGTTGTTTGCCCTGCTGCTGCTGCTTGCTTGCATCCTGTGTATTCCTACATAAACCAGCCAATAAGTCCTCCCGATGCCGCGCCGCTGCATCTGGGCTGGCCGTGTTCGTCCCTAGTTCGGCCTTCGTTCTGCGAGCCGTGATGCATTGTTTAGTACTTCGCTTTTGCTTGAGTGGGTTGATGTGAATGCGGGTATGCTGCCGCCTTTGTTCGTACGCCGCACTGCTGTTGCACGCAAACTCGCATACCTTTCAGCTCTCAGCGGCTGTCGCCGCTGCCCGCTACCCGCCGCAGAACACGCGCCGTTGCGGCTTTGATAGTTTGATACGCAAAGAAGCGCATTCGCCATTCAACAGTTGGTAGCGAACGGCCTCTTTGGCGTCTGGTGCCTGTGCTTGTAGTTTTGACAACAGTGGGGATCCTGTGGCCGCAGCAGCTGTGGACGCGCATGTTGGAATGAGCGATCGGACCAACTGGCCACCTTACCTGAGAGGGCCCGAGATTCCTGCGCCGGCCGCTGTAGAGATTACAGATTAGCTGCCACGTGCCGCCTCGCGCAGCACCGGAGGGCGCGAGCCAAACCGACCGCTGTACGAGACCCGTATTTGGGACTCCGCTGGATTGGCAGGCACCTGGAGACGTGTGTCCTTGGAGTGTGTGCAGTAGCGTGCAACGCTCGGAGCCCTTTTGGGAAGTCATTGGCCAAGGCTGGGTGCGCAACGGCCTGGGCTATCGAATGCCGTTCCTTAGTGTGCCGCTGCACCGCCCCGCGGGCTGCAGCCCCCCGCACTATCCCGTATCCTGCCTCGCAAATTGGGCGGCGGCCGCGGGGCGGTGCGGGGCGGGGCGGCGCAGCAGCGTGCGCGGCGCTGCGCGGTCCGCGGACCGCGCTGCGGTCGCAACAGTTGAGGGTAGGGTGGAGAGCCGCAGTAGCTGATGGAGCGCCTATGGTGGGGGCGCGTGGGCCACTCGCTCACGCCAAACGCCTTATTGCGTATCGTCGTTGGCATGAGGCTGGACTCTTTGGATGTGCAGGGACATGTGGTGTAGTACACTATATAGCCCCATAAGCGTACGTCTGGTGGGGCGGGGAGGGGCATGTGGGCCGACCCGTGGGCCCGCGCCGGGTATATGTGTCGCGCGGCGTGGCTTCCGACGCCGACGGCGTATGCGCCCTCTACGGGGATTGACGGAGATTGGGCCTGAAGCCGTGTCAGCTGTTGGTCGGTCTGTCCTTCATACGGTGCTGGCGGTTCCAGCAGGCTTGCCGCAGGCGGTTCATTGCGCGTGTGTGATGTGGGGCCACAGTTGAGGGGCTTGCCGCAGGGCGGCCTCTGCATAAGCGTCGTGTGCGCATTCACTTAACGGTAAACAGGGTGCTCAGCGCACGTCGTACCTTTAGTGGATCTTCTGCTGGGCGCGTCTGTCTCCTTGCCCTGCAGGGTAGCAGGTCGCTGACCGCGAATAAGCGAATGGGATGTGTTCGCAGCAGTGCAGCCGCCGCATGCTTTGGCCATTTTTGACCGGTTACAGGAGAGAGGACCGCTGAACAGTCGGTGTGTATAGGAGTTGCGACTTTGCAAAGCGCATGGACACGTGCGTCGATGGAATGCTTGCCTCGGCTTTTGCCGGTCCGACGTAGTCTGCAGTGCCCCAAGTTGCTCCATCCTTCTGTTGATGTGCTTGTAACGTGTTCAGGGCCTTCGTACTGATACAGATTGCAGGCTCCCGACAGGGGCTGCAGGCCAGCAGGAAGATCCCAATGTCCCAGGAGAAGCTGTCATCTCCGGAGCACATCTGACAAGCAGCGCGTCGCAGAAGTATCTATGGTGTAGTCTACGTGATGTCTGTACTGAACACTGGGTGCGATTCGAGGGCGCCATGCAGCGGTTATGTGTCTTTACAACTTGTCACATGATGATGGGTGCTGACAGAGCAGCCTATGGAGAGAAGCTGGGAACGAACGCCCGTGTAGGAAACATGACTGCCACCGCCAGATTGGGTCCACCATTGCGGCGCCCCTTTTTGCGGCAACTGCTGCACGCTCGTAGTACACGGCCAGGCTGCGTACACCCATGCACGCGGCGGCGCCCTTCAAAAAGCGTCCTTGCCTCTATACAGCAAAACAGCTAATGATGCACTCAAGAACTGTTCCAGGCGACTAACGATATAACAAATACAAACTCGACGCCGCGCGTGCCCTACCCGTCTGAACATGAAATCCAACTTGCGACGTGAGGAGCGGAGGTATGGCGGCGCACTGCCGGAACCGCACCTGGGCTGCTTACTGCTCAACACCGGGCTCGCTCGCGCGGAACGGCGACACCCGTCATCAGGACGCAAAAGCATGAAGGGATGAAACTTGAACTGGCCACCGTCAGGACACTTAATGACCGAAGTCATCATCAACGCAGCCACGGAGGCGTAGACCTATTGTGGGGATGCCGGCTTGGCGCTACACAGCTGCGTGGTATACGGATGGGCACCGACACGGGGCACCCGCAAAACATAAACGCCTCTTGCTGCTCAGTGCTCGAGCAGCCGGTAAAAGTATCATATTGTCTGCCACCCACCGACCCTCGCGACCCGTGGGTCTCACCAACGACGCCCCACACCGGCGCTGCGCGCCATATTATTGCTCTTCTGCAAATACCATCATATTTGCGTACTGGGGCGGGCACGGCGGCGCATAACTGTACATATTGACTCTTTTTGAGTCGAACGCCAGCCCATGCCGACTGCATGCCTCACCCATCCGTCCTCCTCCCAAGGGCCCCTCCGGACCCATGGCGCGCTCGGTTACTCACCACGGTGTCACGATCGGCCGTACCTTGGTACGGCGTATCTGTACGGCACCCGTCCTCAACGGCTCGCAAAACGACCACCCCTCATGCAACCCACGTCAGTATCTTCTACAGTCAAGGCGCCCGCCGCTTTCATTGCCCCTTTCCAAGTCATACCCACCGACGCAGGTCAGTACTATGGGAGAAAAGAGAGGAGGGGCAGCCACACGGCCTCCGCGTGCCCCCGAGCCGAAAAAAATGGAAACGTGCAGACAAAGATAGAGTTCTCCTATCTTTGCGAATGTTTTTATGCACGTACCTGCCAAGAGGTGTGCACATTCCCAGGGGGCGCGCCGCCTGCAGGTCGCACGGGTTTGTGTTTCCAAAAGGGCTCGGGCGCCCGACGGGCGGTGCAGGGATGCGTTGGTCGAGCAGGCCGACCACACACACACACCCTCGCAGTGACAGCAGAAAGTAAATTCGCAACGGGCAGCAGCGACGGCGACGGCGGCAGCGGCGACGACGCCTCCGTACTAGCTGCAATGCGGAATTGTGTTCGCGCGGATCTGCTCGTGTTCATCGCCTCCGGCCACCGCATCCGATTGATCTGTATCATCTCCGGCAACTGCCTCCCTGCAACGCCCGAGTCCGCCACCGGCGCCGTCGGCTGCCGTCGGCATTCCATTCCCTGCCCTTCCCTGTGACGGGCAGTCGCCCAACCCCTCCACAGAAGGCCGCGCATACCACGCAATAACCGGACAGTTTGACCGTCCAGTGGTGCCGGTTTCTCACAGCGCCCCGCCGTCTCACAGGAGCCCCCCCCAGACAATCCCCCAAAGCGACTCCCCTTCCAAAACTGCCTGCAATGCGCTGCACGCCGCCCGCATGCGGTCGTGGGTTCAACCCGGCAGCAGCAGCCACCAGCACTGCAGGCGCTTCGTGGCGGCGCGCGCACCGCTGGTCACAAACGGCCACGCTCGGGTCCCGACCCCACGGCGGCACCATCCGCACGCCGCTCGCATATGGCTCCCCCCCCCTCCCAAGCAACCCACCTCCAAACGGCCTGCCAGGATGGTTTGCACCCCACCCACGAGCCGCCACGTCCTGCGACGCGCCTCCGACGTGTCCCCTAACTCCCCGACGCATACCCGACTGCCGTCGCCCACCTGCGCAGTGCCGGCGCGTGCCTCTAGCCCGGCAACCCGGTAGGTATCTGTGGGTGCCACTGTGGATGATTCAGCCATGAGGCAGTAACCAGTAACCAACTGATGCTGCCTGTCATGAGCAACTACACGCCACGCCACGCCCTGCGAGCACAAGCAAGCCGTCAAAAAGCCGATCCTGCGAGCCGCGGCCGCGGAGGCCGCGGCTCTGCTCTCCGTGCGTCCACTCGCAAGGACTGCCGCGCTGCGAACTACTGCCAACTACTGAATCGCATTCTCGCCAACCGCGCAGCCCTGCACATCTTCCAGGCGGACACACGCTCTCTCGACAAAGAATTACTCCGTGGGGCAAAAGGAGGCAGGGAAAAGGATGAAGCCAGCTGTAACGGAAGGGCCACATAACGTCCTTGATTTCTGTCACTCGTAGACAAGCCGCTGGCCGGCGGCGCCAAACACCGGCCCCGGCGCCGCTGCGCGGCGCTGCACGGCAGCTGGCGGCGCCGCCGCGGGGCCGACGGGCAGAAGCAGCACCGCAGTTACCGCGGCCGATGCCAGGGCCTGGACCGGTGCCGCCGCCAGCGCCGCTGCTGCCGCCAGCGTGGCGTGCCCGGCAGCGGCGCCCAGTCGCAGTGCGCCCGCAAGGCGGCGGAAGCCCGCCGCCGCCAGCAGGGTCACAGCACCGTACGGCAGGACCGCCGCCTGGATGCTCCTCCACACGCCAAAGGCGGCGCCGCCGCCGGCGCGCTGCGCAGCCGCCGCGGTCAGCGCCACCAGAAGCGCCACCAACAGGAGCAGCAGCGGCAGCGGCGGCTGCCGGACGCGCCGCGTGGCGTCGGGGCCGGCGGCCGCAGCTTCGGGGTTGTGCTCCTTCCGTCCAGTCAAGGACGCTCCCGCCGGTCCTTCCGCGGCGAGCACCGCAGCGCCGTCGCCATCACATGCGGCAGCGGCAGCCGCGGCGCCGTCCTCATCGCCCAGCGTCTCCAGGAGGGCATGAAGCGGCGGCACGCAGTCGGCGGCGGCGGCGGCGCCGTCCGTGTCGTTGTTGTCGGCGGAAGCGTACGCCGACATCAGAACATCCGGCAGGGGGGAGCTTAGCAACCAGCTGTAGCCGTCGTCCGCCTCCGCCACCTCCGCCTCGTGGCACGCCAGTTCTTCCACCTCTGGGCCCCGCTGCTGCGGCCCGAAGCTGCAGCTGCCGTCCGGCTCAATCCGCATGCCCCGCTCCACGGCCGATTGCAGGAGCGTGGCCAGGCAGGCGAACATGCGGTTGTCGCGCAGGAAGGACGCCATCTGGACCATCACGGAGCCGTAGTCGGCCGAGGCGTCGGGCTCGATGGGGCCGTTGGGCTTGGTCTCGGGTCCGGCGGCGAAGGCGGCCCCGCAGGGTGCCTCGTGGCCGGCCCACATGGTGGCGGTGGGGAGGTGGGCAGGCGCTGGCGGATGGTACTCGAGCAGGAAGCTCCAGTCCTGGGCGAAGGCGCGGAAGTGGTGGGTCCACGCCCAGCACAGCGCGGCCTGGCGGGCGTTGGGAGGGGCAGTCGGTGTGGGGCCGTTAGTCTCCGGAAGCCCCACAGACAAAGGTGGGCGCACGAGAGCACCAATCGACACTCATCGCACGGGTGCCCCTCCCCCCCGTTGGCCGTGAACACGTGAAAACCTTCATGAAAGATGTTTTAGAGAGGATCTCGCTTAGCCCTGAACACGTGAACACTGAAGCAGGAGAGGAATCAAGATGAATACGTATGACAGGATTGATATGGACGGAGTGCCCGGGATGAGAACCCAGAAGGTCTTAAAGTGTGAGGGGAAGGGGGCAGGCAAGAGATCGCTCTCGCCCTCCCTCCCCTCGTTCCACACCGCCACCCTCCCTCCCTCTCCTGTCCCCTCCCATAGTCTCCTCACCTGCAGCTTGGCGGGCAGGCTGGCCAGCGGCGAGGCGAAGGCCTCCGGGTCGAACGGCAGCTCCGAGTGGGCCGGCGGGAGCGCCTCGTGCATCATGCGCCACAGCAGCCTGCAGGCGGGAGAGGCGGGGGTGCGCGGAAGCGGTTGAGGAGCGGCGGGGGATGCGGGGGCGAAGAGTGCATAAACCCATCGGCAATAAGCGAAAGATCGACTTCACCCACGTGCAATAAAACACAACCAGAACAGAAGCAGCAGACACGCTCCCATACGTGCACTGGGCCCAGTGCCCTAGTCCAGTGCCGTTGCCGCGCGCGTCGTCCCGCTGCCGCCCCCACCGCACCTGTGCGCCTCCTCGCGGGCCGCCGGCGGCAGCCCCAGCAGCGGGGCCGAGTCGCGCAGCGCCTGCAGGCTGGGCATCCCCTGCGGACACGGATGCATGGGTGGGGTGGGCGGGTGGGTGGGAGGGTGTCAGCAACAGGACGCGGGCGGAGGGTTTGCACCGGTCTCACACGAAGGCTACACCTGCCCAGCACGCCTAGCACGGGGCTACTGCCGCGGCCGTTACCTACACAGCCCCCATTCGGCTGCGAGACCCGCAGCGGGCGGCGGGGCTACAGTCCTCGAGCCACCTCGCGGGATGCCCCGCAGCTATTGCGGGGCGCTCGGTACATTTGTGTCTGTATGTGTATATGCGTATGTGTGTTATTCGCTCACCTTGGCGGGCGACAGCACACAGGAGGTGACGCCGGGGTGCTCCGAAGCCAGCCGCACCCTGAGGGGGCAGGTACGGGGAATGCGGTCAGGAGGGAGCTGAGAAGGGCGACTTGTGAAGTCGGGCATTGTTCTCGATTCAGGCAAGATGCAAGCGCTGCTAAGAGCGGTACATACATACATGAGAGGCTGGAGCTGGGAGAAAGCGGCGTTGACGGGGCGCGGGGGCGCAACTGCGGGTTACTGACCCATGGGTCACTGGGCAAGGGAACGCCAGAGACGCTGCCTTTGGACCTCTGGCCCTTTACAAATGTCACTTCAATGTCCTTCCGCAGGGATCCCATGCTTGAGGCTCCAACTTACGCGCAACTCCTCCCCGACGCATAACCCCACGACGCACCTGGCGCTGGCGCACCCCACGCCGTCCACCGACATGCGCTCCTCCGCCACCACCACGTCCTCCGCCACGCACAGCAGCCGACCACACAGAGACGACAGCGCGGCAGCCATGCCACCGCCGCCGGAGGCGGCTCCGGTCGCGACGGGCGCGCCGGTGGCGGCGCAGGCGCACGCGCCGGCCGTCAGCGCGGCGCGCAGCTCGACGCTCTCCGCGGGGCCGCCGGCGGTGAAAGTGGGCGGCCAGGCGATGCAGAACTCCGCGACGGCGTCGCCGGCGGCGGTGTCGACGCAGGCGGAGAGCTCGTCGCACAGCGCGGCGTCTACGATGGCGCTGACGGGCTGTCCGACCAGCGAGCCGCAGCCCGACCAGCGGCACCCGTCATCGGCGCACACGGCGACAATCGGGGAAGCGTGACAGGAAGACATGCTGTCAAAGGCCTCGGCGAAGCGCGGTAGCGCGTGGGCCGCGAAGGCCGCTGCCATGGCCGCAGCCAGGCAGCTGGCGCGGTCGCGCGGAGGTGAGCCTTGGATAGGCTACAAGACGCTCGGCCTCTCCCAATCACAAAAGTTGTTGAAACAGATCAGCAGTAGTGAGGTCAGGCGACCTCGTGGAGCGCCTCAGAACAGCCGAAACAGCGCGCGCTGGGTGGACGGACCTGAAGGAAGGAGACACATTTTTGTGCGAACGAGAACTATATCATCAGGGCTTGAGTAGCAGGGCTTGAAGTGATCTGGACTGATGGGAGCTTTGCAAGCGCCTACAAGGCGCCTGCTCACCCCCCGGGGGGAGCCGCTAGAAGATCAGCCACCGGCGGCGCGAAAGACCACCATCCGGTTCACTGGACTCCCAGATGAGCTAGTCCAGGCAACGCGCGAAGCCCCAGCAGCGCTTCGGCGAGAACCCTGGCGGCCCGCCTCACCTCGGACGGCGCCTCAGCCCGCAAACTCCGCAGCTAGGCGGATGCTGGGCAGCAAGTGTGTGCAGCACAGCGGGCGCGGGAGAAGTGGGGTGCTTGGAAGTCTCTGGGGGGAAAAAGCTGAGCCACGTTGATGGCCTGGATGTGACGGCGTTGATCAACTTCGAGTATACAGTGTCGTTTACAAATGCGGTGTTGCGCATGTGAGATTTGGCAAACTATGCCTGTTGGCCTGAGGCAGGAAATCCCGTACCTTTTTGGCGCGCATATTTCCTGCCGTGCAGCCACGTGGCCGGCATAGGAAACCGCCATTAACATTCGAATTGCCGGGAATGGGTCCAGCCGCTGCCCGGGACTGCATGCTTGTAAAAAATGCGTTGGGACCTCGTTTAGCTTGCTGTTAGGGTTTGGGAATGTACCAAAGTGCACAGGTGGCCACGTGCAAGCCTTGAAGCATGCATTGCTTGGAGTATGGGAATGGCTTTACCAGGACCTGTGCTGCTTTGTTGCGCAGCCTAGATCCCATGGGCGTGGCGTCCCGTGGGTCGCTGTCTCCTTGAAATACGTCACCATCCATCAGTATAATGCATTCATTAATGTTAGTTAAATTGCTTATGTGTGCGTTCTGCCCCCATTGTGACCAAAAGAAATGCTTATGCTTCATAGCACGCATGGTTTTGCACCTTGACCTTACCTGATTGCGCACTGCCTTGCGTCTTCATAATCAGCTCTTGTGTCAAGGTGGCTAGTTGACTGCGAGTTGGGCCTGGGCAGATTGCGGGCCGGTGCGACGAGAGTTCGGGGATGGAGACATCACACCCTCGTGCCTGATTTCATAGCAACCCACAGATGTCCATAATAAATCTTAATGTCGACCCTTGCCCAGCTGTCTTTCGCGCAGGCTGGATCGAGCCGTGGTGACGGGTGCAAAGGACGCCGTTCACTCATATATGTGCATTGAGGTTGCCCAACTGTTACAACCGCAGAGTCTTTGCCACGCCAAGTTTTCTTCATTTGTATATACACTGCCTTCCTTCTAGTCTTTTACATTATTGTAATATAACATTTTATATAATACAAGTTTGCTATCGGAGGCAAGACGAGTCGCGCTGCGCAGCCCTGACACGCCGACACGCCGGTCCAACTGCCGACCAGTGGGGAGCAGCCACGGACATGTAGGACGATAGTGGCCCTCTGACTGGGCCTGGACCGCCTGCGCAACCGATGAGCGCCGCAACCTGTCGGTGCTCTCTTTCCTGCGGTCCGCGCATGGCCACAAGCCACGAGGGCTTCCCTGGATATGCAGCCTCACATCGGGGCCACAGACATGCCTTCCGGCGGGCGTGGTGCTTGCTGCGGGCGACCGACAGCGCCGGCTGGCCCACTCAACCCGGCCCCCCAGCCTCTGATTTCCCGCGGGCGGAGCCCGCACCCCCTGCCGGCCCCCGGTCCCCTCACTTCCGACCCTGGCAGCATCATACCCAGTATTATCCACATCAGCAGCAGCGGTCCTTCGCTCCCGGCGGTCGGGCCTCGCTGGCTGGCCGGGAGCTGCTCATGGCCATCACCGCTGCGGACGACCTGGACGGGCTGCTGGGGCTCTTGCGCGACAGCGAGCCGCGGCTCAACGTCCGGCACCTGGACGCCGCCCTCAGTCGCCTCGCTAGGCTGGCCGGCTGTGACCGCGTCCGCGACAGCCCCGACAGCGGGGGGCCCAGCGCCAACACCGCCGGCCGCCGCCACAACTCACCCTCCGCCTCCATCACCAACGAGGCCCGCGTCGCAGTCGGCGCCGGCGCCGCCCGGGCTGCCGCGGCGCGCCTCGTCTCCGCCGTACTGCCCCTGCCCCTGCACGACCACGAACGGGAACGGGAACTCTCCCCCCGCGACTGCGCCAGCCTGCTCGCGTCCATCGCCCGCCTGGCGCCACCCAATACCGCCGCTGCCAGCGGCGCTGGCGGCGGTGGCGGTGACGTCGCACAGGCTGCTGGGTCCCAGGTCACCCTGCCTGTTCCGCTGCTGGCGACGGCGACGGCGCTGGCGGAGCGGCTGCTGGCGACCCGCGGGTCGGCCTCGCTGCGCGACCGCGTGGCGCTGCTGCACGCGGCTGCGCGGCTGCGGCTGGCGCTGCCCGGGCGAGAGCTGGTGGCGCTGCTGCGGGGGATGGATCGGGAGCTCGCCATGTGGGGCAAGCCGCAGGTGCGGGCAGTGGGGGGAGATGTGAGGACGGGGGTGGGGGGTGGGGGTCTGCGGCGAGGGCGGGTGGGGAGGGGGAAGGCGGGGCGGTGGGGCGTGCGAGGGCTGGTGCAGAGGCTGGTGCGTGTGTCGCTATAGTGCGATGGTGTTCGTGATTGTGGCGCCGGCGGGGCCGGGAGTCATGGCGGTGAGGGGAGCGAGAGCCGGAGCATGGGGACGCAGAATGGTGGGCCAGCAGCCCCGAGGGCAAAGGTCGTGGCGGACTACCGATTTGCATCGAATGGGGAGCCAGGGGGCCACTCAAGTCGTGTGAAAGCGGCAGCCCAGGCTTTAGCTCGCACGGCCCCTCCCTCCCAAACGGCTCCCCGGCTGTTCACCCGGCCCTCCCCTGCCCCTCCCCTCCCCTGCCGCGCCGCCACAGGACGTCTCGATGGCGCTGTGGGCGCTGGCCACCATGGGCCTGGCGCCGCCTCCCGCCTGGCTGTCCCGCCTGACCGCCGGCCTGCCGCCCGACAGCCTGGCGGGCTGGGGGGCGCAGGCGCTGGCCAACAGCGCGTGGGCGCTCGCCAAGCTGGGCTTCCGGCCGCGGGCCGAGTGGCTGGCGGGCCTGGTGGGCGCCAGCAGGCAGCACATCAAGGTACGGTGCGGTGCGGCGAGTGCACGGCCGCCCCGGAGGCGTCTTAAAGCGTCCCGACGCGTCCCGCTCACTCCCGGTAGTCGTGTTGCGGGGCGGGGCGGGGCGGGGTGCGAGTCAGACGAATACATCCATGCGCGCGTGCGCATGTCGTCTGCTCTGTATGGTCCTGGGGATGCACGGTGCACCGGCGCCGGCTCCGGCACCGGCGCGAGAGGGCCGGCTAGGCAACCGGCCGGTTGAGAGGGGTGGGGCGGCACGTCTTAGGGTCGGGTGGCGAGGGACGGCGATACCCTGCGCAGGGTTGGTGGGGAGGGCAACAGCTGCCGACGCCCCAGGAGCCCCATGAGGCCGGTCCGATGTGCATGGGCCATGCGCGGGCGTCCGCACCAGGCCAGAGGCCGCACACTGCACCCTCCTCGCTCCGCCTGCGAGCCGCCCCATACCCCCGCCCCGACCTCTTGCCCCGCTCCCACTCCCGCTCCGCGCACCCCTTGTCGCGCGCAGGCCTGCCAGACGCAGGAGCTGGTGAACCTGCTGTGGGCGCTGGCGGTGCAGGGCCACCGTCCACCCGCCGCCTGGCTGGACGAGGCGCTGGCGGCGCTGCATGAGCGGGCGCCCGGCCTGAACGCGCAGGTGGGCGGCTGGAGCGCCGACTTCGTGCCCTCACCTCGCACCGACCACCCTAGCGCAGGGGGCGGGGGGCAGGGTCGGAGACAATCAGCAGCCCTTGGATGGGGGCGCAGGGACGGTCAGCGGGCACCCAGGGAATGGACCTGGGGCGTGCTGGCAGGGCAGGACGGGAGTGGGCTGGGGAATGGGCCATCGCAAGGTACTCCGCCAGCGACACCCAAAAATCCACGATATAAGACCACAGCGTCAACAGTGACACCCCATCGTGCGGCCAGACCCGCCGCTCGCGCGCCCTCCACCCGTCCCCGGTCCGCCCCCGGTCCGCTTCACTCCGCTCCGCTTACTCGCGCCGCCCCTTCCCGGCCCCCCAGGACGTGTCCAACGTGTGCTGGTCGCTGGCGGTGCTGGGGGCTGCGGCCGGGGCCGCCGCTGCTGCAGCGCCTGGTGGCTCGCGCGCTGGCGGTGCGGCGGGAGATGGGGCCGCAGGTGGGGGGTGGGGGTGGGGGGTGCGGTGGTGAGGGGGGGGGGTAATGGTGAGGCGGGGCGGAATCGGGAGGATAGGGCAGATGGTGTTGGCTCAACAGCGGCCGCCCAACCTGCGCTGGCAGCGGCGGCCGCGACCGCGGTAGCGAGTTCCATGGCGGGGAGGGTGTCGGGCGCGGCGGGAGCAACTGGCTGGTATGAGGCCGGCACGGCAGCCGGGAGTGGTGAGTCGTGGTGGGCGGAGGCGGAATGACGCCCTGATCATCCCCTCCCGATCCTGTCCCCGGAGCCCCGGTTACTATGCTCGTCGGTCACCGTCTCAGCTTGTCCACGGACTCGGTACCCCCATCGCCCGATTCTATTGAGTATGCGATTCGGTGTCCGCGACGCGACCCGGTTCCCTTTTTCATTACCCCGCCGCCCCCTTGGCCCCGACGCAACCCGTTTCCCATTCCGTGCTGCCCCTTGGCCCCTTGGCCCAGAACCTGGTGCTCACGCTGTGGGGCCTGGCGCGCCTGCGGGTGGTGCTGCCCGAGCGGGCGGTGGCGCTGCTGCTG
>LSYV01000008.1:2894425-2906580 GCA_001584585.1 Gonium pectorale | reverse complement strand
GAAGTGGGGGCCTGGGGGGATGGGCCTGTCGGTGGGGTTGAGCCTGTCTGGGGAGTGGCGCGTCACACGCCGCGCACCGTGCGGGGTCGCACTTGCTGTCTCCCTGAAGAGGTGCCTCCTTCCGCTTTCCTCCCCACCCCCTCAAACCCACCCCCCGCCCCCCACCCCACACACACTCAAATAAAGCACGCCGGTGTGGGTGCGGGTGCGGGTGCGGGTGCGGGTGCGGGCGGCCAGGAGGTGATGGCCAGTTCTCCCGCTTGCAGGAGGCGGCCACACCCCAACCCCTGCCCGCCCCCGACCCGTCCGCCCCCCCCCCCCCAGATGCGCACCATCATTCCGCACACCATCAGTCGAGCTCGCTTCGTGCGAAGAGCCGCGTCGTGCGGGCCCTGCCCCCACCCTTACCTTAACCCCCCCTCCCCGCCCCCCTTCGGGCCCCCATCCTGGACCCCCGCAGGTGCGCCACCCCGAGCTGGGCCGCTACTTTGGCTCCAAGTTGCCCGGGGAGCCCAGGTACCGACCCACGGACGCGACACGGCACCGCTTCCCGGACGACGGCTGGGGACCGGAAGGGGAGGGGGAGGGGGGAGGTGCGGGAGGTGGGGACGGGTGGAGCAAGTGGGGGGGCGACGAGTAGACGCAGTGGAGGGAGGGAGGGAGGGAGGCGGGGGGGGGGAGATGTGCCGTGACGCTGGTGGCGGGGCGGTCACCAGGGAGGCAGTGTGGAAGGAGAGGGCGGAGACAACCTAAAGGGGACTGTCGGCGCCCGCAGTCTGCCTGCGGTTGGAGGGGGCTACCGGACCTTCTGTACAACACCGTTGCTCGGTTGTGCAAGGCGGTTGGGCGAAAGGACGCACGTGGCCAATGGCCGTTGCCCTTCTTGCACAGGTGGATGCTGTATACGTACCCCGTTGCACTGAGGTGTAATCCTTGACACGCCTGCCCGAACCCCCTACCGGACTCCACGTACCATGAACCGTTAGGAACCGCTCAGCTCTTACATCACGTCGCCAGTGCATTACAAAAAGGGGTGACAAATGCGGGCGGTGATCCAACGAGTAAAATCCGCTTCAGTAACTGTGGATGGCGAGGTCGTGAGCAGCATAGGGCCAGGGCTTATGTGCCTGATTGGCATCAGAGACACCGACACCAAGAAAGACCTAGAGTTCATGTAAGCTCGCAGCCCCGTATGCTCGACACAGGCCGGCCGTCGTCTTGGCGTGCGATTGGCGACTGGAGCTCACCCGGGCTTTCCCCTCCGCGGCCCCCGCATTCAGCGCCAAGAAGATATTGACGGTCCGGGCGTGGCCGCACCCGGAGACCAACCGCGCATGGGACACGAATGTCAAGGATGCGGGTCGCGAGATTCTCCTGGTCTCGCAGTTCACGCTCTACGCGAGGCTCAAAAAGCCCAAGCCCGACTACTCTAAGGCCATGGGGCCGCAGCAGGTGGGGGCCCGCCCGCATTAATACCTCGCCTGTGCACATGCCGTACACGTAGACTCACGTGCCGTACGGATGCACAATGAGAACTCGCCGACCCGAGGATGCCAGGCCCGCACGGTGCCCACATCAAAGCCCGTCACCATGCCGCGGGGCCGGTGGGGCGGGCGCGCTACGGCCTGAAAGCCAGCGAAGCCAGCTGCCCCCCACCCCACCCTACCCCACCCCTTGCATTCCAACCAGCTGCTGTGCAAGCGCTTCATGTGTACCAAGCTGCGCCACGCCCGGTGCGGCAACCAACACCTGCCCCAACTCGCGACGCATTGCACCGCAGGCGCGGGAGCTGTACGACCAGCTGGTGGAGGAGGTACGGCGGCAGTACGACGCCGGCCGCGTCAAGGACGGCGTGTTCGGCGCCATGATGGACGTGGCGCTGGTCAACGAGGGGCCCGTCACCTACGTGGTGGACAGCAACGACCCGGACGGCTGAGGAGGCGGGGGTGGTGTGCTTATGTGTGCTTATGTGTGTGTGGGGGGAGAGGGTTGTGGGGGGTAGGTGGTGCTCTCATAGGTACTGCAGGCGCCTGCAGAAGGTGCGGGGAAAGAGGGAGCCGTGGAGCATCTACTGCACCGTCCAGCGGTGGACCTCAGGGAGTGGGGTGGGGTGGGGTGCGGTGAGCACTGCCTGGTGACCCAGACCTGGGCCCGGGGCAGCACGGGCGGCCCAGCGGCCGCGCCGGTCAGGGCGGCTGACGGCGCGGGACGCAGCCGGGTGCGGCTGGGCGCCGCTGTGCGGGCCGTGGGCGGTGGGTGGGTAGGGTTAGTTGGGGGGACGCACAATCAACCCTCGGCTCGGAGTGCGGTACCGGGTGCCCTGCACAGATGGTGGCCCCTACCCGTACCGTACGTGTGCGGCTGCGGGCGGCCAGGGCAGGGGCAGGAGCAGGGGCAGGGAGCACGCTGGGAAGCCCGGAGACCAGGGGGCGGGCTCGCAGCTCCGTGCTGTCGGGGGCGCAGTTGGCTGCTGTGCGACTCGCGTGTGGACCCGGGTGTGGACCGCGGCGTCAGCGGTCGGGGCAATGGCCGCTGCGCACTTTGCGGCAATCCTCTCTTCTGCGCTGCGGGGCCCGAGGTGGGGCCACCTCGGGCGCGCATGCATGCCGTCGTGTGGACGCGGGTCGGGCTGTACATGTGGCCGTACACTCTGTTCGGACGGTGTACGGCCCTGCGGCCTGGCCGTTGCGGACGTTTGAGAGCGCGACGACAGAGCACTGCAGCGGAAGAGCGGGACCGGGAGCTGGCGGCTTGTGGCAATGCCGTGTGTGCAGGGCCACCGTACAGCGGGTGGCGAAGGCAAAGGTGAACCCTATGAATTGCGCCCCATGAGCTGACCGGGGTTCCGGTACCCTATTCCGGTGTTAACGATGCGATGCGACGCGATGGAGGGTTGGAGGGGTCGCATGGGACGCGATGGAGGGCTGGAGGGGTCGCATGGGACGCGACGCAGGGCAGGGACGAGCGGCGATGAGTTGGGACTTTGGAGGAGCGCTGCTCGAGTGCGGCGCGCGTGCGCTGTGATGCGCTGTGACTGCGGCCGTTGAGGGCCGCCAGTGGGGGCCGACGGGCCGTCGTGAGCGACGGTGATCGCCCCGAATGCGGATATAATGGAGGCTTGTGGAGAGGGCCTTGCGTGCGGCGGGGTGGGGAGGGTGCTGCGGAAGGCTGTGTATCGAGGATAGGGCGGGGGTGCCGTGCGGTGACCTCGTGCCGCAGATGTATGGGACCCGTCCAGGACGGGGAGCCCGTCAGCCCGCCACGCGCAGATACAGGTTAACAGATACAGATTACACGACGGCGCACCAGCCACCCTTTCCCCCGACCCCCGAGTGTAAAGCATTACATACTGCACCTCACCGAACGCAAAATGCTCTTGGCTACACGGCGGGCCACGCATGGGACAGCAGTCCGACCGGTAACTGATTGTAGACAAGTAAGCCACCTGGACGGTTGCCCTGGAACCGTAGCTCATGAGAGCCCCTTTCCACCGGGCCCTCCTGCACCGCCATCCCAGGTTCCCAGCGCCCCTCTTGGGGGGACGGAACCGGCAGCAGGCGCTTCCAGCTTCCAACACCTCAGGGTTACGGGGGTGGGCGGCCGACAAGACCGTGCCGCAACCTGTGCGTACGGACGTTGCGGGAGCCGACGTGGCCGGCGGCCGGGCTGTCAGCACCGCCACGGCCGCCACAAGCACCAATCACCCGCGGCTGCGGCCCGCGGCTGCGGCAAGCAGACCAGGCTGCCGCCCTTCCTCCTCTTCCTCCTGCTGCTGCTGCTGCTGCCGGGTGAGCCCGGGAGGCCAGCATCGGCCGCATCAGCCCGGCAGGCGAGCACGGCCGACACCGAGCACAACATTCGCAGCAAACGCACGCATGCTGCAGCACAGCCCGCCCACCCCACCGTCTGGAGCGCTCTCCTTCGCCAGGTCAGTGGCCCCCCCCCCCGTCAGAAGCCCCAAGCCGCCTGGCCGCACGCGAGGACGCGACCCGGCAACGCCCCTCACACCGCCTGCGCTGCTGCTTGCCGCCTCTCTCGACCACCCGCGGCCCGCCCGCCCGCCCGCTCGCAGAACACGTGCAACAACGACACGACACGACACGGCACGGCAATCGGTGCCACGCGTCCAAACCGGCCCAGTCGGCCGCACCGCTCCTGTCACAGCAGCCCGGTTCCGCCCCCCGCCTGCTGCGCCCCGCCGCCAGGACCGCAGCCACACTCTGGCATACCGACCGTGCGGTGCCGGGCTGGCAACTTCACCAGGCACTCCGTCGTGGCGACAACTGCAGCCGCACCGCTGTTTGCCCGAACCTGTCCAGCCCGGCCTCGCGCCACGCCGGCGTGGAGGGCATGGCTGGCAGGCCCGCCCGGCCGCCGCTCCGCTCTCCGGTGGCGGTGCCTCCACCATGGAGGCGACGCACGCCTCGTCTCCCCCCCAGGGGGGCAGCGTCTGATGGAGACCAGCCCCGTCCCCGCAGGCGCGTGGGCAACCGTGCGGTACGCCCCCAGGCGAGTTGGGGGGGAGGCGTGAGCGGGCGGGCTGCGTGGGTGGGGGCCAGCCCCAGGGGCGCCTCACAGCTCGCATGTCCATGGACGCTCGCCACAACCAGGACGGCCACTACGGTACCGTACGTGTGAGGCGCCCCGCTCGAGGCGCCCCGCTTGGTGCCTCCCTTGGTTTGCAGATGGGCCGTGCGGTATTGAGCACGCCGCCTCCGCCACCGCCAGCACAGCCGCACAGCCGCACCGGCCACGGCCACAACGGCTGTCTGCGCCACTCCAGGAACCCGCAAAGGTGACAACTGACAAGGGCAATATGATGGGCCCATCGCAGCAGTATGGAGGTTTTGGCAAAGAGGCGGCGCCCGTCCTACTTGTCGGTACGCCAACGCGCTGCCAGACCCCCCCCACCCCACCCCAACCCGCCTGGCCCCCAATCCGACCCCGGGCGCCCCAGTGCTCCAGCGGCAACCAGCCACCATCCACCAGCCGTGGCCCCAGCGGACTTCGGAGGGGCCGAGGGCCGGGGACCCGGCCGCAAAGGGGGGCCACCCTCAGCATGCTCAATGCTGCTTTCGTCGGATGTCGAACGCCGGGAACGTGAACGCCTGAATGGGTGCCTCCTCGCTGAACACCGCACGGTCGATGCGGCTCTGCGGCGAGCCCTTTGTCTCCAGCCAGGCCTTCATTTGCCGGACCTTGTCTAACGGCCCTTGCATTTCGCCATGCACGGTGCCCTGTGGCGTGTTCTCCACCCAGCCATGTAAGCCTAGGTGTTGAGCCTCCTGCTGCGTGTGCTTTCTAAAGAACACCTTCTGGACCTTCCCAAACACCTCAAAACGGACCGCTACTAGCTGATGGGACGCCATCGTCGAACCTGCTAAGACAAGTATCACGGGACAGCACGCCGTTACTGTGGTGAATGCTATGGCTCAAAATACGCCCATCCAATTATCCCATCCATTATTCCTTTTATTTAATGGGTGCCGAGGTCGCGCAGTGCGCGGATCCTCAGCCTTCCAAAAATATAGCCCTGCAGGAACCCCGAAAGGCCCTGCCACCCAAGGGCCTCGCGGAGTGCAAGGCAAAGCCCGAGGATGCAACCGTGGCCATGGTGACCACCACGAGAAGCGGGCCAGGTAAGTATACTTTCCGAGGGGCCGGCCACGGACCCCGGCCCAAGGGGCCACCGGATAGGTCGACGTGGACGCGATGGTGGGTGGTGCCGAATTAGCCTCAGCCACCCTGCGCGGTCCAATTCATCACTGTCAAGGCATATGCAGTGCTTATTTAGTAAATGCCGTCTCAATTGAATGCTGAACCGGCTGCATGTGTGTGTGGCCTGATGTTACATGCGGCTCAGACATGTCATGGGCACTTATGGACCTCCCGGCCCACGCTCTTGACCATTCGCCACGACAAATGTGCACATCGCAGCGGGCAGGCTCTAGGGGCGTGGTGGTGAACGGTCAAAAACTAGGCATCAAAAATGAAACACGGCGACGTGCATGGGACGCGGCATCGGACAGCTTGCCTGCTTTCTGCTTCCTGGCAACGCCGAAAGACTGGGCAGCGACGTCGGCGTGGTGACGTCGGCCGGAGGGTGCGGGTTTCGATGGTTGCGACGGCATGTCGGCCCGTGCCGCTACCAAGCTGGTCAAACCAGTATTCCCCAGTCCTGGTCGTTATTTAGCCCCGCAGCTGACACCCAGCACATGTACACCCGTTTGCTGGCCTTTGCCCGAGTGACCCACAGGTCTGCTCCCACCGCTCCCTTACCCCACTGCAAGAGCCATACAATAGTGACTAGCGAAATCCTTGCCAGTGCGTGGGACCCCGACAACGCGACGACCCAACCCTACTACGCAAGCAAACGAACGGCGACGACGAGCCCTACTGGCTTCAGCCATCGATGCCCTCCTCACAAGAACGTGCCACAGCTGAAACCTGATAGGCAAGCTGGGTGTTATAGTGGCCACACTCCATACTCCATTCGCGACGGGGCTCCGAAACTTCCGATTTTGGGTGGAGAGGACCCGTGCGGACGCAGACCTTGATGCTTTTCACACCCTTGTGTAGGAACGCCAGCAAAAATGCAGACCCTGCGTGCCCCCGCCGCTCTGCGGACGTGCAAGCCGAGCCGGCCTGCGTTCTCGCCGGTGCCCCTGCGCGCCCCCGTGAGCGTCAGCCGCCAGCGCCAGGTCGCTGTGTTTGCTCTGAAGCAGTGGTGAGCGGATGTAGAAGCATTCTGACTGAGCGGCCCTGGCCCGGCCTTGCGCATCACGAAGTTTCTAACGCTCCACACGCTGCATCGATCGATGCCTAGGCCCGATCCCGAGTTCATCAAGGCCACGCTTGCGGAGTTCCCCGATAAGGGCATTGCCACCGTGGAGGAGGCTCGGGTGAGTGCCGCGCCCGCGCCATCGATTGCGCCCGGGAGCCCCCCCTCCCCTCCCCCGCTGGAGCCCTAGCCATGCATTGTGAGCCATTCCAGCCCATCTACTTGATCGGGACCCCTAACCTCGCTGTTCGGATGTGGGTCCGGGCAACTGAGGGCAACTTGGCGGGGTATCCCGTCTAGCCTCTCCTTCATGCTGGGGATGCTCCGGCCCGAACTGCCTCTCGTCCCTTCCCTCCCGGCCCCCTTCCCTTCCACTCCCTTCCCACTCGCCCTCCCCCTCTTATCCCGCACGCGACCGTGCAGTGCCTGTTCTCCAACGGCGGCTACACGTGGCTGGACGTGCGCTCCGAGCTGGAGAACGAGGAGGTGGGCAAGGTGAAGGGCAGCGTCAACGTGCCCTTTGTGCACCTGAAGCGCGTGTACAACCCGGAGACGCGCGAGCGCGAGATGAAGAAGACGCCCAACCCCGACTTCGTCAAGATGGTGCGTCCGGGTCGGGCGGGCGGGCTGCGGGGTCTTCGCAATTGGGGGCGGGGTTGGGGGGGGGCACAGAGGCGAAAGTGCTCGGGCGGAAGCGAGGGGGGCCGTGTCTGGGGCATGGATGCGGGTGCCGCGGGATGAGGCTTGTGGCCCCAGGGTGTGGCGGCAGGCGGGTCGGTCGGGTAGCCTAGCAACGCCCTGCCACAGCTCCATCCTGTTCTCGTGTCTCCTGCCTCGTCCTGTCCTGTCCTGTCCACAGCACCCGATCGTCAACTCACCTCTGCCCCCCCCCCCAAGCCACGTCCCTCCACCGGCCCGCACGGTACCCTTCGCGTGGGGCACCTCCCAGCTGGCCCCCGGACACATCCCCGCCTCCCCCGAAAGACCGTGTTTGCGGCCTGGCCGTGTTGCACGGCATCCCCGCCCCACCCCTCCCCGGCCGCCGAACGGGGGCCTTCACGTGGAAGCCAGTGCGTCCTCTAAAACCGCTTGCTCCGAAGTAACCCATCCTCACCACCAAACCGTCCAGGTCGAGAAGAAGTTCCCCAACAAGGAGACCAAGCTCATGGTGGGCTGCTCCAACGGCAAGGCCTACAGCATCGACGCGCTGGAGGCGCTGGAGGAGGCGGGCTACACCAACCTGTGCTTCGTGCGCGGCGGCTACAACGCCTGGTTCCGCGTCTTCGACAACAAGTTTGCGCGCCGCAACTATGGCGAGTACCAGGAGCGCTACGACGGCCACGACCAGCTGTCCATGGGCGACTCGTGCGGCATCCACGCCTCGGGCGCCGGCTTCGACAAGGTCGACAAGGCCGACCGCTGGTCGCTGCCCGTCTACTAAGCAGAGGCGGAGACTGAGCGATGGAGGTGGCGGTGCTCCAGCCGGCCGCAGCTTCTGACGGCGGCGGCGGCTGACGCGTACGGGTCTGCCGGCGCGGCGGCGGCGGTCTGAATTCGAGGAAGGCCCCCGTGGTGACAGGGGCAGGAGCCGGTGGAGTGGAGTGACAGGAGGAGCGCGGGTGTGCGGAGGGAAGGGCGGAGAGGCGGGGGCTGCGCTGATGGACCGGACAGCCCCGCCTCCATGCGTTTGTGTGTGAGTTGCCGGGCCAGCCGGTGTGCGCGGCACCAGCCTGACTTCCTGACCCAGAGGATGGGCGGGCGGGGCCTTCGCGCGCTCAGCCCGCCGGATGGACCCCCTCCCTCCCACTGTCAAAGCGTCTCACACGCTCTGGGTTGAGCCCGCGGTGGTGGTGGGGGGGCCTGCTTGTGGGGGAGGAGCAGGAGGTGGCTTGGCTGGCTTGCAGATGGCAGGGGAGGCGTGGCAAGCCCCCGGGACCGCCCCGGGTCCCGGCTTCCGGGGCCAGGTCGGCGGCCGCGGTTGCCTGGGCACCCTACCCAGGCTTAACGGCGGCGCAGGCGCTACGCGGCGCCGCTGAGGGCGGAGCGAGGGGAGCAGACGGGCCGCCGTGAGGCGGGCGTCTAGGGGCGGGGGCGCAGCCACCGCAGCCGGCACCTGGTGGAGGAGGGAGAGACGGGGGCTTCGTGCGCTGCGGTGCTCGGGCCCGGCTGGTCGCCCTCCCCATGCTGGGGAGACTATGTGTTCCGCGTCGGTCGTGATTTGGGTCGGTCGGGGCGGGGCCCTCGACGCGGGTGGCCCAAACCGGACAAGCGAACGGCGCGGCGGGGGGCTGGGGCGCTGGCCCCCAACCCACCCACCCACCCCGGCCAGCTTTAGGAGATAGCATTCCATGAGGTTAGGGGCGCTGAGGAGGGGCAAGCTGCTCGAATGGATTTTCCATGCGTTTATGAGAATGCGTGTGCTGTGTACGGTTACTCATGTACGACGCTGCGTATACGGCGTGTGTACGGCGCTACCAGCTGCCGTGCAAGCATGTGACCGGGGGCGGTGCGAGGAGGCCTGCGTGGCAGCAGGACGCTTGAGACTGTAAGGCTGCGAGTGTGCAACTCCTGTTGCTCGCGCAGCTGACATGAACCCTTCGCCCGGCGGGGGCACGAGATCATATCCATAGCGCCGGCCCTGCTGGCGGCGGCACAGCCGTACACCTCGACCAGCGGCGGTCGTCGCGAGTGGAGTTCATGAATTCGTGGGAACAAACGAACGCAGGCCAGCACAGCAGGCAGTGACAGCAAGACAAGCGCAGGCGCCGGAGAGGAGCAGGTTGACAGGTCGGCGGGATGCCAGCCGCATCAGCGCAGCTGCTCCGTGCATCGCGGGGGATTGGGCGACCCTCACACGCGCACGCACTGCTGCGCAAAGAAGGCAGTAGCAGGCAGCGGCGGCAGCAGCGGCGGCAATCACACCCGAGGTCCGCCGTGCGCCGCGACGGGACAGCGGAGCCCCCACCCCCACCCCACTCGCACGCACGTTCCACAGTGCCCCAGCGCCAGCCCAAACACCAGATAGCAGCCCGGGAGTGCGCACGCCGTTCAGTTCCCGACCGGCGGATACCGACGTGGAGGCGAAGGATGAACTCCTGCTACCAGAGCCAGCTGCAAAGCCGTGCGTGCGGGGATGCGGCCCATCAGGCACCCTCAGGCCCAGAGTCACCGGCAGCCCCTGCCCCGGCGAAATCAAGTAACCCGCACGCGGCGCAGCGCACGCGCCTCCCATCCACATCGTGCTGTGCACCGTACATACGATACCACCGTACATATTGATCGTACGGCCGTACATGTGTGCGTTACGCCGCACGGCACGCCCACCGCCCCCTCCCCCGGCTAGCGCGCCGACGGGTTCCAGCGGCTGGCTGTCCGCCCACCCCCGGGCCCCTTTGCGGCCCACCCCCTACCGGCGGGCGGCGACCGTGTCGGGCCCTCCCCGCCCCGCCCCGCCCCTGCTTCACACCCTCACCCCAGCCCCCGGATCCCGCTGCACCGCTCCCACACTCTCTTCCTCCCACATCCCGACAGCGCGCCGCCCGCCGCTGCGGCGCCCTTCACCGCGCATCGCCCGCATGGACCCGCATGGACCCGCACGCCCACACATCCACACCCCTCTTCCCGGCCGCGCCTAGGCCGCTGCCTTGGCCGCCACCGGCGCCTGCTCCGCCTTGGCGCCGGCCTGGGCCTTCTTGGCCGCCGGCAGCTCCTCCTTTTCGCACCAGGGGGCGTTCATGCACTTGGCGGCGAAGCCAAACAGGTCGGCCGCCTCGTCGATGATCTGCGGGCGGGAGGGGGGGCCAGGGGGTGGGTAGCTGGGTACCGTGATAAAGAAGAGAAATGGGTCGCGTCGCGGACACCGAATCGCGGGGGCGGGTGGGACCGGGAGGCGGCAAAGTGGTTCAAGCTGCAGGCGAACGGGGGTACCGGTGGCCCAGCGTTGACGGGCGTCGCGGGGTCGGCCAGGTGGGCAGGCCGGTCGGGTTGGGGTCGGGGTCGAGGAGGCGGGTTCTCATCCCCTCCTCCCACCCCCCCGCAAGGTACAGGGCCCCCGCACCTTCTGCGTGGGCTTGCCTGCCCCATGGCCCGCCTTGACCTCCACGCGCGCCAGTAGCGGGTTGCGCTGCGGGGCGTCCGGGCCCGCGCCCGAGACCAGGGTGTGCTGCAGGGTGGCCAGCAGCTTGAGCGAGTGGAGCGGAACCACGCGGTCGTCGTGGTCGCCTGGGGGTTGGGGCGGGAGGCGGGGGGGGGCGGTTGGTCAGCGGTTGGTCAGCGCTTAGTTGGCGGTTTGTCAGCAGTCAGTCGACGGTTGAGGCAGGGCATCGCCGCGGTGTGCGGGCGCGGACGCTGGCCGGGCGGGGCGGCGCGTCCCACATACCGACCGCAATCGACCTGAGCGAGAGCAAGGCGGGGTGGGGCCGAACTCGAGACCCCTGGGCGCCGGGCTGTGAACATCCCCCCTCACCCCTCATCCCCACCCCCCGGGCCCGGGCCCCCGGGAGCTACCCGCATGGCCGGTCAGGATGGCGTGCAAACCCCTCTCCTCCCCCCTTTGCCACGGACTGAAGCAGCCGCCCCCGCCCCCCCTTCCACCCCTTCCCGCCCGGTCCGCCATCCCCCACCCACCCGTTGCCAGCATGACGGCGGGGTACTGGCGGCTGCCGCCCTCTGGCTGCCGTACATTGTGCAGTGGGCTGTACGGCAGGATGTACGAGAAGTCCTCGGGCTTGTCGGGGTTGCCGTAGTCGGTGATCCAGGCGTGGCCAATGGTGAATTTGTGGAAGCGGAGCATGTCCATCACGCCCACCTGGGGGGGGGGGAGGGTAACGGGGAGAGAGGGGGGAGGCGTGTGTTTGTGTGCATGTGTTTGTGTTTCTGTATGTGTTTGGGAAGGGGCGGCACCGGGGGTGGAGCGAGGCAAAGGGAGGCGGCGTGGGTATGGTGGCAGTGGTCGTGGGGGCGGGGCGCAAGCCGTGCGGCTCTGCTCTGCTTTCGCTGTCGTGCGACAGCTCTCCCCGCGTCGCCAGGCGGCCCCGAACCTCGCCCGCTCCAGGGTTAGCGTTTAGGGTCGCCATCAGCGCCCACGGGGCACTCGCAGCGCATAGCACTCCGGACCTGCTCCGTCCAAAGCACCATCTGCTCCCCCCCGCCCCGCCCCGCCCCACCCCACCCCACCCCAAAGGACCCCCCGCCCCACGAGGCGCCCCACCTGCCCCAGCACGCAGGCGTACAGGTCGGGCCGCTGGTTGGCGCACGCCGCCACCAGCAGCCCCCCGTTGGAGCCGCCCTGGATGGTCAGGCGGGCGGGCGAGGTGTAGCCGCCCGAGATGAGGTACTCGGCGCACGCCTGCACCGGGGGGGGGGGCGGGATGCA
>LSYV01000008.1:2868555-2880549 GCA_001584585.1 Gonium pectorale | reverse complement strand
CTCCCAGGGGGTGGGACAGTGGGGGTGAGCGGTGGCGAGGGGGGGGGGCGGGTGGCACGGCGGGTAGCGGTGTGAGGACCCTCCCAGTCAGGTTCTCCTGCCACCGTGGGGCCCACGTGCCAAGCGCCCAGACCAGCTTTCAACAATCAGAGTCATCGGCCAGGCCATGATCTGAGCCTCCCCGGGGCCTGGCGTGGCCGGCGGAAAGTGCCTCGGGGCGGGGGACGAGGGGCCCGGGCGGGCGGGGGGGCTATGTGGTTGTGCGCTTGGGTGCATCCCCTCTTCCCCTGGCGTCCTCTGGTCCATTGCACAGAGAGATGGCACAGTGGGTTGCCGGGCGGGAAGGGTATTGTGTGCCCGTGTGTGCGTCTGCGTGTCGCGGTCGCGCGGGTGCGGGCGGTGGGGCGCGGGGGCGGCCTCTGCGCGGGTGCCACCCCCCATGGGGGCGGATGCCGCTGGCGCCCAGCACATAGTCATCCAGGCCCCTTACCCCCTTTCCCCCTTCCCCATGAACAACTGCTGTTTATTCTGTGCTTTCCATACCGAGAATGCACTGAACACTCCCAACCCCTGACCGACCCGCGGGTCGCTCTGCCCCCCCTCCCACTCCCCCCCTCCCACCCCCGCCCCACCTGGATGGTGCGCCAGTCGCTGCCGCCGCTGGACAGCGAGTAGGCGGCGTAGCTGTGGGAGGCGGAGGGGGGGGGCGGGGGGAGGGGGGACGAAGGGAAGGGAGGGTGAGGGGAAGGGAGGGAGGCGCACCGAGCCGCGGGCGGTGCAATCAAGGGCGGGGGTCCCAGCGTGCCGGGTGCAGGTGCCGAGGCCACCCGAGCACCCGCCCCAGTCACCCAACGCCCCAAACATCCGCACCCACCGCGCACCCCCATAGGCATACGCGGCAGAGGAACCGGACAAACCAGAAGACACCCGCCCAGCCGCACACCGCCGCACCCGCCAAGCGTCCCCTCCCGTACCTATCACCCTTTATCCCCTCCCCCCTCCGCTTCCCTCCTGCGCCCCCCCCCCTCTCCCCCCTTCGCCCCATCCGCCACCCCCTTCCCCCCTCACCCTCCGTCGTCGCTCCACTGCATGTCGCCCAGCGCCACCGTGCCGTCCTCCGACAGCGTGTTGGGGTCAAAGAACAGGGTCGGCTCGCCGCCCAGCCCCGCCTGGCTGTACACGACGTACTGCGGCTGCAGGCCCGAGTTGTGGTAGTAGTAGTAGCGGCCTTGGGGGGGCCATGGGGGGTGTAGTGGGTGGGGGTAATGAAGAAGAGAGTGGGGGTGTGGGATGGCAATGTGTTGAAAAGGAAACGCATACGACGAGCGTAAGCGCGAAAATGATGGCGCCGTTGTAGGACCCAGCTCCAGAGGCAGTCCAAGCGGTGATGCCCGAATGTGCGTGTCGAACACATGGGAGGACACCCACACCCACACCCACACCCGCACCCGCACCCAGCATTCCGCATCCCCCCGTCGGGGGCGGCGTTCGGGGCGGCACGGAGGCGGCAGCCGACAGCCAGCAGCTCCCGCCACGCGCTCAGTGGGTGTGCCCGACTCGGTACAATCCACCCCTCCTCCCCTCCCAAGCCCGCCCCCCCCTTGCCCCCCAGCGGCCCCACTCACTGCCGGCCTTGAAGGGCGCACCGAACTTGGGGTAGTCGTACAGTGCCGTGAACAGCTTCCTGTCCGGGGGGGGGGAGAAGAGTGGGATCGGGGGGCGTGGGGGGGAGGCGTAGTCAGGGGCGGCAGGACCAGCGGGTGGCGGCCGACGCGCCGCGGGGACAGGCGGGCGGCAGCAGGGACGAGCAACCGGGGTGCCGTTGAGCCGCGCCGTCAGGTGGGCGTTGGCCGCATGACCGCAGCCAGGCGCCAACCTCCCAAGGGAATCGCCGTGCATGTTCCTCCGTCCCACCCGGCCACCAACCCACCAATTGCCCCTCCCTCCGAAACCCCTTGCCCGCCCCTCACTTGAACGCCTCCCGCGTGTCGCACTCCGCCAGCACCTCGTTGGTCAACGCGTTCTGGGCGTCCACGACTGGAGGAGGGGGGACGGATTGGGGCGAGAGGCGGGGGGAGGGGGTCGACTCAGAATGGGTGCTGTAGGGGGGAGGGTGGCGAGCATGAGGTTGGGGGCGTGCGGCCGCGAGGGGTGGGACCAGGCGGTGAGGCCGCACGGGAGCGCAGGCGGCGCAGGTGGGTGGAGGCCGAAGCCCATCGCAGCCCCCCACGCCCTGGCCCCGCTCCCGCAGGCCGTACCCACCCAGGCTGCCAAAACACTTCCCGCAAACCCCCCCCAACCACGGCGCCACCCGCCCACGCCCTCTCTCCGCCCCACACTCCGACCCAAAATCGTCCCCTCACCCCCCTCCCCTCTCGACCCACACTGCTTGGTCTCCTCCGCGTCGGGGTCCTCCAGCCAGCGGTACGGGTCGGCGACCGTCACTCCGTGCAGCGTCTCGACCACGTCGCCGCGGCGGACCTGCGGGCAGTGACGGGCGGCGGGGAAGGGGGTGGGTGGGTGGGAGAAGGGGCAGAGAGTTGGAAGGCATTCTCAGTAGAGAAGCCCTGGGGGGCATTCCTCTCCCGACCGTCGAAACAACAGGCTGCGCGCTGAGGGTGGAAAGGAGGGGCCAGGGCTCCCGGTGCTCCGTCGCCCGATGCCGCAACTCCCGGTCGTCCGCCGCATTTACGGACCACATGGCCGGGGTGGTTTGACGGGTCTACTAGCCCGAACCGGCCGATCTGACTGTGTTTCCAAGCCCAGCCCGTCCACCCGTCGGTGGGAGAAGGGTGGGGGGGACGCAAGGGGTTCGGCATCCGTCGCCAGGGGGGGTTGAAAGAAACAGGGTTGGACGGGCGGGAGCGTGGCCCGCGTGAGTGCGCCGAGGGAGGGCTGGGCGACATTGGGTCGCCTCGGGGGGAGGGCCACCCGCGGATACAGCACCCGGCTGAGGCGGGCTGCCCGGTCCTGCCCATGTCTTCCCCGCGCCTCCCCCCTCCGCGGGCCCAAGCAAGGTGGCCTCCTCCCTCCGGGAGGGATATACGGGACATACGCTGCTGGCGCCCAGCTCGTCGTTGTTCATTCCCCTTTCCCTTCAACTCCCCTCCACTCCTCTTCGGCCTGCACGCCCACGCCCTGGGCCGGGGCCGCGGGCGCACCTGGGGGTAGCGGCTGGGGTCCACGGAAAGGCCGGTCTGGGGGGCGCCTGCGGCGGGGAGGGGGGAGGCAGGGGGCGGGCGAGCAGGGGAGGGTTGGAGAGGGGGCATTGGTCGGACGCGAGTTGTGGGGACCGGGGTCAAGCGCGGTCGGCCTGGCATGTGGTAAGTGCAAGTGTGCAGGTGTGGCGCAGATGTGGGTTGAGTGTTTCCCGGAGAGCCGGTGGAGGCTGTGCGAGGCTGGGGAAGCGTTATTCCTTGACAAATGCAAACAATTCACTGAGGATGGAGCAGCAGTGGGGGGGGGGGGGTTGGCGGGGTGTGTGGTGTCCCGGTGTGGTAACGGAGGGTTGCGGGTGACCGTTGGCCACAACCGAAACGCCGAGCTCGTGGCCACCCGCATTCCCGTCCAACGGACGACGGATCCAGGGATACTATGAGGTGCATCGTGGACCGCTGTTGAGGGAACAGCTTTGCTGCCGGGGTCGTTCCCTGGCCCCACACGATCATCATCGGGGTGTTGCGACGGTCCGGCTCACCGGTCGCAGCGGGAGGACGCATGACGGGCCTGGCCCTCTTGCTGAAGCAGCTCGAGAGCACGCCCGAATAACGTCGCACGGCATTCGCCGTGGCCGTGCGAACGGCCGGGAGCGCGTTCGGGTGCATGAGGAGAGCGACTCCCGCCAGTGACAGGCCGGCAAGTCCGGAAACGGCAACCGCGGTCGTGCGATAGGACATTGACGGTCGCGGCTAGTCACGGCCCAATGACCGAGCACCCGCAGGGAGCACCACAGACCCACAGACCCGCAGACCGAAAGTGCTCCTGGCTCCAGACACTATAACAAAATTATCAGCAACCTGACATCTGCTTAACAAGGCTATCTTGCGTCTTCAGGCTTGAGAAGGCTTGCTTCTTGCCACCGCCGTACTGTACGGAGCTTGGCTCGGCTCTCAGTGCCGAGCGGCCGCCCGAGCTCCGCAGTATTACTGCCAGCAACTTTTGCTAGGCCGTTTTTATTGCTAGCTATTCATTACCGCAGCCCTTTCCCTCAAGTAACCGCACGCAGCGCCTTGACTGCGCGTGGCACTAGGCTCTAATCTAGTCACAAGGTGCTTCCTAGAGTCAGCCTGCTGAAGAGGAGCTCGTCTGTGGCCTGACTGCAAGGCAAGGCTGGCCCTTTACAATTGGCGTTTGACCGCTGCACCCTGCTCCGCCTGCTCGCCCTTTGACCGCCGGGAGCCTCTCACTCCCGAACCAACTTCTTCCTGCGCAGTTGTTATAAGAGAATGGACCGGTATCACCACGATATCGCCAAGCCCGGGATGGACCCCCGCTACCAGCAGCACTACTACCAGGGCCACGGCGAGGACAGCGAGGAGGAGGAGGCCCCCCGCGGGCGCAACGTGAGCCGCGGCGGGGCCGCTGCTGCTGCCCGGGGGCGAGGCCGGGGACGGGCCCCGGTCAACGCGCGTGGCGGTGGCCGCGTGGCCGGGCGGGGCCCCACCCGCAAGCGGGCCGCCGAGTCGGACGCTGAGTCGGAGGACGAGGACAGCGACGTGCCCGAGGAGCACGAGGAGGACAAGGACGACGATGAGGACGAGGACGAGCAGATCGAGGTCCGCAAGGTGGTGGAGCAGGTCCGCGCACCCAACAAGCGCCAGGTCAAGGTGCCCAAGCACTTGCTCGAAGACTGAGCGCCCCGCACCGGCCCCGTGCGCGGTCCGGCCGGCGTAGTGTGATGCGGCGCGCCCCAGGGACCCGGAGAGATAGCTGCTGATAGTTGGTATACAATGTTGGAGCCAACTGACTGTAAGAAGTGTCCCCAAACCCTGACACGACACTTGACCCCTTTGACCCTGCCTTGCGTGGACGGACGAACTGACTTTTTGCGCCTTGGACGCGCCTCTCGACATATGACTTCTCTTGTGCTGCCCCCCGTTCTGTGTTGTGCCCGTTGGGTGTTGCGGGGGTGCGTTCGGACGGCCCTGCGGGGGCAGGGCGTGCCTTTACCAACTTTCCTCTTGTGCCTCCACGTCCGCCTAGCGTGTTAATGCCGCCTCCGTTGCATTGTGTGCGTGCAGGCGCCAACACTGCTGTTGGCGCTCTGCCTAGTTTGTTGCGCGTCGGTCGATTGCAAGGGTTCACCCTGTTAAGACGGCTGCAGGGCCCCGCCACTGCTAGTGGCTTGACGGACCTGTCGGAAGGATGGGCTGTTGCCACAATACGTGTATGTAAGCTGCATGCGACTGTGAATGCTGTGTGGCACCCACCAAACCCCTGACCACCTGGCAGGTGGCCGTGTCTTGCACACGCACCGAACAATGGAGAAACTCTGGGTTCATTGTTACACATCCCGCGTTAGAAACAGCCATCATCGCATCCGCCTCGCTAATCATTCCTCGGGATGCGCGAGGCGCCTCAGAAGGCCTGTAGTATAGAGGGCAGCGCGGGCCGGCGAGCGGTCAGAGTGAATGCGGCTGTGGAGCCGCCTCGCCTGGCCCACGGGTGTGGTCTAGAGGGCACCGGAGCGCGCCGTGGCCGTGGGGCGAGGGGCGGCCCCCGTCGGGCTGGTGAGGGTGGCTGCGCTGTTGTCGCCGTGGAAGGGGAGGAGGCTGCGGGCGGAGTCGCAGGACATGTTGCATTGACAGCGTGCATGCAGTCTCTGTGGGCCAAACGGGTCACTAGTGCCGGGCGCTGCGGTGCCCAGGCTGGGGATCAAGACCACGCAGAAACGAGTGCTGCATAACGCTGAATAACGGAGGGGTGTCCTGCGTATGCGTTACGCGGGTTTGTGCCCTCATGATTGAGGTCATTCGGTACAGCAGTCCAATCTTTTGGGGAACGGGTTTGTGCGCTCAGGCCCATAGGTATACACGCAAACGACGGGATGCAGTCCTGGCACCATCAAGGCACAGCTGCCGACGCGACAAGGGCGGGTTGATTGCTTTAGCCTTGTATGAAGGGCAGACAGCCGCGCACCAGCTTGGAAGGGCTCCACAGTATACGCATGGCGTTGGACTTTGTGCGCATGGGGGGACTGAGGGCTCAACTTTTGATGGGTGGCCTGGCAAGCAGCGGACGCGCGCAGGAACCTGGACCATTGTGGGATGGGTTTTGGGGCGTGGGCGGGTCCCGTCCTGATGCCATAGCCACAACTCCCCGCCAATTGCCCTCGAAGTATCCACTCGCCCGAAATTGTAAATCATGGCAGAGCAACGCGCTGCGAAGGCGCCATGCACGAGATGGGTGCACGGCTGCACTCGGCTCTGTTAGGCCGGCCATATGTGGATGCTTGCGCAAAGCCAAGGGGAAACACAGGGGCGGAACCGGTTGGCAACTGGGGGCGTGGGGGCCGGGGAACATTCGGGCCCGCGACGCCCCAGGATGGAGTGGCCCGACCTCTCAACGGCTCCTGCCCGCTCCTCCTGCATCCACCGACTCAGGCACGCCGGCACGCGGTGTGTATGCGCGTCAAATCCTGTGACTGCAATGCGGGAAGGGCACCGAACAGACAAAGCGTTACAGACTCATTCGCAGTGTAGGCGCCCTTGAATCCTCCTGGGTGCATCCGCACCCCCACCTCCGCCAATGCTGCGGACGCGGCGCATCCATACTCCAGCCGCGACGCGTGGGCGTGGCAAAGCCGCGCCGCCGCCACGTCACCCGCTGCGCTACACCGCCATTCCGTCCGCCGCCCGAGGCCCGACCCTCTCCAAAACCCCGAAATGGGCGCAATACAATATACAGCCTGGGACACGAGGCCTGACGCGAGCATGGCGCATCGCGCATCCGAGCAAAGTGTTTCGGCGAAGCAACAAGGTGATAATCTTATAACACGGTACGGCACGTTCAAGACCCAGAGCCGTCAAGCACTCCGGGCACGTACGGGCGATGACACGGATGCATACAAAACCAGATCTGCTACAGTACAAAGTAAGTACTCACACACCGGTATGAATTAATCAAAATCTTGCGTGATGGCAAACGGGCCGGGCGTTTGTTCACGAGCAAGCAGTCAGGGTTCGTTGGTTCGGTCCAAGAATACTATCCGCGTGCGTGGGTCCGCCCAGACCGCTGCCCACGGCCCACGTAGCAAGTCCCCCACCGGCGGGGCCCGAGGCGCGGGCGGTCCCGCGCGATGGGGCAATGGCTGGGTGCTGCTGTCTCGCGCCCCCCCCATACACACGGCCGCCCACGGCCCCCGACGCGCACAACCGGACACCATTATTTTGGATACACACGCACGCGCACGCACACGTCCACACCCACCACCCATGCACTACACGCTCCACATTACAAAACGCCGGAGCGTCGTCACCTGCGAGCGCCAAGAGGGCAGTCGAGGGGACGACGGAGGCGCAAAACCTCGCCTTTTTGATTAAAACACACCGTACAGTATGTACACCCTTGTGGCGCATCGCAGGGCAAGGCAAACCCCGTTACCAACGCAGCCCATGCACTCCCTGGCGGCGGCAGCGGCTGCGGCAGTGGCTGCCCGAGAGCCGCAGGGCCACGGTGGGCGGCGCCAGCGCCCTCGGCCGCGACGGCGCTTTCAGACCCGCCGCCAGATCTCGCGAAGGAAGGCGGGCGCCTCCTCCCGGTACCACAGGCGGCATCCGCACACCCGTGGCGGGGACCTCCGAGAGGGGCTTGACAAGCGCCGCCGGTTGGGCGAGGACTCCGCCGGCGGGCGCCAAGACGACTCGAGCACCCAGCAGGGGTTGTCGTAGGGCACGTCGCTCCGCCCGCCGCAGTCCATCATCATGGCGCCATCGGACATGGCGGGAGTATCGGCAGCGACCGAGTCGCCGCGGCTAAAGGGCGGGCTGGATCGCACGGGCGTGCCTACTCCACGACTCCACGAGGTCTCGTCGGCGCGCATAGGCCTGAAGTGGCGTGATGGGGCATTTTGGCGGCATCAAGACCGGGTCAGCACGCGACGAACGCAGCTCCCTGGGACGATCAGGAATCAAGCAGCGCGGCTACGTCACTGCCAGCGCGTCTGGTTGCACACCGCGAGCCGATGTCGATGATTTGAGTCTCGGGACAAAGCCCCGCACCACTCCCCCTCACTGCTTACCCGTCCACTACAGCATCTCCAGTCATGTCGAGTGCAAGCGTGCAGGCGATCATCTCGGCGCTGTCGGCGCAGGCTGAGCGGAACGAGAAAGTGTTCGTTGTTATGAGCAAGCGTTGTTGAAAGAGCAGGAAGAGAGACGACTGACGCAGCTGTGCTGAGAAGTGAGCGAGTGCGGGAGGTGAATCATAAGCCCGATGCCGTGACGGCAGATATCAACGGTCGGCGATTTGCCCACAACGGACTGTAAATCCCTCGTAATCCCTCGTAAAGCCGCCAAAATACACTACTTATATGTGCTAAGCGACGGGCCAAGGGGTTCCGACACACGAAAGGTTGCAGCTGCGCGCCAACATTTCGCGCCATCCCGCGCACGCCAGCCACTCCAACGCACACCAGAGCCCTTGATCCCCGTGTACTTTACATGCACTGCCAGTCATCTCCAGTGGCTAGTTCGTTTGAATTACACACGCGCATGCGCCCGCTTGCCACATGCCCCACCGAGACGACGTGACGCAGGCAATGGACCGAAGCGACATGCATATGCCATTCCACATGAAACCTCCCAGGGGCATAGGTGGGACGTCACTCATGCCGAGACCGCACATGGTTTCCGCATGACCCGCATGTCGGGTTCACATGTGCCGGGTCCAACTCAAAATGCGATAGCATGCTTACCATCTGGTTCTCTTCCAGGGGCTTACGTTGGCGCCATCATCAGACTGCAGCTCTGCCGGCACTGCCCGCCAAACGCAAACCCTAGTTCCTCATATCCCATCTCAGCATCAACAGCGCACCCACCCGATGAACAGACCTCTAGGTCTCTGGATAAACCCAGCTTCTCCGCACGGACGGTCTTTCAGCATGCACTTCAGCTCGATCGCCAGGAGCGCCTTTGCAAAGCCCGGTAACTAAAGCGTTGCTGGAGGGATGGGGCCGTTCGGCAGCAACGCACGCGCCCGCTCTAGCCCTCCCTCCTCTCCACACTTCCCCATTGGGGAAAAAAGAAAGCTGGCCTGTCGCCGCCCGCTTTCCTGTTGCCTCCGCCGGAGCACTGGAGCACCACGTGCCAGTGAAGCCCACCTACACGGCCATGCACACCCGCAGGTGTGACGTTGCCAGTAGGCATGTATTGCATAGCGGACGACAGAGACGACAGACGAGCGACGGCGGCGGCCACCGCCGTATCGCTGTGGTGGTGGTGGCGGTGGTGGCCGCCGCCGCAAGACGCCCCGCGTGCGCCGCCATTCGCCGCATTACTGGAGCCGTACCTCCAGCCTATCCAGCAGCCAGCTGCGCACCGTACGTGCTGCACGGCACCACGCAGGGGAACCGCCGCCGCCGCCGCAGGCACACCCCGCCTCGTCCTCCCGTCTCACCCTCCCACCACACGAGCCCCAAAGCACGAAGGCGGCCCCGACCGCAGCACCGCCCTTCACCTCTCCGTCAGACGTCGGCCCTGCCGGCCACGGATGCGGGCGGGGCGCCACCCCAACGCCGCCTCGGCACTGTTCGGGGCCCTCTAGGGGTCCTCCAATCCGGGATCACCTTGTGGTCCCTCAGCACGGCAAGGGCCTCATCCACTTTAGGCGCCGGCGCCTGCTGGTAGCGCCTCAGGATCATCTACAGCTCGTCGTTGTCCACCAGCCTCCAGGTGCATGCCCGTGACCTTGCCGGGCTGCAGCGGAGCGCGCGACAGCTGCCCGACAAGCAGACGGTCGGAGCGAGATAAAGAGCGCATGGGTATGGAAGGCACTTGCAAGCACTTGACTTGTGCACTGCCAAAGTGCCAATGAGACCGGCGGCGTCATCCACGCTGTCGACACCATGTCCATTGGGGGAAGTCACCGTGCATGGCTCCGCCTCCGCCCCCGACCACCATGCCCCTCCCCTTGGCCACCATGTCCCCGCCTAAGCCCCCGCCACGCTTGCAGCCCAAACCACGTTCGGTGCACGGAGGCGTGTGTTTAGCGACCCGGCGATGCCGTACGGCACGTCAGCAATACATAGGGTGCGGAAAGCAATGTCGCAAGAAATAGGCCGCTTGTGGCCTTGCACCACTTTGCCAGCGATTGCTCAGGCGCAAGCCCCGTTTGCAAGATGTTGTAGAATGTTGACTCTTTCGCACGGCGAGAAATTGCCAAGCACGTCAAGTTAATACGAGTTCTAAAGGCGCTCCGCGCGTTACTGCTGGGCAGCGGTACAGCCGCAAGATGCGGTCGCTGTCATCGCGCCGCGCGGGGCTGCTAGGCCCGCACGCCCAGCCGTGCGAGCGCCAGCTGCGCTCTCCGCGCTACCCGCTGTCTTCCGCGGCCGCGCGCCAATGGCCTCGTCCGTCCGCTGTCGTGGCGGGCGCCGGCGAGCAGGGCACCCCCGCCCCCGCCGGCCCCCAAGCCGCGCCCGACCCCTGGCTGGCGCCCTCACCTCCCCCCGTTGTGGCCTCCTCAGCCGCATCGCAGCAGGCGGACTCAGAGCGCGCTGCAGTTGGCGTGGCCTCCTCCTCCACCTCCTCCTCGGTCGCCTCCTCGGCGTCGCCGCTGGGGGAGGTGGCTGGTGCGCCGCCCAGCCCCTGGGATGCCACGCCCGCCGGCGCCGTGGCCGGGCCAACGGTAAGCTCGCCTGTGGGATCTCCCTCCCTTCCCGTGCTGGTCGTGTCGCCCCGTTGCGCGTTGCTGTGTGTGCTTGCATCTTGCCTGTCGTGCCCCTGCCTCGTTGGTTGGAGGGTAAGAGCGCCTGGCCGGCTGGGCCGAGAAAATGCCGCGTCCCAACCAACCAGAGGCGGATGCGCTTTGCGTTGGTGATTAGCTAGCACCTAGATTGTCTTGGCAGCGCTGCCAGAGATTCCACTGCAAGGACAGACGGCCCCGCCGCGCCCGTACGTCTGACACAGTATTGCCCGTGCCGCGTCTTGCGAAGCAAAGGCCCCATTCGCGCGAAGCTGAACTCAGTCCCACCGGCTATGCAAAACACAGGTCGCAGGGAAGGGACCTAGCCCCTCAGCGGCGTCGGCGCGCAACGGCAGAGAGGACGACCCCGCCGCCGCGGCAGCCGCTGCGGCCGCTGCAGCTGCCGCCGCCGCAGCGGCGGCGGCCTCAGCCGCTGCGGCCGCCGCGGCCGCCCCCTTGCCCCCCTCACCCTCCGCTCCCAGCACCAGCGGCCGTGCCTCCGCCCCAGCTGCCCCCGCTGCCTCCTCCGCCTCCGGCTCCGCCAGCGGCCGGCCGCCGGTGTCGTCCGTGGCCGCCGCCGCCGCGGGCCTCAGCGAGGACACCGCTGCGCTGCTGGCTCGCCTGCGGGCGGAGCTCACGCGCGCCTCGGCGGTGCAGGCGCAGGTGGAGGCGCGGAGGGTCGCGGGGATGGCGGGTCGGTTCGCCGCTCCTGCCGCAGCCGCGGCGCCACCCGCTGCCGGCGGCAGCGGCGGTGCCGGTGCCGCGGCCGCCTCGGGGTCTACCGTCGGGGCTGCCCCGACCGCCGCCTCCGCAGCCCCCGCCAGCGCCGCCGCCGACTCCCGGCTTGCCGCTGCCGCTCCAGCTCCCGCTCCAGCTCCAGCTCCAGCTCCCGCTCCAGCTCCCGCTCCCGCTCCAGCTCCGGCTCCCGCTCCGGCTCCCGCTCCGGCTCCCGCTCCGAGGCCAGCGACAACGGCACCAGAGGCGGCCGACGCGGAGGCTCGCAGCGGGGCGGCGGAGGTGGAGGCGGAGCGGGGAGCCAGGAAGGAGGAGCAGGAGGAGGAGGAGGAAGAGGCCGCCTTTCCTCCGGCCCAG
>LSYV01000008.1:2845452-2862274 GCA_001584585.1 Gonium pectorale | reverse complement strand
GTGCAAAGAAGGTTTGCTGCAATGGTGGTGTGAAGGTGGTGTGAGGGCTGTGGGCCATCGCTGCGGATCGCTGCTGGGGTCGCTGCTGCGCTGTGGATGTGAACCTGGTACGACGTGGGGCTTGGGGGCGTGGGAGCGAGGGGTCCCATGGGGGGTGTTCAGGGTGTGATGGGTTGGGACCCTGTCGGCGACTGCCTCCCCATGGGACCTTCTTTGCGGGCGGGCGGGGCACCGGGCTTTCACCCCGATTGAGATGAGCGCCGTCTGCTCTTCTCGCCGCTTCGGGTCGGGCGGTCTTTGATGATCGTGGGCGTGGGTGTCGGTCTGGACTCCAGGGATTGCCGGTCCGGGCTGGTAAACCCGTGCAGACCCTCGGCCTACTGGTCCGTATATGCAGCAGGATCACCAGGGAGGGCTGGCGGCGCTTCGCGCCAACGCCTGTAGAACCTCCTTCGCCCCTCAGCTCTCGGTTGTTTCTACGGCCTGGAGAGGAATGCGCCCCCAGGCTTTTCTGCTGCCTTCCTGCCTACCTTCCAAACCCACTGCCCCCCTCCGCTCCACCCCTCTCCACTCCTCCCGGCCCCCCGCCGCCCCGCCACCAGGCGACTTTGAGGGCTCCTGGGTGCGTGCCACGGGCCCCGACACGCTCGCGCGCAGCCCCAACTTCTACGTCCACTGCCCTGCTCGCACCGACCCCACGGCCGCCCCGCCCGGCAGCGACAGCCTCATGGTGCTGCTGCCCGTCGCCAACATCCAGCAGGTGGGCGCTGCGTGCGTACGGCGGGCAAGCGTACGGAGATGCGCGTGTACGGATGTGCGTGCACAGAAGGGCGTGCACGGAAGCGTATGTGTTGTGGGCTTGTGTGGATGTATCGTACGGCGGGGCACGGATTTGGGTATGCGTGCGGCATGCGGGGCGCTTGTGTGTGAGTGAGTACTGCACGCTGGTGCTGCTGCAGCGTGTACCGGAATCGGTCTGGTACGGCGGTCGTACTTGCCGTGCATGCACGCACATGGCCGGTGCTTTTCCCTATCGGTGTCATGCAGTAGCGACCAAAAGCGATTGGGCCGCTCATGCCGTTTCAGACGGTCCGCTCAGATATGATTGTTGTTGTTTTGAACCTGGGATCCCCCGCCGCTCGCGCGCAGATCCTGCGATCGCAGGAGGCGGAGCGCCGCCGCGGCAGCCCGCTCGCCGGCCTGGCGGGCAGCTTGAGCGCCGCCGCCGACGCCGCCGTCTCCGGCGGCGGCTCCTCCCCTTCCGCCTCTTCCTCCTCTGGCGGCAGCGGCGGCGAGGTGGACTACCGGTCGCTGGTGGCGGCGGGCCGGGAGGCGGTGCTGCGGTCGTTTGCGGAGGCGGGCATGCCGGACCTGAAGCGCCACATCGTGGACGAGCTGGTCATTGACCCGGTGGAGTGGAGGGAGAGGTGAGGCCGCAGGACGGGGGCGGGTGGGGTGGGTGGGTGATGGTAGTGGTGTGCCCCGTTGGGGGGCGCGGTAGGGGTCTATAGGTGGGGGGGGGCCTTTAGGGTGGGGTGGGGTGTGGGGGAGGTGAGACGGAGGGTTGCGACGCGGGACTCCCCGAGCCAGGGTTGGGGGTTTGGGGGCTGGGGGGTGGGGAGGATGGGGTGAGTTGGCGGGGGCTGCAAAGGGTGGGGGGCGGCAGACAACGGCCCGCGGGTGGGAAGGGATGGCGGCCATCTGTAGACGGGGGGGGGGCGCAAGGGCGCGGGGTCGGGAGTGGCTCGCGGCGGCGGGTTAGGCGAGGGCCGGGGCGGGGGCGCGGAAGGGGGCGGTTTCACGGGATCAGCGCCACGGGGTTGCGTCGATGCCCAGCCCTCCCGCCCCTTTCCACTCCCCGAACATCACCCGACCCACAGCTCAATCCACCCCGCTGCCGCCCCTTCGCTCCCTACCCATGCTCGTTGGCCATCGCTATCAGCTTGCCCGCGAACTAGGTGCCCATCACCCCCCTTCCGCCCCCTGCCCCCTCACTCCCCCCCACTGGCAGGTACGGTCTGGCCCACGGCGCCGCCTTCGGTCTGTCGCACGGCCTGAATCAGCTCTCCGTCTTCCGCCCCGGCATATCCGACAAACAGGTGGGGCGGGCATCGGCGAAAGGGGTTGGCTCGGCGGCTCCGGGACGCGGCGATCGGGCGTCATGGATGCCAGCTCGGGACCGGGACCACCGAACCTGGGGTTGCAAGTTCTCCCCCCTCCCCCTCCTCCCCCCAATCCGCAGGTCCGCGGGCTGTACCACGTGGGTGCCTCCACGCGGCCCGGCAACGGAGTGCCGCTGGCCATGATCAGCGCGGACCTGGCGGTGGCGCGGGTGATGCAGGTGTGTGCGGGTGTATGTGTTTGGGGGGAGAGGGGGCAGCGTGGGGGGCCTGGCGGGAGAGGGCGCGAGAGGGCGTAGGGGGATTCCACGCGGCGTCCGCCACGGCGGGGGCGGGGCGGGGGCGCACGCCGCCTTCCCGACCGTAGTGCTTTGGGCTGTCCGATGGGTGGGGTGTGGAGGGTGGAGGGTGGAGGGGTGGGGTGAGGGGGGGGCCCGGCCTGTGCGGGGCCGGGCCGGGGCGGCTGCCTCGAATGTGAGGGGTGGGCTGCTGACCCTCCCCCCAGGTCCCAGCGCCCGGTCCACCCGCCCGGGCGCCCTCTCCCTAACCCTGGCGTGGCCCTCTCGCCCTTCCTTCTTCCCATTGCCTCACTCTGCCTCCGGGTTCACCGCTGCCCCCCCTGCGCCCCACCCATACCCCGCACACAGGACGTGGGGGCGGGCGTCGTCTGAGCGCCGGCCGGCCGGCTGGAGGGAGGGAGGGAGGGAGGGAGGGAGGGAGGGAGGGAGGGAGGGAGGCGGGCGACCACGCACCGGTGGGGGAGCGCGGCCCGCTGCCGCCCGACCGGACGAAAGGGAGGGGCTGGGGCCCGGCCTGCTGCGCCACCCTAACAACACCGATGGGGCGATGGGACGAGGGGCGGGGCTCAGGGGCCGCAGGAAACGGGCGCCCAGTGGGGCACCTTCCGTATCGGGGCCCGGGGGCAGCCGTGTCCATCAGGGTGCTTCACGGGGCGGCGACGGGCGGTCTATACGCCCTGTGGTCGGGCTGCCGCCGCCGTGTGGTCAAAAGGCCCATTCCGCCCCCACTGGCGTCAGGTGTTGGGTGGCCCGCGGGGCTCCTCCGGCCACCTCCGCGGTGGTGGGGGACGCGGCGGTCGTGTGTGTGCCGCCCAGCTGTGGCGGATGCACGGTGTGGGCGTTGGTGACCATGGCGGGCCCGTCCGGGCTGAGTTCCAGGCCAGGGGCCCTCGCACCCAGCTCTGCAGACCCTGCGAGCCGGGGGGCGGCGGGGAGCGTGTGTGTAGGCTTGGCCGCCTCCGGCCGCAGCGGAGGGCCTCACTCGCCCAGCGGCGCCCCCTCCCCGCAGGCAGGGGGCCGGGGTGGGGTGGGGATGGGGGGCGCGGGGCTGTGATGCCCGTATTAGCCGCACGTACGGCGAGGGTACGGTATACAGGTGTATACGGCGTGGGCCCTTCTGTACCGATACCGCCTGGGGCCGCGGAGGAAGAAGCGGTGATGGAGTGCGGGGGGGGGGGCGGAGATTCGCGTTCGCGGAGGGGGGGTAGTGGTGGTGTTGGGGCGGTCGGCGGCGGGCGTGCCATCTGCGCGGGCGCGAGAGCCGGCAGGCTGGAGGCGGTGGAAGGGGGCAAGGCGCCACGTTCTGCGGCGCGGGGAGGGTGGGTTGCCAGGGCGTCTGCGCGCGTCTGTGGTGCGGTGCGGGCTGCAGCAGAGTGAGGCCGTGCGCGCGGGCAGCAGCGGGGCCGGCTGAGTGGGTGCGTGGCGGCTGAGTGGCGGTGGCCGGAGCGGAAGTGGTGGGATTCGCAATGCGCATTAAGGGTACGAGGCTCAAGGCGTGATGGGCGGCGGAGGGGCGAGGACCGGGTACGGCGTGTGCGGCACCGCACAGCACCCTATCTACGACCCGGACACCCGAGCGAGGTCAGGTAACCGAGGCCTGTGTACTCACATGTCCTACTTGCGCTGGCCGAGCTCGCGACCACGGAAACAGCCCCCTGCACCTTTTCCCTGAATGTTTTAAAACGCCCTTCGGCGTTCAAAGTGTACGTACTCCATTGTGCTATGCACTGCTCGCAAAGTTCGTTACTGTCGCACCGGCTTCGGGCGTCCCGGTCATCGTGCATCTCTCGCGTCTCGGACCCGGTGACAACGGCGATCAGGTGTGCTTGAGTGCACGGCCAATGTCATTTGGGATAATCTATATTATACGTGGTAAAAACCGCACGTGCTCTCTGGGAATGGGAGTTGGTTCGTCCGGGCCGGCACTTTCTTAAAGGACTTCGGCAGGGGTGGTAACTCACTACGGCTGCGGACGCTAGGGCCGGATGGGCGTGAGTAGGTCGGTAGGGATGCGCCCAGGGGGGGAGGGGCGACCCGGTCCCCCTGGACCCCGTCCGCCTGCTGCGACTCCCTCACCCCTCACCCACCAACCCGGCTACTGGGAAAACGGAAGCTTTGGATACGGAACGGCAACAAGAGAGACTGGCGAGCAGGCGCCGGAGAGGAGATCATGGCGGTTGCGGTTTCGGGGCGCAACGCACGGCCCCGTAGCACTCGTACACCCGGAACCTCCGGCGACGGACGGTCTCCCCTGGCCTCCTTCCTTCTTCCGCGATTGCGTCCTCCCGCTTTGGGAATATGGGCCGACCTCTCCTGCGCCGCCCGAGTCGCCGCCGATGCCCCTTTCCCCCGCTCCCGCCCCGTCCATCCCGTGCCCCTTCCCCTCCCGTCCCCTGCCCCGAGTAGCGCCGCGCTTCTGCGGTGTTGCCCCGCTGCACCCCCTCTCCCCCGCTCCCCTGGCTTTTGACCACATGCGCCCCTATGGAATGGCCTCTGGGCGCCCCCGACAGGCGGTGGCGATCCCTGCCCCTAGTGTATGGTTCCCCGCAGCGCCCATGGACATTCCGGAGGAGGGGCCGGCAGCCGGCGCCAACGATTCAGACTCCGAAGGCCTGGCAGCCTTTCTGCGCGGCCTTGACCCCGACTACGGCCGATACGCTGCCCACTTTCGGGAGGCGGGGTTCAGCAAGCCGGCCGAGCTGGCGTTCGTGACGTGTGAGGACGTGTCGTCCGCGGCGGTGCCTGTGGGCGCGTTGCGGCGCATCCGCCACGAGGCCTGCAAACGTGAGGGCGGCGTTGATTGGGTTGCGCGCCGTCATGGGTCCGCAGCAGTCCTCCGCCCGCGTCTCGTTGCGGTGGGGTGCGGTGGGGTGGGTCGGGGCTCGGGGCACTATTCGTGGGCAGTGCTGTACGGCGCTGTAAGGCGCTTGGGGTTGTTGATGTCACGGGCCCACCCGCGCCGACTCACGGAGCGCCCCCATACTGGCGTGCAGCAAGGGTTGAAAAGGAAAACGCATACGACGAGCGTAAGCGCAGCAAGCGTATGTAATTCCCGTGAGAAGGGGCGGAGGTCCCCCCTACCCAGCGCTCACTGACCACACGCGCCGTGCCTGTCCTCATCCCCCCCCCTTCTCCCCCGCCTCCGCCTCTGCTCCACGTGACCAGGCTTTGGCAGACCGGGCGGCCTTGCCCTGCAACCAGGTGCGCTGCGTGGGGTGGGAGCCGGGAGGGGCACGGCGGCGGGCGTCATTTGCCGCACTTGCATGCACCTTCAGAGCCTCCTCGACACTAGCTTGCCCCTGTCCCTGTGTGAAGAAATGTATCATATTGTATTACCAGATACGCACGCGGGACAAAGGCGCCCCGGCTCCTGATCCGCGGCGGACTTGCACGTCCCGGCGGCGGCCTTTCCTCACCTACCCGCACCTACCTCCCAACCAACCCTCCCCCTCCCCCTCGTCCGCAACATCAACATCATACACTATGGGATCCCTTCCTCCAGGCCGAGCCCTCTGCTAGTGACGCGGCCCTTTTCTCTCGCCGCACTGCCCGCCCTTTCCTGCACCCTGGCCCGACGAGCAGCGCCCTTCGTGGGCGCTGCGTCCGTCGGCCTCAACGCCCGCGCCTACATACCGGACGGAGCGCTGCGGGCTGGTGGTGGACGTGCTCCGCACCGTCCAGCAGCGCGGGGTGGTGCTCGTCCGGGCGCCGCCGCGGGTGGGTGGGTGGGTGTCCGTTGGGTGTGAGTGCGCGGACTGCATGGCTCGGCAGTGGCAAGCAACGTGTCAAGCCGTCTGAGTGTGTAGTAGGAAGGACCAATACCGTCTACAACAGGGGCCGCCCTTGCCTTCTCCACGTCCACATCCACATCCAAGCAATGCGTGGTCTGGATGTGTGGCTCGTGACGTCGGCAGGAATAGACGTCTCCACGCCTGGGCGTGGCACGATACCGAAACCGGCGGGGTTAGAAGAGGGCTGCAAAAGACTTCTATCTAGTAAAGCTGCAGCGAGCGCCTTCAGCACGCACGTCCGTGTAGGGTAGGGCGAGGAACGTACGGCGAAGGCCTCATCACGGTACGAAAAGTTCCATGCATCTAACTAAGCTGATACCCACTTCCCTTTGCCCCCTCTTTCGTGGCCATTTGCGTGGCGCCAGTCGGGTAAGACCTCCCTGCTGCAGCTGCTCCACCGGGCGGCCCTCAGCAACCCCGGCATGTTCGGCGCCGTCGGCTACCTCAGCCTGGCGGACATGGCGGCGGGCGAGGCGTTGGAGGACGCGCTGCGCCGCGTGCTGCCCGGCTCCTGGCAGCACTTCGCCACCAGCAGGGCAGCGCCCGCGCCAGCCCCGGAGCTGCCGCGGCAGGGTGCGGCAACACAAACGGAACTCCACACGGCTGTGCGCGCACGGAACTGGGGCATTTGCGATGGAGTCATTGTCGGTGCACGCACACAGCGGTTCCGGCCCTCAACGAGCAGATGCAGATGCGGCTGTGCGTGGACGGACCTTCACGCTAGCTGCCGCCGCCGCCACGCGGGACTGGTGCATTTGCAGTAGGTATGGGTTGAGGGGTTTGCGATTGATGGAGTCGCCGCAACGCCACGCATGCAGGGACCGACGGCCGCGGCGGCGGCAGCGGCGGCAGTGGCGGCGTGCAGCTGCTGCTGGTCGACGAGGCGCAGGCGCTGACCGGCCGGGCGGACCCCGTGTGGGGCACGGCGAAGGAGCTGATGCAGGGGCAACCCGCGATCACGCTGCGCATCGTCCTGGCGGGTGGGTGGGCGGGCGGGCGGGTGGGGCGGGTGCGTGGGTGGGGGGTGGCGGACTGCCCGCACGGGCGGACGGGCGGACGAAGGAACCCTGATTGCCTGCACAGCCGTGGAAGCAGCCGCACCCAAAGACGGAAGCAAGGTTGCATCGCCGGCGCATGCGGGCTCATGACTTACGAGCCCGCTAACAATCCCGCTCTGTCGTGTTGCTCTGTACACGTTACAGTCACGTGCGGCAGCAGCCCGCACGGTGCCGGCGCGCCGTCGTCACCACCAGCACCACCACCGGAAGCAGCAGCAGAAGCATTAGGAGCTCTCACAGCATAGTCCGTGGTGCCCGTGGCGTTTGGTCCGGGGCTCACCGTGGCGCTGCACGGCCACGGGCCGACGTCGGAGCGCACAGAGCTGTCGCTGTCGCTGGGCCGTGAGGAGTACGAGGAGCTGCTGCGCAACTTCAGCGCCGCCACGGGGCTGGGCGAGCTCGCGGAAGAGCTGCGGGAGCGGCTCTTCCAGCTGACAGCCGGGCACGCAGGTTCACCCGTGCATGCTGGTGTATGCGCGTGTGTGTAATGCCCACACGGCGTGGGTCGTGGAACGCGCTAGCTGCCGTACCGTTTGCTGTTTTGAAATCTCGTTCTCCTGGCACGTGCAGGTGGGCGCGGTCGCGGCCGTGCTGGACGCCATCGTGGTGGAGGTTCGGGCCTCGCCAGGCAGTGGCGGAGAGCAGGCTGCGCTTGACGGGGTGGCGAGGTGCGGCCCGCCGGGGCCGCCAGACACCAGGCGTGCGTCCGGCCTGCGAGACAGAGGGGGGGGGTACCTGTGTACCGCCGTGTGTAGCACCGTGTGTGAGGGCGACCGCCCCGCCGCCCACCCACCGACCCACCGACCCACCCACCCACCCACCGCTGGCTGTGCGAAGCCGGCCCGCGTCTATCTTGATCAGCGCGCGCCTTGAAGCGCCCCTACCCTTCCAAAGGCTCTGGCAGCTGGACCGTGCGGTGAGAGCGCCGGGGTCGAGCGGCGGGTCTCATAGAAGCAACGGACGTGCGCCCTCGCAGCGGTTACCAGTTCTGCCTTGGCGTGCGGATAGGCATGCATGCAGGTGTTACTATCAGCTAGGAGCTAGCTGGGTGGCTAGTCGTGGCCCAGCGCCATCCGTTGGTGGCTTGCGCTGTATGGACCGCACCTGGATCGGATGGGATGGGATGCACGCGTTTCCGCGTCTCCCTGCACATCGACCGCACACGGGAAGTAAGCACGCGTCGCCGCGCCATTGCCTTGCTGCCTCAGCGCTCCACGCCGCGCACTGCCCGCTCTTCGGCCTCATCAGGTACAGCAATGCTGTGGGCATCGCTCCCGCAGGCGAGCAGGCCCGCTCCCTACAACACCGCCGCAGCCGGCCGGGTCAGCACTCCCTTTCTCGCCATCCAGTGCCGCCGCCGCCTCCGCGGTGGCGCTCTGGGTCGCTGCCGCCGCCGCTGCGGGCGCTGGGCCAGCGCCGGCGGCAGCGGCGGGCGACGGCGGCGGCCGACGGCGCGCCGTAGTGGTTGCCCGGCGCACCACCACGGCGCCGGGCAACCACCGCCGGCGCCGTGGTGGCGCTGTGCGAGTTGGGCGATATGGGGGCTGGGGGCTGGGGCGGGCGTTCATGATGTTGGCCGTTGGTCAGTTGGTGAGTACGGAGGCATGGGGGAGGGGCGAGGCATGCATGGGAGACTGGCCCCCTAGCTATTGAGCGCGGCGCGTGGTTTGCGGCGGGCCATGCAGCGGCCGCAGCTGCTGAGATGGCCGTGCTCTATGGGTCCGTACCATGAAAGGGGACAAATAAACGACACGTCAGAGACCTGAAGAAGGGCTTTAAGCGAGCACTGGACCCACGGGTCCACGCCGGTGCGCGTGTAAGTTCCGCTGGGGCGTCAGCAGAAACGCAAAGCGGTCCGCACGGTTCAAACGCCCGATCTGGGCGGTCATGCGAGCCCTACGGTAACTGCATACACTACTGCGGTCACTCTGACAGTGGCTCACACGCGTTCGGGGGGTGCCCCAGCCAACCCCGCCTTTAGGGCGCTGTACATTGCCCGACACAACGATGGCGTGCAAAGCATTGCCCAAGCAAGCCATACACAAGGGGCGCATTGGGGGCTGTTACATGGTCATGGACGCGTGCGCCAAACACAAAGCGCCGGCCTAAATTGACGGAGACATACTTCCCAAGTGGCTACTACCTCGACTTAGACTTGCCATGACCAACCCCACCAAGCTTGGCAAACTTTGCCCAGACCTCATCACACTACCTCTCCACACCGTACGGCAAGGAAGATACCCACGCACACGAAAGGACCGCGGAAAACACACTGTACATATCATGGAGATAGGGTACAACTCCGACGCTAGATACGACTTGAAACAGCACGACACGATGGACAATACGCCCAGCTGGCCACCCTACTCCGTTCTGAAAGCTGGAAAGTGCAATACACCTCGCAAGAAGCCATCAGCATTGGGTACACCGGCACTGTACGCCGAGACCTATCCCCACTCCTCAACCGCCTCGGCCTCACAGCTGATCAGGCAAGAACATGCTGCAGCGCTCTCCACAGGAAAGCAGTACACTGGACCGCGCCGATTCGAGCTTTCCAACTCTGACCGACAGCCCCGCCCGGGCTGGCCCCCGCGAGCATAGCTGGAATCCCGCAAAGGGTAGCCGGAAGTAAGGGGACTGCGACGAATGCCGGAGAACTCCCGTGCCCTCACTCTTTAACCCCCGACGTGGTGGCGGTACCCATGGGCTGCCTCGGCTGCCCCGATGGACCACCTCCTTAATACACGCCCGTGTTAAGCCGGGCGTACATACCATTATTGATATGGCCGTGCTCTATCTGCCTAGTGCCTACTAGTGCTATCTGCTGCCGCCTGCTGGCGGGCGCGCCGGGGCCGGACAGCCGCAACGGCCCGCCCAAACCGCGCAGCTCAACGCAACGCAACGCATGCAACGCAACGCATACCTGGGGAATGAAGAGGCATGCATGGGCGCAGCGTCCACTCAGCGGGCGCAGCCGCCGCGGACGAAACCGAGTCGTGCGCCCACGGGCCACAACGCACTGCACGCCTCCCGGCAGACGGCCTGCAGAGCGCGCTGCCAGTAATTGCGCAGCTCGCTCGCTTCCAAGCCATCCGCCTCTCCCCCCTCTTCCCCCCTCTGTGTCCAGGTCCGCCAGCGGACTGTCTACCAACCCCTCCTCTCCCTCCCCCTCCCCCTCCCCCTACCACCGCGCCGCCCTACGGGCGGCGGTCCACCGGCGACGGCCCCCGCGGCCACTCGGCGGGCCGCGACCGCAATGCCACGAACAACTCTTCCGATGGCCCCACCTCAGACCCCGCCGGCGCGGTCTCCCCGTCTTCGATCACATCCGCCACACCCTATATCACCTTTACCATTGCCGTGCGCAGCCACCCCCATGCCCACTTTTTTGTCCTTAATTGGGACCCTTGTGTGCGGCGGGAGGGTTGCATGCATGCCCTCCCGCCGCTCCGCAGGCGGGCGTGAGCCCCTCGGGGCCCCGCCTGCGGCGCGTGTACCCCTTTGCGCCCAGGTTTTCGGGTAGTTGGCATTTCGTTGATGACGTTGCACTTGTACGGCCGCCCGCCGCTTCCCTCTACATGCCACTGCTTTTTCCACCCTCCCCCTATTTCCTAGGCACACCATAGCATACTCCTCACCATTCCTGCCCCATCAGCAACTAACATACTCAACAACCCATGTGCCTCCCCCTCCACGCGGGCACCTCCTCTGGGGCGCCCGTCCCTCTGCGCCCTCGCAGGTGGGTAGCTAACTGAAAGGGTAACTTTTTTGCCGCGCGCGCGTTGCGTTGCTTGCTGCGAGTCGCGGACCGGGGGGTTGGGACATTAGGACAGCTGCACATGCATGCCACCTACCGGCTGTGCGCTACGAGATACTTAGGAGCGATAGACTACAAACTGACTACCGACTGCACCACCGACAAGATCATAAGACCGCCCCAAGGCCGCCCCAAGATCATCGGTATGACACCTCGGACGCCGGCTTTACGCCGGCCGCCGGCAGTCAACAACTCCACGCTTCCGGACTGAGTACTCCAACTCCCCCTCCCACCCATTTCACGCCTCCCCCCTTACTTCACGCTCCTTGCCCAGATCCGCGACGCGCTGGCCCGGGAGGCGCAGGGCCTGGGCGTCCGCACTCGCTGCGGGGCCCGCGTGACGACCATTCGCACGGAGCCGGCGGCGGGGGAGGGCGGGGCGGCGAGAGCGGTGGGCGTGACGCTCGCCTGCGGCGAGTTGCTGGACGCCGACGTGGTGGTAGGGCGTGGTGGTAGGGCGCCAGCTGGAGGAAGGAGGCGGCCACGCACCCGGGGAGCGCGCTCCGCCACTGGCCGGACCGGGGGGGATGGGGCTGGCCTGTCGCGCCGTCCTTGGGGGGAAGGGGAGCGACGGACGAGAGGCGAGCGAGGGGCAAGGCGAGAGATGCAGGCGGCTGCGCGTGGCGGGCGGGGCTCGGCCCTTGCAGTGTCCCCGCCGGCAGCGGTGTGTGTGATAACGCAACGCAACGCATCACAACGCAACGCGGTGGCGTGGCGGGCAACGGCCGGCCGCGCGCGTACGTCATTAGGACTCAATCCAGCCGCCGCGACATAGCACCCTCGGTGCCCCGTCGTCCACCTGGCCGAGGGCTTGGGCCTCGCTGCCTGCGTTCGCCGCAGCAGGTAGAGGGTCCAGGTAGCGTCGAGGTATGCAGCAGCTAGATAGATACCGAGGAGCGAGGGGGGTGGTTGACGTGCGCGCGGTCCGTACGTATGCGTGGAAGAGCGGGTCGGGGCTAGAGGCGTACGTTGGAATGAAGGCGCCCGGCCCGTCCTTCTGTGATCACACATACACCCTCCCCCAACTGTCACGGCAGCGCGCATGTGCGTGCGTGCGTTACATGCGTGGTGTTTGCGTTTGGAATACCTACCCGCACATGCAGTTGTCGAGCCTCCGTCCATCCGCAAGGCAGACAGCCATCCATCCAGCATGCAGTAGCAGTTTGCCGGTACGGTTGCTGCTGACAGCCAAAGGGGGGGCGAGCCTGGTGCGTGGGCTCCCTTGGAAGAGACGTGCGCTAGCTGGGTGGGAGCGAGGAGCGAGCGGTGAATGCATTAGATAGGGGCGGCGGGCGGGGTGCGTGGGCGCCGGCAGGACGTACGGCTACCTTATGGTGATACAACAGTACTTACGGTGGTACGGCTGATTCGGGTAGGCGGCGCCGTACAACCCTGAAAACAGGCCACACAGCAGGCAGCAGGCGAGCGTCTACAGCGCTACTAGGGCGGTTGGGGCTTGAAGGCATGCGCGCATGCCCGCCAGCAGCCCCGGCCCTGCAATCGCTATCGCGCGCGGAGATAGACCCCTGCCACGGATTGAAGCCCAATGTGTGAAGCCTCATGCGGAGTCGGCCGTTGGAGACGGCAGCGGAGCCATAGTGAGCGGAGCTGCCTTGGCAATCGGAGATGCGCGCAGAAAGTAGGCGTTGTTAGGAAAACCCCGATACGCTGCCGTGTCACCTGTTTTCCGTTAGAGCGCGCGAGGATACCCATCCGCCCGCCTGTAGGGCCTGGGGCCATTCCACTTCACAAGGGGCATGCGTTTATCCTCTGCCTGCCCAGCAGCGTTGCGTGCTAGGGCCCGCCGAGCGACCCGCCGCACTCGTGTGGTAACTGTGTGCAGGCAGTTCCCAGCAGGCAGAAAGCAAGTAGCACCAACCGCCATGAAGCACGACTACTGCATACTGCATTTACCGCTGTTACCAAAAGGTAGGAGCACCGTTCACCGACCTTCGCGCCATGCAGGCCTTCGCCAGCAACCGCGCGCAGTAGGAACATTTCAAACTCCGTGCCCGTCAAGTTCTTATATGCGTTTTTATTGGATGCATGAACCGGCGGGCAGAAGTGCGCTGCTTGGCGAGGTTGTGGGGGGAAGGAGGCAGCAGCATGTGTTCTATCTACTGTTTCAGAGGTTGTAACTCTCAACATAGAGTATCAGTTAAAGAAAACTCAGTGTTGCAGCTTGCCACAACTTGTTCAGTGACGCATGTACGTGTAGAGCTGCTGCCCTTGTACTGCTGGCGAGCCGAGTATTGCAGCAGCGTCTTTGGCAAGCAAGTACATACAGCTAGACAGCAGTATGTACGACACTGTTTGTGCCTTGTCTTATTGGCAATAACGCCTCTTTCCCTGCAAATTGTCCAAATTATGTACTGCGCTGGTTGTGTTAACCGTATTGCCTGCAGCAGACAGAGCAGCGCCATAACTGCGCCATAGCAGCAGTAGTAGACCACACTATTTCCAAGGAATGGCTGGGAGGCAGTCCCCTGTGCCTGCGCGTGTCTTGCTGCGAGTGCTGCTGCTAGTCGCTTTGCACCTACTTGCACGCTGGGGCGCAAGCAGGCTTCCAGTCGCTGGTAAGCAAGCGCAAGGCCGCTGCTGTGACATGCAAATAAAGCGAGTTCTTGCAGCGGGATTGCGCTAGCTGGCGTCGGTTTACTTCTAGAGCGAAGCTGACTGTCGACCCACTGCTCAGGGTTGGCACCGTATATAATAATACCATTAATTTTCAGGTTACGCGCGTAACATTTACGCATGTACGCAGCGAGATGGGCCTATGTGCGTATAGCGTTATTCCCTGCATCGTACAGGCAGGCAGGGCGGGTTGGATGGCTCCCCTCTCCCTCCCTCTATCTCCCCCCTCGGCCCCCCTCTCCCCCCTCTCCCCCCCTCTCCCCCCTAACTCCCGGCCCCCCTCCATCATGATCAGGGTAGAGATCAGTTGTTAAGGTGCCCACCTGCTGCCGCCCTGCCATGTCTAATTCGTGCAAATGGAGTGCAGTTGGGGCACGTGGGCAGAGCACCTAGCGACGCGGGGCTTGCTGGGGCACCCAGAGGGACTGTCGTACAGAGGATTTACGTCATTGCAAAAGCCGTAAATTTTTCGGCCCCTGGAAATACGCCAGGGCTTGTTGGATTTACGGTGCTAACCCTGTCACTGCTTGCATGGGTCGTGGCGGCTGGGGTCGTCAAGCACCACACGCAATAAATGTCCAATCGTTGGGTGGAATGGACGGGAGGTTGACACAAAAGCAATCAACTAACAGCAGCAGACAGTGAACGAAGCAACAAACTAAGGGCGGGGCGGCGGGCGGGCGGGGTGGATGTGCTCACGCTTGGGGTTGTGTGTGCCTACCTGCATGCTGCTGTGTAGCTAGGGAGGGTGATGGCTGGAGAGGCTGAACTATCCTGTTTGCAAGGCATCTATAATAATAATGGGATGGCTCTATCGAGTTACCTAGTTGGCATATGTATGCAGCATGTATGCGCATTGTTCTTTGTTCATGGCAGCTACTGATGAGCCCTGTGGCCTACTGGCCTTACTTTTAACCATTACGCCTCTGTGCCGCACATACGTGCGTGTGCACTATCCGATACAATCGCAGAGTTGGGAGCCTCGGCTACCTTGGCCGGCCATTCGATGAGCCGCGGTGTGTCATCTGAGCCAGTTGGCGCTGCTGTGACCACGGTGACATCGTTGCGCCACCTCACCCAAAGTTCCTCTTCGCAAGGTATCGAGCGATCAATCGGATCGATGGTCATAATAATCGGGGGACTACTGTGTATAGGCTTGTGATGATCAGGGTTTAGATCAAGTTTTGATTGGACGTGCGTGCACCGAGGCGTGTATGAGGGCCGGGCTGGCAAACTATCTAGGTTACCTGAATGGTGATGAGCACTCCGAGCGATGGCGGCAGTATCCGAAGTCATATATATATGATGTCGTCATGTCAAAGCTGACTAGTTGGATAAGTTTGTCGTACACAGCCCTCCCTTGCTTTAGTTCCATCCAGCAGCGGCATGTAGCTAGATACATGCCTACCCTGACTGTCTGCAGAGTATATACATATTATATATAAAGCTTGTGCTGTCATGCGTACGAGTGCCCTGTCTATCTAAACCCTACACATTGAACGAACGCTGAGCACGCATCTGACACACGTATGGAGGCCTGCCCTACTGATAACCCAAATCGATCCCGCCCCGCACGCGCCTCCGTAAGCACCACCGCATGGTAGCACAGCCCGCATCCACTCAATTATCAAAGACAGATTACAGGCCCCCCCAGAGATAGAGGGGTTGCTTGCAGGCCACACGAGCCGATTGGCTCCCGACCCGCCATAGCACGCGGCGGCCATAGGCACACGCACGCACGCAAACGGGCTACATTGCTTGTGTCCATCCTTCTCACCAATCGACACCCCTACATGCGAAGATGCGATGCACCGAATCAGTCTCCGTCCCAGCGCGCGCATGAAGCCCGCTCGCCCGCCCTCCCGGCGGCGCTAGCCATCCTTACTTCAACGTTAAAACCGCTCACCCAAGCAACCGCTCAACCCCTATCTACGCACGCAGCCGCGTGCACTGACTTCACTGGGTACAATTCCATCGACAACGTCGTCGGCATCCCAGGCGCGCAGATTGCCAATTATGGTACGGACCTGGATGCTGCCGCCCTGGCCTGCAACGCGGACTCTGCTTGCCGGGGCTTTGGCAGCGATGGCTTTACCTACTCGTCCGTGTCGCCAGTACCGAGACGGACCATCGTGGTTGGATACTGCCTTTTCGTCAAGATTGGATACGGTACGTATGTGTGTGCGCGTGCGCGTGCGTGCGTGCGCTAGGAGTCCGATCTGGAGCGGAGGCTGGTTTTTAATACGGATCATCAGGTGGATAGATGAACTGCCTCATACATTCTTCATCGCTCGCCAGCTGTCCCGCCAGGATGGATTGTTTAGTGGGCCAAGTATGTGTTTCCATACATACATAGCTGCAGACTCCATTGCGCTTACTTGTGGCTTTATGTTTATTACAAATCATGGCTTCTCAGCACTGTATGTGTGGTGTGGCTTCGTTTCATTTTGCTTGCAGGCTGCCCGACATACACCGGCTATGCCATGTTAGAAAATGTGGCGCATGGCGACCACACAATAAGCACGCGGGACGACGCCCCATCTGCCGCCCTGGCATGCGGCCAGGACGAACTGTGTGCTGGTTTCACGGATATGGGCGAGCTGAAAGCTGATGTCTCCCTCACCGACTTATATTATGGCGGCTGCTTTTACACCAAACTCCCTCCGGGTGAGTCTCGCTCGCATTCTGCTGGCATTCATTGATATGCGAATTGGTTAATCTCCGGTACAACTACTACACTAGCTAATAAGGACGCATAACATGCATGCTGAATGATTGCCATTGCTCTGCAATGGTTTGTTTGCAGCTTGTCCGGGCTTTGATGGCTACCGGGTGTACGTTGATGCGGACCACGGGGGTGACGACATTATTGGCGAGCAAATGAACGACTTGGCCGCCGCCGCCCAGTCATGCACGGAGCTTCCCGGCTGTGCTGGATTCAATAACCGGGGCTACCTGAAGGGGAAAGCTAATCCCGATGGCAAGGCATGGCCTGGCATTTGCCTTTACAGCAAGCGGCCAACAGGTATGCGTGTATATATGCCCACGTGTCGTATGTGTAGGCCGGTCTATCTCGTGCGTGCTCACCCCCTAGCCATTATTG
>LSYV01000008.1:2820441-2835532 GCA_001584585.1 Gonium pectorale | reverse complement strand
TCACCGCCCAGCCCAACACCGCCCAGCCCACACCGCCCAGTCCCAATCCCACCCAGCCCGACACCACCCAGCCCACTCCCACCCAGCCCATCACCGCCCAGCCCAACACCGCCCAGTCCATTCCCACCCAGCCCATCACCGCCCAGCCCAACACCACCCAGCCCACACCCACCCAGCCCTTTACAGCCCAGCCCAACACCGCCCGGCCCAACGCCCGTCAGCCTATCACCGCCAAGCCCATTCTCACCCAGCCCAGCACTACCTGGCCCACTGCCACTGTTAACCAGTCTTGCAGCACCTGGCCCGCAACTGTTGCCGTCTAGCAATTCACCACAGAGCCCGATCCTATCAAGCAGCCTGTCATCCTCAGCCTCTAATAACCCGAACGCAAACAACGATTCCGGTGCCAAGAGCTCTATGCTCCAATCCGTCGTGGTCCCCATCATCGCCTCTGTCCTCGGCTTTGCAGGAGTGGTACTGGGTGCCATTGTTACCGTGCGTTGCAAAAAGGATCCGGCGGCAACTGATGCTGAGGTTAGAGTAGCTGCCTCGTCGGGTGGGAGCACGCAAAGTCACAATGATGACACCCCTTCTGCTACTCGGACGTACTGGTCAAGGCTTTCCTCGTCGCTACGACCTTCGAGGGTGAAACTAGACCGGCAACCGTCGAGCTTAAGCACCGTACGAGTGTCTGCCGCCAGCCGACCACCCGCCATTGTTCCTTCGTTTAGCCGAGGTCGGATCGCCGTTGAACCCCTGAACGCCAGTTGCGGGGGGAGCGGGTCGCAGCAGGTTGCTAATGCTGCTGCCCCCAAGCCGCCAGCCGCCTGTGCCGCGATGCCGCACCCAATGGATCCCCAGCAGGGTGGCGGTGCCGTCACTCCCACAGCTGCTGCGCAGCCGCCTCAGGCGACACCCGAGGAGCATATTGATGCGTGGTGTGGCCCCAACACCGCCCTCCCCCACACAGCTGTCGGTCTGCACACCAACCACATCACCAGCCAGCACCGGCCGTGGGGGCTGCTGCCCCAGCTAATAGTACCGCAGCTTGAAACAGCTGGCCGTAGAGGACTCATCAGCGGCGGTGGCGGCGGCGGAGGGACATCGGTCACAATCCAGCAGCATGTCTACGTGATGCGCGCCGCATCCACTGTACCGCCGGAGGAGGATGTGTCCGGCGGGACGAGGGCAGCAGCAGCAGCGGGTGTTGCTCGCGGTGATGGTGATGGGAATGTGTGAAGGGTTGGACTAGAGCCGACTGCCTGCAGCCAGCACGCAGAAGCTCTGCCTGGTGTGGTGCGCGCGTCAGGTCAACGCGCTACGTATGCATCTGCTGGCTAGATGGATGGTATACGAGGTGGCTAGTACATGCGGTTGTGCAACAGTATATGAAGAATGATGATAGATGGGCCAGCCCAGCCAACCGGGCTGTTTGCCTGTTATGCTTGATACATGGCATGCACCTGCATGCTCACTTCAGCTAGATAGCGCATCACACCCGTACGTAGGTCGGATGAATGCGTGCACGGGCTCCGCCGGGCGGGACGACATAGAGGTTGCGCATGCGCAGCTAGCTTTAATTCGTTCATGCCAGTGGCTGGCGTGCATACATGCCGTCTTGCCTGTCTGGTCGAGCCACTTCTAGCGGTTGCGTGGAAGGACCTTGAATGAGGCCAGAGCAGCGCATTAGCCCTCCACGGTACACCTGCACAGCCCATGATCGCTCGTGCATCCAGGTGCCAGCCAGTGGTGGTGACGGGATGGAGCAATGGATTACCTGGAAAAGGCCCGTACGTGCGTGGGTGGGGCGTCTATTTCTTGTTTATATCATACATGGATAAATCGGATGGGTAATGCTCAGACATGTCAGTACGTATTGCAGTATGCAGTGCTTGGCCCAGCTAGCGGGCAGGCTGCCCGGCGGGGGGGGGGGGACGTAACACGCATGCCTCTCACCATTTGCGTTTCTCCAGCTATCTAGTCACCACCCATCCTGTGATGCATGGCGTTAGTTGTTTGCCTTGGTGATCGATGACAGGTGTTGCCAGCAGCATGCAGGGCCATGCTTAAAGCGCCTGTTTGCTGGCTGGGGTGACTTCACTATCTAGGAGATAGATGGACCTCATGCACAATTCGGCCATTCATGTATCATTTTGGGGAAGCCCAGCTCCGACTCTGGAGGTGCATTCATGTACCGCCGTATGTATGCAGTGCTGGGTGTTTGGGCTGGGCAGTCGACCGCTTATTTGCAAGAACATTATACGTAGTTATATTCTTACCTACAGGAACAGCCCTCCAGATCAACAATGATAACAGCAGTCCTCTCCGCGGTATGTACTCGCCGCGGCCTCTATCGGCGTGCCTGATCTAGCCAATGCGCACTTGGTTGCTTCGTTCATTCAGACGCGGGGGCGGGGGGTGTTCACGCGCACGTGTATAGTGCCGCCGGAGCGAACAAGCATGGCTCACGTACGTGGGCGGAGCGTTCCAGTTGTAACACGCCGCACGGAGTATATGTGGCACTACTGGCGCCGAGCAAGCGAGCGAGCCTTCATGATAAGCGAGCCTGCTGGCAGAAATGGTCGGTGAGATCGCTCGCAAATACAGGCGTTCGGAGCCAGGCTGACTATATATCTGAAACGCCTTTTCGGGAAGAAAACACCCCTTTTGGGGCGGGCCCAGACGGAAAATGGGGGCCGGAAGAAGGGGTGCTCAAACGAAACACCCAGCCCCTGGTAGGCTCCATCCGTCTATGGAGCGGACGAAAAATGCCCATCCGGAGGGCTTCGCCGGACGAAAAATCTCGTCGAACTTCAAGCTTTTTCGTCGGGCCAAACGTAACGAAGTGCCCCGGCGGAAGATAGCCATGCGTTCGGAGCGTAGAGCTTGTGTGAGCGGGGATGTAGCGAGCGGGTGGGCAGTTGTCGTACGGTATTACGTATAGTATAGTACGTACGGTGACATCGCTGATTCGGCTAGATAGGCGCCGTACATCACTAACATTGTAGCAGCCAGCAGGCGAGCGGCCGCACCGCAAAAAGCTAGCATGAGGCGAAGCGGTTGCCTGGGCGCCGCATGCTGGGAGTCATTCAGACAATATATAGCTGCATGTCCGGACATACATGCATGCCAGTTTGTAGGTTTGCAAACCACACGCCCGTCAAAGCTGGGCGCCATGGAAAACATGCGAATAATAGTAGGATGGAGCAGCGGGTCATCATGATCATCGTATCTAACTACCCCGCATTGGCTCCTGATGACGTACGCCGAGCGAGGTACATCTGGCGGCGTGCTTAGTATTCCAGATAGACAGCCCGCAGGTATGCTGCCACCGCGCGCGGCGGCTGCTGGAGCCTCATGCTCAGGTTCGTAGATGACAAGGCAAATCATTCCTACATCACGCTCGTGACACGGCGGAACATATATACTTACATGGCGGAACACGGCGGGACATACAAGGGCATTCACATACAAACATAACACGCACGTGATTACATATGTGCCGCCTACCGCCATGCATGCAAACGAGAATGCCGCGACGACCAAGCGAGAGAGGGATCTGATCGAGCAGCGGCTGCTGCAACTTGTATATGCCGCCATGTACCTGCCTGCTGACAAGCCACATCGATATCGATTGTGTATATATGTTTTGGCGTGTATATATCCCACTACACCACGAACCATATCCTGGGCCGGCCCAGCATCGCAAGAGGTAGGTAGGCCTTTTGGCACCGCTGCTACAGCCACCCATTATGGTTTATTTGCATCCTGTCTGCTAGCTGGAGGTAGCGGCTGCTGAGGCACATACAGGGCGAAGGGTTACATAGGCTTTAAATGCTTGCCAGCCAGCTCCTTCTTACCTTTCATCAAAAGCCCACGAAACACATGGAACGAACACGCGTGCAATGCCACCGCCACGCACAATCAATCGCCACCATCATCAACACAGACACGTGCTGCTGCTTGCTTGTGAGCCTATCTACCTGTATGTACTGTGGCGCACAAGTACATTGCGGCACAGAACTACGGGCCGAGCTGAGATGATACCCAATCCACTAGCTCCTGCTGCCCTTCGTTGCATGCATTGCAGGAACGAACGTACGTGCATGCGTGCAGCCGCTGCTGATGCCCCAATGTGATGAGGGCGGGTCCCCCGCATCTGATTCAGCTGGCCTTTGATGGTGGCCCTTATTAGCTCCCACGCGCGCGCTTCCAAGCTTTCCATGGAGCGAGGCCTGCGAGGGCCTGCAGCTCGGCCTTCAAGTAAGTCTGGCAGCCTCAGCTCAATTCAGCCTCGATGAACTTCATTACTTGCACGTGCGGCAGGCCTTCCTCTTTGCCGCCGGCCCGGGGCATGCGTGCGCACCCGCGTGCGGCGGCCAATGGCAACTTGCGTGTGCTGGTCCGTGTACAGGCACGCGGTCGCAGACTGTCTAGGCAAGCACCAAGCAGCTGGGTGGCTTCGAGGCGGGAAATCACAAATAAATCTACGCACGCCTACCTGCTCCCGGTGCCCACGAACTATCTAGCTACTAACAAGCGCTATAACCGCGCACTATTCCAAGCAAACCGCGGGCCCTGCGCGCTATGGATGTGAATTGGCCGATGAAATGCGAGGTACATGTATGTACCGGTACGTAGTTCTGTCAGGTGCGTGGTTCTGCAGTCTGGCATGTTGGATTACATACTAGGAAGTACGGCATGGGTTTATCCTTCAGGCGATACACGCGCTGCACTGTATGTGCAGCAATGTAACGCCCGGTACGGTCATGCATAGAACAACCGCTTTCAGCATCAATGTCTGAGGTACGCCGGAGATACAAATCCCCTATGGCTGGCCGCACATACAGCCCCGCCCGCCCGCTCCAACGCATGTGTCTGTAATTTATGACTGCTGCCGCCAGAACGCACAGGCCAGCCCCTCCCACGCACACAGTGCATGCACGCACGTACAGTTGTGACGCCATCCATGAACGCACGCCACTGTACGGCGGCTTCACATTCTGGGTGGTGCGTGACGACATCCAGTTTCAAATGAATCCGCCTCCAGACCTTCCTCCATCCGCGCACCGCCCTTCATGCTGCTGGGTGGATGGATGGCACCGTGCGCACACATCATGGTCGTATGACCTGCAACGTATGCCCGCCCTAGATAGATAGAGCCTGGGCCGCATGCACGCGGGTCAGCGGTAGGCCGAACGTGCGACGAACCGTCACCATCCAACTGCATGCATGCGTTGCGCCCGACCGCCGCCATGTCAAGCACCCACAGACCCCTGGTAGGTCCCGGCGACCCGCTGCTATGCTTATGCGCAGCAGAGCGTGCGCGTCAGCAACCTGCCTACGTCCAATGTAGTCCCATCCATCAGTAGTCCTGCGCCCGTGTATGTACACCAAAGCTCGCCATCGGGCGCTACGGGCGCAGCACACATCGTCCGCACGCATGAACCAACGAACACGCGCAACCATTGGGCCTGCCTGCACTTACGAGCCGCGCTCGCTGCGTTCATTGATTCCCGGCCAGCCCGCGTCTATCGGTACTCCAGCCAAAGCACCTACTCCCCGCCGTCCCCTGACTCCTCCTCCTCATCGTGGTCCTCCTCCTTCACCTTCTTCCCCCGCCGCCCCCGCCGCCGCTTGGCGCCGCCTAGCCCCTGCACCTCCGCCTTCTTGCGCCGAATGGCGGCCGCCCGCGGCAGCTGGCTGGCGTTGTAGCACTGCAGGCACAGCCGCGGGTCCTGGCTGCCCGAGAACGCGGCCGGCACGCCGCACGCCTCGCACGGCCGAGCCGTGCCGCTGGCCTCCCCGCATTCCAGGCTGCAATACTTGCCGTACTGCGGCTTCGTACCCCGTACGACCTTGCCGCAGTCCCGCCAGGCGCAGGTCCGGCCCTGGCCGCTCTGCCGCGCGCGGTCGGCCGCCTTGTGGGCGCGGTGGCAGTCGGGGCAGCGCTTGCCGCCCTGCTCCCCCGGCACCGCAATGTTGGTGCAGCTGCCCGAGAAGCCCTGGCAGCGCTGCGGCTCCTCACCCAGCGCCTCACAGCCACGGACGTAGCAGTCCCGCGAGCAGTACTTGCCCTTGGCCTTCAGCAGCACAGCCGTGCAGCCCTCCGTCTGGCATTGCCGGCCCCGCTGCTGGAGAGCCTGCTGCTGCGGCTGCTGCTGCGGCTGAAGCAGCTGGGGCGCCAGCGCAAGGGCCTGATGGGGCTCGAGGTGCTGGGCCGGCGGGGGCAGCAGAAGAAGGAGCGCCTGGTGCTGCTCCATGATGGGTGTCGGGTCGCGGGCCCGCAGCTGCCCGCACACCCCCGCGCTGCCCTCCCCGCTCCTCCCGCCGACCAAGCTACGTGCGTATCGTAAAAGTAGAAAGCTAGAAGGCTCTCTAACGGCACTCGCTCTGGCCAGGGGTTGTCAACGTTAGAGTTGCAGGTGCCCGCCTGGTTTGAACTTGTAGAGCTCGTGTTGGACAAGCTACTCAGTCATAGTGAGTTCTGGTCGCGGTTTCACTGTTGATCAAGGAGAGTTCGGAGCGGTTGGTGAATCCATATTCAAACCTCTCTTGGCAAGTACCAGAAAGGCAACTGCTCACAGGAGCAAAAGCATTGATAGCTATCTCGGTGGCTCTAAAGGTTTCGCACCCGTAAAAAAGGTTACGAGCCAGCTCGTCAGCCGCAGCACACAAGAGAATTCCACATGTAAACCTGCATAATCAAAGCTTAGGGTCTGGGCGCGTGACTTGGGCGCAACCGAGGCCATGCACGTCGCATGTCCTGCCGGCGCCACGAAGTGGCTGGCCGTCCTCCATGGTGAGCGGTTAACTCACGATTGGGGTGGAGGTAATTGCAAGCCAGGGATCTTCGGACCGGTGCAATTGGGGTTTGACGCCGAAGGGCGGTTTCTACCGTGGCATTACCCGAATCCGCCCTCTTTCCTCCCCAGCGCCCACGGGCTGCGGCCGAAGGCGATATTGTGCCAGTATCAGCCCCTTCAAGCCAGCTGCAGCATCCGGAGCAGCAGTTGCAGCAGCGGCGGGGGCCTGCGCAGGAGGCGCTAGTCGCAGGAGGCGGCTCTGCAGCCAGCCCGGGCAGCCGCCGTGGGGTGCTGCTGCTCCTGGGCCTGGGGCTCGGCGTCGGCGGCCTGGGCGGTGATGGAGGGCTGCTAGGGGGCGGGGCGCTGCGGGCGCTGGCGGCCGAGGTCATTAGCACAGTGAGTCGAGAGGGGGGGCAGGCTTTCCCAGTGGAGAAGGTAACAGGTGAAGGGGCCTCCGGCATGGCGTCCGCCGCCGGTCAGGAAGACTGCCTGAGCGCAGGGCTTACCCTGTATGAAATCGTCAACCTCAGCGGTGTTGCGGCTCGAGCCCCGGTTTGGGTCCACCCCACCGACGACCGCCCCGCCCGCGCCTGGCTGGCTTGCCCCCTACACACAGCTCCCCCCCTTTCCACCTTCCCCCTCTTCCCTCCCCCCACCCTCCGCCCTGCCCCCCTCTCCCCTCCAACCCTCCAACCCGCGGGCGGCACTCGGCAGGTCTTTGTTGCTGGCGCCACCGGCAAGACGGGCCGCCGGGTGGTGCAGCAGCTGCGGGCGGCGGGCTTTGCTGTGCGGGCGGGCGTGCGGGTGCGTCACCGGGGGAGGGGATCGCTGGAGGGCGGGACGGGACGGGCGGACGTGACGGGCGGAGTGGGGGGGGCTGGAAGGGCGTGTGGAGCCAGGGCAGCCAGGGCAGCGGGGTAGGAAGGGGTGAGAAGGGCTGCTTGGGCCGCCTAGCCGCCTGAGGGAGGTCCCCGCCCCCTGGGGTAGCTGGCACAGGCTTTCATTGGTCGGGCGCAGGCACCGGTCCGAAAAGGGGCCAGTTTCCTCAGTGCACCGCAAGCCTCGAGGTGCCTGAACAGCTTCGTCGGATCCTACTACCAATGTGTAAATGGCATCCTTAATGCAATCTCGTTTGCCAATTCGCTGTCTCCGTCTTTCCCCTGCGGCGCCCCGGCCTTCCCCCTCCCCGCCTGCGCATCCCTGCCCAGTCTCGCTCCAAGGCCCTGGAGCTGGGCCTGGCCGCCGACCCGGGGGTCACCGTCGTGGAGGCGGACGCCACCAAGGGGGCAGAGTGGGTACCCGCCGGTCGGGTGGCGGGGTGGAGCCCGGTGGGTGAGGGGGACGGGCGGGCGAGGGGAAGGGCCGTGCGACAGCGTCGCGTGGTGTGGTGTGATGGCTCCGAAGATGGCGACCGTGATCCGGGTATGGGCGAAGGGCCGGGGATCAGCGAGCGGAGCGGCTGCCACATGCCGCCCCGACCCCAGCAGCTGCCCGTATGTCCCAGGGCTTGCATGCGCAGCAGCCGAGCGACCCTCGCGTGCCCTCGTCTTGGCGCACCGCTCGCCCCGTGGTACCCCGCCCCACCCCGCCCCCACCCGCTCTTCATCAGCGCCAACCCTTTCCGCCCCACCCACCCTTCCACCCACCCGCCCATCGTCATCTCGTCTCCCCCGCCCCGCCCCTCCTCAGACAGACACCCAGCCCCCCACCCCACAAACCCCCGCAGCGTGTTGCTGGCCGCCATCGGCGACGCGCAGGCGGTGATGTGCGCCACGGGGGCCGCCGGGTTTGGATCCAACGGGTCCAAGACGGTGGACGAGCAGGTGATGAGGCAGATCGCAAGCGGAGGGAGGGGAGGCAGTGGGCCTTCGCGGCGCGTGGCAGAGTGCCCGTAGTGCCCGCGCACGCTGCTGCTGCGCCCCAACTCCTGCCGGATGGCCGACTGATTGCTTGCGGACCTGCTCTGTCACCTGCGCCTGCCGGCCCATCGCGTACACCTCGCTCCGGTATGCACGCTACGCGGCATGCCCCGCTTCCCGGCGCCCAAACGCCGTCCGCTCTGCAGTAGAGCTCAGTCGCCGATTAGCGTCCCTTCCGCCGCATTTTGCCGAGGCCGCGCGTCCCCCAGCCCCCGTCAACCGTTTGCTTCTGATAAAAACCCTGCCGCACCCTCTTTGTCTGCGGCCGGCTCCGTTGCCCCCCCCCCGCCCCTCACCCCTCCACCCGCCCCGCCCCCCGCCCCCGCCCCCTCTCCCCCCTACCCCCAGGGCACCATCAGCCTGGTGGACGCGGCGCTGCGGAGCGGCCGCTGCGCCAAGTTCGTGCTTGTGTCGTCGCTGCTGACCAACGCGGCGGCGGTGGGGCAGGCCGCCAACCCCAACTACCTCTTCCTCAACCTCTTCGGCGGCGTGCTGGATCGCAAGCTGGCGGTGAGCGAGTCTAGGGGAGTCCAAAGTGTCCTCATAAGACGGATCTCCGTGAAGGGATGCGGGGCAGGTCAAGGAGCCTGTATTGCTCCTACAGGTCCTACCGTTGAGAGGCCCCTGGATTGGACCCTGGGATAGAAAACGCTCAAGGCAAGGGGGTGGGAGGGGGCATGGGTTTGCGAGGCGAGGCACGGGGCAACCTGCAGAGCGGACCGGTGGCACACGGTGGGCTGCGGGAGGCCGCAGCGTGGGCGTGGATGCGGTCTCCGGTTGTCGGGCCTACAGTGACAACCGTCGCCGTTCGCCGAAGTCAACAGTGCGGCTTTGCCCTAGACCCGTCGCGTGCGAGGCGCGCCAGCTGCGGCCTGCCAACCCGCCCCCGCCCCCGCCCCCGCCCCCGCGCATAGGCCGAGAAGTACCTGCGCGCGAGCGGCATCAACTACACCATCATACGGTGAGCCGCGCCGTCCCTAGCTGCCTGAGGTACCGGACGCCCCTGCGCCAGCAGCCGCGTGGGCGGATTGCGGTCTCAGAGTTCGCACTGGCGGCACTGCATGTCAGCTCTGGGCATCATCCCGCGCCCGCCAACCCCCTGCGTCCCACAGGGCCGCTTGGCGCCTGTTTCCGCTTGTTTTGCGCTTCCTTCCTTCCTGGTCGTTGCGGTCAGTCTTCATAACTGCCTACACCCAAACATCCCCCCATACGTACAATCTCCCGCCTGCAGCCCCGGCGGCCTGCCCAATGACCCCGAATTGGAGGTGGCCCGGCAGCTTGAGCGCCGCTGCGGACGCCGCCGTCTCCGGCGACGGCTCCAGCTCCTCCGCCTCCTCCTCTGGCGGCAGCGGCGGTGAGGTGGACTACCGGTCGCTGGTGGCCGCGGGGCGGGAGGCGGCGCTGCGGTCGTTTGCGGAGGCGGGCATGCCGGACCTGAAGCGCCACATCGTGGACGAGCTGGTCATTGACCCGGTGGAGTGGAGGGAGAGGTGCGGCCGCGGGGCGAGGGGGGGGGGGGCGGGGCCGTGGGCCGCTAGGGGCCGGGTCGCAAAGGGAGGGGGGCGCATGCCTCGATGGAGCGGGCTTGTAGATTTGCACGCGCACGGGAGAAGGCCGGTTGAAGGCCCGTTGGAGGGGAGGAGTGATGCGGGCGGGCGGGAACGAGTTGCGGCACTGGCGGGAGTCGTTCAGGGAGGGGAGAGGTGGCGCGTGGGCGGCGGGTTGGGAGTGGCTCGCAACGGTGGGTCGGGAAAGGGGCGGGGCCGCCGGGGGGCGGGGTCACGGAATGAGCGACACGGGCTTTTGTCGATGCCCAGTCCCCCTCCCACCTTTTGAACATGGCCCGACCCACAGCTCGACCACCCCGCTGCGTGCCGACCCCTTCCCCACATGCTCGTCGGTCGCCTCGCAGCTTGCCCACAAACTAGGTGCCCAGCATCGCTCTCCCCTTCTGTTTCAGCCGCTGCTCCTCTCTTAACCTAGCCGCAGACAACTACATTTTCACGTTTCCGCTTCATCTCCCCCGGAGGCGCGCCCGCGGCCTCGCAAGCCAACTTTCTTCGCTGCGGTATGGACGAGTCTACGAATCCATGCATGCGCTATCATCGTTTAGCTTGGCCAAGGACTGAGTGATCCCCCCCCCCGCCTCCGCCTCCTCCGCCCCCTCCCCCCTCCCCACTGGCAGGTACGGTCTGGCCCACGGCGCCGCCTTCGGCCTGTCGCATGGCCTCAATCAGCCCCGCCCCGGCACCTCCTACAAACAGGTGGGGCGGGGCACGGGAATGGAGGTAGGGTGCGCGGGGCACGTTGCATGTGAAGCGTGCAGGAGAGAGGAAGTGGCTGGCCGGCAGGCGTGGGAGGTAACGGAGGAGGGAAACGGGTCGTGTCGCCGACACCGGGCGGGGGTTGGGGGAGGCCAGTGGGGGAGGGTTTGGTGCATGGGGCTGGCGGGGGTGGGGGCCCTCTTCATCCAGCTCCCCGCCGGCGCATCCTCCTTCCGTCCAGCACCGCATGCACGGTGCCCTCGTGTGCCCTGCCACCAGGCCCCTCCCGCCGGCCCCAGGCCCGACCCCCGGCCCCCGGCCCGCGGCCCGGAACCCACCACTCCTCGCTGTGCATGGAGCCCAACCCGCCGGCACCCGCCCTCTCCCCCGCCCGTCTTGTCTGTACACGCCTTCTGACCTTGCATGCGTGCGCACGCAACCCCCTTGCCTGCATCCCCTCCCCTCCCACCCCTCACGACCCCCAATCCGCAGGTCCGCGGGCTGTACATGGTGGGTGCCTCCACGCGGCCAGGCAACGGAGCGCGGACCTGGCGGTGGCACGGGTGCGGGTGGGGGTGAATGAGGGGGCGTGGGGGCCGAGGCAGGATTTAACGGGGCGCACTCTGCGGCAGGCGGGGGCGCACTCTGCCGCGGGCGAGGGCGCACGCCGCGTCTCCGAGCGGGGTGCTTAGGGCTAGTGGGTGAGAGGGTAGGGGGGGCGAGTGGGTAGCGAAGCGGGGATGAGGGTGGCCCTGGCCTGTTGGGGGCCCCAATGCCAGCTGCCGGCCACCTGCGGCGAAGATCAGCCTCCGCCCCCCCCCTCTGACCCCGGCTCTGGCGTGGCCCTCGCGGCCTACCCCCTTACCTACCCCGCCTCAACAGCCCCCCCTGTCGCGCCCCCCGCGCCCCACCCATACCCCTCCCACAGGACGTGGATGCGGGTGTCGTCTGAGCGCCGGCGGGAGGGAGGACGGAGGAGGCGGCCGCAGCTCAGCTGCGGCTCAGCTGCGGCTCAGCTGCGGCTCAGCTGCGGCGTGGTCTATTGGTCGGTCGGCCGGAAGGGGCAGCCGGTCGTGCCGTCCTGAAATCCTGCGGCGGAGGAGAGGCGAAATAATGGGGGGGGCGTACGGGGCCACGGGAATGGGGGAAAGCGCCATGCGGGCGGCGCGTGGCGGGCGGGGCGGTGCTGTGTCCGTGCCGGGTACGGGCCCCCGGCGCGCCAGCGGTGTTCCGCGACGTGGCCGCACCCCGCCGCGTTGCCGCTCGGCCCACTCGGCGCCCCCCTCCCCGCCGCCGAGGTCGAGGTCGAATGCCCCACGGGGCTCCTCCATCCGCCGCGCCCTGTGTCTGGTGACATGCTGCCGCTGTGTGGCTTGTGGCAGGATGGAGCTCACACGGGGACGGGCCTTGGATGGACAATTACTGTGTGGGCATTCATGACCCGACGTATCCGTGTTAGGCTCCACGCTTTGGTCTTCCGCACCCTGCTTGCCGTACCCTAACAGCCGGAGGTGGTGGGTGGGGATGGTGCGGAGGTTTCGTCGCTTTCGGCAGCCGCGGAGGATCCCGCTCGCTCAGCGGCGCCGCAGGCAGGGGGGCGGGGTGGGTCGGGTTGCGGGGCGCGGGGCTGCGGCGCCCGTGCAAAGCGAGCCCCGCACGGGACGCGAGGTTGCGTGCACGCACGGTCCGATGTGGGTGGGCGTGGACGGATCTGGGTGGCGCGGAGCACCGTGGGGCTGCTTTGCTCGCGGGGCCGAGGAGGAGAAACCAGGCTGCAGGGGAGTAGTGCGGTGATCACAGTAGCGCCGTAGAATACGGTAAGTAGGTGAAAAAGGAGAAATCTGCAGAGAAAGAGGGAGCCCGCCTCTACGGTCATATACGCCCGAAGGCGCGACGTTTCCAATAGGGCGGGCGGGTACAGAGCAAGACATGTGACGTTCGTCCCAGCCCCCAAACCCCCAAAGACCGGCTTACCATCTTACCCGGTTTGTCGGACTTCACCTGGTGTACTGCAAGGTGTCAAGGTGGAGCTGCGGTGGTCTTGTCGTCATGGCCACCGGTCCGACGGCGCTCAGGTGGTGGTGGCGGTCAGCGGCGGGCGTACGCACGGGCGGACGTACTAGATGGCGGACGTACGGACGTGGCCGAGTCCGATAGGTCCGACATTCAGGCTGTAGGCGGCGGAGGGCGTGCCCGCCCGCACCGCTCCTCGTTCCGCGATGTGAGAGGGTTGCCACGCCGGCCCGAAGCGTTGTGCGGCACCGTACGTGCGGGCTGCTTGTACGGTGGCAGGGTGCAGGCGTCATGGCAAGGGGGGCGTGTTGCTTGGCGGGCTTCATTCGTGGCAGTGGCCGGAGCGCCAACGAGGGGCGGGGGCTTGTGCCACGGTGCTCATTGCAAGTGTAAGCGCGTGACGGCCCCTGTGCGGGTGCGCAACCGGGATGTATTGCCCGCCGCCCGGCATGCCGCGCAAAGCCAGCGACGCGCCGCCTCGAGTTTAAGTTTGGGCGTGTGCAGTAGGGGAGGTTGTCCGGGACGGGCCGGCGGGCGGGGGTGCCTCGGTCGTGAGTTGGACTGCGACTGGAGCAAGTGGTGATATCGACCTACATCGGCTATCTAGTGAGGCGTAAGGCGGGATGGGCAGCGGATGGGCACCCGCCAACTGACGAGGGTTGCTCGCTAGCACCGAATGAAGCGTACCGGCTCGGTCTATAGCGTGCGTGGTACGTAAGCATGCATGGTACGGCATGCATATACGGAACAGCACACGATACACAACATACACCGACATGAGATACGATTCGGTTTATTTTCTGCCGCCTCCGCCCGTCCCCGGCGGCACGTATGTACGGCCGCCGCGCGCAACATTCAATCGATCGACCCATCCAGGTGCGCACCATACATTGCACAGCGCTCTTATCCCGGAAAGGGCACGTCAGAAGAAGCAGGCGGCGGCGGTGCATCATGGCGACGGCGGCGCGCGGCCCGCTGCCGCTCGCTAGTTGTGCACTCAGCAGATGCACCTGTTAAGTTGGAACCAGGTGGCCAACCAGGTGGCGCTCATCATCAGGCGGCAGCGCCCGCCGAGCTCCGGATGGGACCGCCCCTCACCGCCATCACCCGTACGTTGCCCGGCCATCGCCTCAGCCATTCATCAGCCCCACGCCGCCGCCGCCGCCACCCGCCGCCCCGAACCGACGCCGTCACCCCCTTGCCAAGCAGTTTCGAAGTACAGGTGCCCGCTAAAGCCTGTGCGGCCATGGGTGAAGTGTGATTTTATAGTCCGAGGGCTAACTCCCTCCCCAGCAAGCCAGCATACATCTTAGAACTCAAGCGCATGGTGCAGCATCCAAAGCAACTACTCCCTCAAAGGCAAGCGAGCAGCATAAATCGCCAGGCATGTATCTGGCTTGTAGACTCGATGATGCAACCACCACATCCAAACCTTGCTTACCCCATTCACCCCCGCAGCCGAATCGAACGGGGTGGTGTCCGTGGGAGCCGAACCCAGGAGGCCTGAATCCAGTGGATAGATCCGACCATGCATATATACCATCCTTGCCGCGCCCGTCTCCTTCTCCGCCGCCTGCCGTCTCTTCACTCCTCTCCCCCAACCGTTCCCCTCTCCGCACACACTACTTTGGGGCCGTCGCTTCGGGCGGGGGTCGGGCTGTAACACGATAGCTACGGACTTAGCACCATGGTGGCTTGCATGGCGCAAGGAGCTAAAGTTCCTAGGCATGGTGGTGAGTAAAGAAGGACTCAAAGTCGATGAGTCGAAAGTCCAAGTTGTACGCGACTGGGCTACACCACACGATGTCTCAAGCCTACGAGGATTCTTGGGACTAGCCAACTATTTCCGCAAATTCATACAAGGCTACTCAAGCCTTGTGGCACCACTCACCAAACTCACTGGCTCCACGGAACCATGGACTTGGGAGGCGCCACAACAAGAAGCATTCGATGGAGTCAAATGGGCGCTCACGAACGCTCCCATATTACGATTCCCCGATATAAACAAACCATTCGAAGTCATATGTGATGCTTCACTGCACGGCACAGGAGGTGTACTACTGCAGGAGGAAAGACCGGTAGCTTACAC
>LSYV01000008.1:2782716-2794612 GCA_001584585.1 Gonium pectorale | reverse complement strand
CGCGCGATTGCCTCCCCGGGCTGGGCTGGGGTACCATACACGCACGCCGCTGCGCCAGCCGCCGCGTGGACGGAAGGGGCGCCCAGTAGCCGTACTGACGCAGGGTACTACTCCGCGCCGCCCACCAAGCGCCCGCCCACAGAGCGCCCGCCCACAGAGCGCCCGCCCACAGAGCGCCCGCCCACAGAGCGCCCGCCCACAGAGCGCCCGCCCACAGAGCGCCCGCCCACAGAGCGCCCGCCCACAGAGCAGCGCCCGCCCACAGAGCGCCCCGCTACCCACAGCGCCAGTCGGCACTTGCAACCTTACCACGCACAGAGCGGGCTTCTCTCGTCGTCTTTGCCGGCACCCTTCCTGTATGCCTGCACCCAGCCACAACCCATCCACGACACATCACCATCGCCACCCGGCCTGCAGCCCCGGCGGCCTGTCCAACGACCCCGAATCGGAGGTGGGCAACCTGATCGTGTCGCGGGAGGACACCCTCTTCGCCCTCGACTCGGATCCCTCCAGCCGCATCTCGCGGGACACCGTGGCGGCGGTGGCGGTGCAGGTGGGTGCTCGGGTGCTGAGCAGAGCTGCCCGTCTGCGGGACGGGGGGCCACAGTGGGGCGGGGCTGCGCGGGCCCACAAGTAAGGCGGGCGCTACGCCAGGACGTACCTGGGGTGCAACCCACCTGGGTGCCACCCCGCCGCTCGCCTACCGCCAGTCTCCTCCGTGAATACCGTGTGAGCTGCAGGCGCCACGTCCTACCATGCCCCATAGCCACGCATGCGCGCGCACCTTGATGTCCCCTTACCAGTCGTGACGCGTTCCACCGCCGCCTTCCGCCCCCACGCCCCCGCCTCGCTCACCAGGCTGTGCTGCAGCCCGAGGCCTCCCGCAACAAGGTGCTCGAGGTGGTGGCCAGCCCCACGGCGCCCAAGCTGCCGCCGGGGCAGTGGTTCGCGGTGTGATGACGGCCGGTGCCGGTGCCGGCGCGGGGCCCCACCCGGGCACCGCACGGGGCAGGGCACGCGGGACAGCTTTGCTTCGGTCCCACGCACGCCTGCAGTGGTACATACTTGTAATGCTGTATGTGCTGCTGTATGCGACATGGGAGCGCGAAAATGCAAGAACAGCTCACGGCAGTCAACCCACCATCGCAGCTGCGCCGGCCCTTGCAATGTCCCCTTGGGCCGGGGTCCGTGGCCGGCCCTGAATAAGGCATACTTACCTGGCCCGCTTCTCGTGGTGGTCACCATGGCCACGGTTGCATCCTCGGGCTTTGCCTTGCACTCCGCGAGGCCCTTGGGTGGCAGGGCCCTTCGGGGTTCCTGCAGGGCTATATTTTTGGAAGGCTGAGGATCCGCGCACTGCGCGACCTCGGCACCCATATAAATCAAGAACACACTTGATCTCAACAATGTTTTGATTAAGTATGTTTCTGCACAGGCCCTGCATAAACCTCACAATGAAACCGTGACCTCGACGGTTTCCTTACGCAGTGTAGCGTAGTGAGAGCAACCCGAGGTTCCTGCGTTCCACGGGAGTGCGCCAACACAGGTGTACGGCTGTTGTGTCTGAAGTTAGGTGTGAAGTCAGAGTAGGCTATTCTCGCCGATGACAACGTAGCTACGTAGGTGCTTGATCCGAGGTTCTAGTGGCTTGGAAGGCCCCCGTATAAGGCCTCGGGATAACACCGCCCGGGCGTCCCACTGCGTGCGGTAGGTAAGAACGCTTTCTCTGCGTGCTTGCAGGTACTTGAGCTGTTTGGAACTGTGCGTGTGTGTTTGACCGGACTGGTCTTTGGCGTGTCAGACTTGGCTGGTTGGCACGGAGTTCGGATTGGCTTGTAACGGGCGGGAGTGGCAGTGCTGGAAACGTTTACCCCTCTGCTATTGGAGTAGGGTGCTGAGGTTTGTTTGTAGAGACGTTGTGCAGAAACCGAGTATGTCCCCTAAGAGCCTGAACCCTGGGCCGACCACAGCACTCCTGATGAGCAAAAAAAGGCATCTCCATGACCCAACACAGCCCCAGCTACACTGACTGCCGGTTAGCACGGGCGCAGCTTCAGGCGCGTCAGACGTATCAAACACGTATACATCCTCTCTATACGCGTACGCAACAATAGCACTGGACGGTTTAGCGGCCGGCGGGGATGGGGGCTATTCACTTTGAATAGCAGCCGCCCTTTGCAGCTGGGATGGCAGTAGCGCCGGGAGGGAGAGCGAGGGCGGCACACCGCTGACACACCTGCAGCCTGCGACAACCTCACTAAAATCATGCCTCCCCCCTGCTACGGCCTCCATTACTGTGGTGACATACCCACTAAAGAAAGGCCTCTCACGAGCGAGCGACGGCAAAGGTAACGCCCAGCTGCTACTCCATGCTCGCGCCCAACTGCTCTCCGATCCCTCTTGACACGCCTGGGCCGCGCGGTACCGCACAGCGCCGACGCTCACGCGGCTTTCTGCTTGCCCGCCTTGAGGAAGGGCGTGCGGACCAGCCAGTAAGCCAGCAGACCCGCGGGGCCTGCATGCGGGGCGGTTAAAAAGGATGAATGGATGGATACGACAGGGTACGACGGGGTAGTGGGAGGAATGGGGGGCTGTATGAGCATGATGAGGCGGAGCAGGCCAGGATGTAGGCAGGCCTGCTCAGAAGCGAGCGAGGGCGTGCGCCGGTGATGCAGAAGCCAGTCCCGCAGCTCAACGCTTTCATTCGTTCCTTACCAACAAACAGCGCGATGAGGAGGCAGGGGATGAGCAGCAGCTGCGGCACGCCGCGCTCCACCGAGTCGGCTGCCATCCAGCGGCCAACCCAGCTGCGGAGGGCGGAGGGACGACGGGGCGACGGGCATACATCGGGTTCCGGGACGTACGGGAGCACCGAGCTGCATGCAAGTCCGATAGAAGGTACTGACGCGCTACTGACGACGGAGGGCAAGGCCGAGGCTGGATGTTGTGGGTGGCAGGTGGCAAGGTGTCTGAGTGAAACACCGCAGGCGCGGGAACATGAGATGCGGAGTGCAGTAGTTGAAGGTGCATGCACGCAGGCAAGCGCACCCGCGGCAACCGGTACCAGAGCCTGCGAAGTGCAACACGGCGAACCGGAAGGGCCGTGTCTCTCACGCACGCATTCGCGCCCGTACATGTCGCCCCTTCTCCGTTTCTCCTAACCTTACCCGCAGAAGTGTGGGTAAGGTTAGATACAGAAAGGAGACACGGACAAACGAAGAAGGGTTGGAAGTGATTGGATCTGACCTGCCCGCGTCCCGCGCAGGCCTGAAGGGCCGAGGCCAAACGCGGCCGCAGCACAGCAATCAACATGCATCTACGCCCATGGCATTCACGCCCCTGGCTGCCGAGCTGGCAAGGGGCGCACAGCGACTGCTGCGGACTCACAGGTCAAAGGCAGCGTAGTGCACCCAGCAGATCAGCACCGCCGCCTTCTTGGAGAACGTGCGGAACACGCCCTGAGGGATGTGTAGTGAGTGCGCGGGGCCGCCGCACGTTGTATGCTTGCGTGCTAGCGGACAACGGAGAGCACGACGCCGTGCACCTCCACCAACCCCGGACGATGCGTCGGGTCCCAGAATAGGATCCTAACCACAAAGCGCTCGCTAACTTTATGTGAGTTCTGTAGTCCCGTATTTAAATAAGGTGCGTCCATGCGTCCCGGGAGGCAGGCACGTCACCAAATACGCCAGCCGCAGCGAACCCATCCACTCCAACGCGAGCGCACTCCAACCTCGTGGCTGAAGAAGTCCCTGACGTCCAGGCCCCCACCCTCTGGGCGCACAGCCATCATCGTGACCAGCAGGGCGGCGTAAAGGGAGCACATCAGCAGCGCAGCGGCTGCGCTGATCGTCTTGGTGTGGCGCCACGCCGGAGCCGCGGCCAGCAGCAGCCAGGCCGGCAGCACCACATTAACCAGGCCAAACAGCTGCTCATCGGTGCGGGGCAGGCCGTAGATGGGCATGGCTGGTGGCTGCTAGAGCAGGTGAGGAAACGGCGGGACCTTCGCTTTCAAGGAGTCTGGCCGCACTATAAGGACGTCTGCAACTTGTTATTCCGCGGATGTCGCCGAATGCCGCTGGCTGTGTTTAAAGGGAACGGCCGGTTATAACCGCGCACGCAGCGACCCATGGGTCGGCCTGCCTCGTCGGCCCCTACGCGGATCCCGCCGCAGCGATGGGGTCAGACCTGAACTGTTGTCGCCGCAGTGTGTGACAAGGAGCGACGGCTGAGTAGCCACGGCGTGTAAGAATGATATCGAAAGGCTCGGTGCAGTAATGTGGACAGCCCCCACCTCCGGCGGCTCCGGGCGGGCGGCGGGCCAGCCCATCCGTCCACCGAGCAGAATCCTCATACATACAGGCATGCAGGGCTTTGCGGGGACTCGCCGGACACAGCAGACACTTTCGCACACTGTCAGTTGAAGGGAGCTTCCCCCAATTCGTTGAACATGGCATTTGATGCATTCCTGAGCTCATAGCGGACAAGGGTGCTAAGAACAAGGCAGAGAGGCTGGCACCGAATTCCCAACACATACAATCGATGCAACTTAGACACGATTGCGAAGCCTAAACTGTGTTGGCAGTAACACGGTGTGGCCCAGAAGGGACACCAGTATGTAGCTAATCGTCATGCGCGCCACACAGCCCAAAGACCAGTAACAAGGCAGGGATGGCAGGGAGACTGCGGCCTGCCCATCTGTGGCGCATCAGCAGCAACCTCGCTCATGGCGTAAGTACGATGCGTTCTGGCTGTGTGTGGGTCTGCCTATAAGCGCTTACCAGCCATGTCACCGATACAGCGCCACCCTCGCGGTCCTGCATTCCCATGTTTGGGAATTCACCTACCCTTTGTCTAGTGCAGCTCTGCGCCGGCCACAGCACCTACCCGTCCGACGGCTTTCAGTCAGTGGGCGGGGGTTAACAATCCCAACGAGCGACCAACGACATCAACCGGACACCCGAGCCAGCCCGTGCACTGCCCGACAAGAGGAACTGATAACTTCTGGGAGAGCGCGAGCGCAATATTCACCCATCCAGGCACGTCAGCTGTCGGCCATCCGAAGAGCTCCTCTTGGCCACCGCCCCTGGTCAGCGTTGAGATGGCGTCCGGATTGTCCGCCCGGGCCATCAGCTGGTCTTCTGCTTGCCGGCCTTGTTGAAAGGCATGCGGATCAGCCAGTACGCCAGCAGACCCGCGGGGCCTGATGAGGGGCGGTTGGGAGGGGGGCCGCCGGCCTTCAAGTCATGATTCGGCGTTCTCGCGGTGGGCCGCACGGCAGTGCGCGTCTGTGCGTTGGATCGGCCCGCGCCGCTCCGGTTCCCGCATAAGTGTAAGGCTTCGGTCAGGTCCGGGGCCCGTTCCGTCTAGGCCATGGGGCGTTCCGCACTCCACATCCCTCACAGCTATGCCGCTGTGGCCACGACACAGAAGCCAACTCCTCCCGGCCTTGCCCCTAGGCCATCTCACGCTGCCCTGCCCCGAACCGCCTCGCTCGCCCGACTCGCGCAACGCCGCACGCGCACCCGCGCCACGCCTCGTGGCCGGCCGCGACACACCTCGTGGCCGGCCGTAACTTACCCGCAAACAGCGTAAGGAAGAGGCAGGGGATGAGCAGCAGCTGCGGCACGCCGCGCTCCACCGAGTCGGCTGCCATCCAGCGGCCAACCCAGCTGCGGGACATGGAGAGCGGCACCGGGGTCCGTGAGGAGGTACGGGCGGCTACGGACGAGCATGGCGAAAGCCACAACGGATAAGGTGGGACGCGGGTGTGTGCTTGCGGGTACGCAACAGGTTCAAGTCAGCACAACAACCAAGGGGCGGAATTCAGGAAGTGGTATCTGATCTGGGAGGGCATGGGGGCATGGCAAGGCTGGGAGCCTGCCCGCCGGAGACGCGGTGCCGGGGCGCAGGCACCGGTGTGCTGACTCAGAGGAAACAGAGGGCGCGGCAATCAAAGGGTTGAAAGATAAGGGACGCTTGTGTTGGCTCCTTCCGGTATGGAATTTGGGGATGGAAGCCGAAACCGGAACGGCGCCACCACCTTGGTGGTTCCGCCGCACGCTCACGGGGTTATGTGGGTGTGGGATGGTTCGATGCCCCGCCCGTGCGGCCGCTGTGGGGCCGCTGTGGATACTACGCCTTACTGAACAAGTGTAGCCCGGCCCAAGCCGAAGCTGCCAACAGCGGAATCCAGGCTGAACGGACGCCGAAGTTATGGACTCACAGGTCAAAGGCGGCGTAGTGCACCCAGCAGGGGAGCACCGCTGTCTTCTTGGATAGTGCACGGCCCACACCCTGTTGGTGGGGAGTGGGAGGGGGCGTGCGGCGGGAGGAAGGCCACTGGGAAGGATGTGGAGCCCCAGCGCTTGCTCGGCTGGATCTAGGGCATGGAGGCCACTCTACACGCTGAAACCTGTGCACCAACGTTTCCCCTCTTCTCAAATTTTGAGGGCGCTGAGGGGCATGCAGACCATGGTACCGGACCCGCTGGACACGTCCTAACCCATCCCCACCTCGAGGGTGAACATGTCGCTGAAGTCCAGCACCTCGCCGTCTGGCGGTGCAACCATAAATGAAACCAAGAGGGCCGTGTAGAGCGCTGACATCAGCAGCGCGGCCGCCGCACTGACTGTCTTGGTATGGCGCCATTTCGGGGCCACGGCCAACAGCAACCAGGCTGGCAGCACCACATTGATCAGGTCAAACAACTGCTTATCAGTGTAGGCCAGACCGTAGATGGGCATGACTGAAACGGGGACGAGGTGACAGGTCGACGCGGCGTTTCAGAGGATCGGTGACCTAGCTCACACGAATTTGCCCTAACCGATGCAACAGCATTGGCTTTTTCTTATGGAGACGCGTATCATTTATGAAGTACACGAGCAGCTTCCGGGCCAACCGCCCAACCGTTCAACACACAGTACACGCCTACACGGCCTCGCCGGCTAACCTAACATGGGCAGGTGACGTCAGTCATATTGGCTAATGCGCTGAACGCACAACAGAATTCTTGGTTGGCCTTCGAGCGGTCTCTTGATCAAGCAAGGCGCGCGGAAACCGGTTGACACAGGGTCGAACCTGCACGCATTCATCTCACCGCAAAGTCTAACGCTCTCACGCTGTGCATTGCTCCCAGCACGATAATGCACGAGGGGCAGTTGCACCCAGCCAGCTTCAAAGCCACCCTCAAGTCCCCTCAAGTGCAACTCAGCCCATGTACGACACGACTTGGCCTCCCCCTGCTGCAAACGCAGGGCATACATCCGCCCTGCACCTGCCACATCACACGAATTATACCCAGATATAGCTTCAACCCTCACACATTACATATGAAGTACAGGCCTCACCCAAGTTGGCAGTGGCTTAAATCATTTCACCATGGCAAGGGCAGCACTGCACGGGGTTGCAAAGCGCGGTGACTGCGCCAGCATGGGGGCAATACCCGCATCCGCAGGTAACATTTCATACCAGCTACGCAGCTCAGCAGCGGCAGTTCACACGTGACCAGTGTGAGGCGGCATGGTTAGGCACAGCCAACGGTCATCGTACAGTCCCGCTCACGCCTTTCAGTTTTCCCCAGCCGCAGGGCGGAACCCAATAGCGGGACGAACCCCCCCTGCCCTACCAGCGCTGCCATGGCGCCCACGCAACATCGGCCACACTCCACGCTGGCCGTCTGACGCCACACGCGCCGAACCGTCCCCAGGCCAAGCCGCCCCAGCACAGAGCAATTGTTTGGTGCGGGCTGCCCTCTGCCCTCGGTCCTTGAGATCTCATCGCACAACGGGCCCATCCCACCAGCGTGAGCCGGAGGATTACACACCGCAGGGGTGGTCAGGCCGCAGTCGCCAGCCGCGGACCACGCACGCCGGCATCCTACCCGTACCGCATGCAAGCCCGCGGAACACAGCGCACAGCTGCTCCACGCTTCCGTTGGCGTCAAGTGCTCTCGTGTCTCGTGCCAACCGCCTGTTGGACCCGTTCCAGTCGTCCCCGTTACCAGAGCACCAGCAGCGATTCGCCTGCCCCTACAACGATTGGCCGCAAGGCCGCCAGTGTTGCGACCCTCACGCCGCCTTCTGCTTGCCCGCCTTGTTGAAGGGCATGCGGACCAGCCAGTACGCCAGCAGACCCGCGGGGCCTGCATGCGGGGTGGTGGCGGTTGGATGGGATGGTGAGGGTGGGCAACGGCGCTATAGGCGGGAACGAGCGGCCCGTTAGGGATGGGGACGAGTCATGCAGAGGGCGGTCGGTCTTGCATTGACACAGCGAGCGGGGTGCAGAGAGTGGGGCCCCGACGGCAGCGGCAGGACCCCGACGCTGGTCACGCCGACAGGTGCCTAGACAGGCCGCCCTCTGTGAGCGCTCGGGCTTCCCCCTGCGCCGGACCTCGGACCCTGGACAGCATCCGCCGTGCCCGCCACCGCATTCAATCCACAACGTGCAGCCCCTGCCGCCTCTGCGCACCGTATCGTCCGCCTTGCCTTGCCTTACCATTCACGTTCCGTTTCTAAGTCGCTGACGATGCGCTTCCTGCTTCTGGCCCCACCCCAAACCAGGCCACGATGGCAGCCACGACGCCTCACACGCACCGAACGACTCACGTCTTGGAGGCCGTGGCCCTCCATCCCCCTGTCCCCTGCCCCCCGCGCCGCCACGCCCACGCCCCACCCTGATCGGCGCCCGGCCTGCCACACCGCCCGGCCGTGAAACTCCTTCGCTCACCCATAAACCATGTAAGGAAGAGGCAGGGGATGAGCAGCAGCTGCGGCACCCCGCGCTCCACCGAGTCGCCAGCAATCCAACGGCCGACCCAGCTGGGGGATGCAAAAGAGTCCGTGTGAGCGAAAGGAAGGGAGCACTTGAAGGAATTCCAGGGAGAATCATTGGGCATGGACGGGATGACGGTAGCGCAGGGGCAGGAGCGCCTGTCTGGGCCGTGTCTGAACCTGCAAAACTGGTAAACGCTTGGGAGCCCCAACACCCCCGTACTGCGCTGAGCATCTGTCACATCGCCAGCTGTTTCGCCTGGTTTCACATGCTTGAGGCTGCCCACTCACGGAACTGGCCGCTGCATGCGAAAACGAAAACCACAGTTCCGAACGCTGAAGACTGAACCGCTGCCGGACTGTAGTCCGTACACGAACCCCGCGGCGGACTCACAGGTCGAAGGCGGCGTAGTGCACCCAGCAGGGCAGCACCAGGGCCTTGGTGGAGAGGGCACGGCCCACGCCCTGTGGGAGGGGAAGAAGGGGACAGAGGGAAGGAAGAGCGGTAGGGAGGGGCAGGCAGCCACATGAGGCAGCCATGGGATCAGGGATGGCAGCGGGCTGACGTACGCATAGCAAGACAAATGCATTCGTTTACCCCTGGGACGGCGAAAGGTGGGCGGTGGCGCGTCCCCAGATTCCTCGCGATGATATTCATACCATTCCAATTGGCATAGGACCGCGCCCCTTGTAAGCCTCATGCCTAACCTAACCGGCCACGCGGGCACTCGTCGCCCCACCTCGAGGTTAAAGAAGTCCTTCACTTCCAACTTGTCGCCAGCGGGTGGCGCAATCATGACCGTTCCCAGTGTAGCGGTGTAAAGCGCGGACATCAGCAGCGCAGCGGCCGCGCTGATCGTCTTCGTGTGGCGCCATCGCGGGGCAACGGCCAACAGCAGCCAGGCTGGCAGCACCACATTTATCAGATCAAACAGCTGCGCATCGGTGTGGGGCAGGCCTAAGACGGGCATTGCTGGAAGCTGGGACGGGGAAGGAAACAGCGGCTCCTCTGGGACAACACGATTTCAAGCTGCATGTAGCGCGCTACCAACCGAAAGCTTTCTGGATGGATACCGACTTCCGGGACTAACGTGTAACCGCAGAAACCGACACCGCACCTTTCTTGCGTGGGGCACACAGCAAGCCGAAGGGACACAAGAACGTACCCTTTCCGCTACTCGGAGTCAATACATCCGAAAGGGGCGGCTGGATAAGCAGTCGCAATGATGGACGGCAGGTGAGACCTTCGGCCATTAATCTCCACATTCATTCGCCAACTCGTTGCTGCCGTTTTTCCCCTTCCCCTCGCTGCGTTTCCCCCCATCCTCTTGCTCGTCGCCTCCTTCCCCCACTCCCGCCTAACACCCAGCTTCCCGCCCCTGCGCGACCGAGCCGTGGCGTTGGCGGAGGTGGGAGATTTCCTCGCCGCCGCGGATCTCTTCCGTCAAGCCCTTAAAGCCACGGAGGCAGCATGCCCTGGCCCCCATCCCACCGACATCGGGGCCGTCGCAGACCGCACCCGGCATGCCACCGCCTCAGCTGACACCGCCTCAGCCCCCTCGGTCAACGGCGCTGGCGCAGACGGCACCTCCTCAAGTCCGCTTGCGCCCGGCCACTGCGAGGCACGGGTCGCGGCGCGCGAGCTTGCAGCAGCACATGATATGCTGTGTCAGTGTCTCATGGAGCTGGCCTGCGAGGCGGCGGAAGCCAGGGAGGAAGGGGGCGAGGCGGAGGCGCCAGCAGAGGTGCCAGCAGAGGCGCCGGCGGCAATGGAGGCTGGCAGCTGTGCTGGTTGCGCTCGAGAGGGGCTGGAGCAGCGGCCTGCACGAGAGCTGGGGGGCGATGGCTCCACCGGTGCGGCGACCGACACTCCGGTGCCGACACGAGCAGCCCGCGAAGCCGCCGGGGCGGGTGCAAGCGTGGACGAAGGAGCGGGAGCAGGAGCGGAAGCGGAGGCGGCCCTGTGGGAGGAGGCGTTGGAGCATGCTGCTCGGGCGACATCCCTACGGCCCGGGGTAAGGACGGGGGGGCGAAGGGGGTTCCGCAGAGACTGAAACCGAGGGCCGGGATGGGGAGTACGCAGAATTTGGTCGGGCCTGGGGCGGGCTGTACCCGGGGGCAGCCATTACCCTGAGGGACTGTTGGGGGAGTGATCGGCGGGGCGCTCTGGTGGGGGACGGCGGCGCGACGTTGATGCAGAGCGGTCGCACCCGACGAGCTTTGGGTTGATTGGGTGACCGTGTGTCAGCCTGGGCGCGTCGGCGAAGCCTGGGCCCTGTGGCCTGTGGGGCCTGGGGCCAGTGCGATGCAACGAGTGGCGTCGCGCAGAGGTAAGGCCACGCAGCTGGAAAAGGGCACTGTGTGCCGGGGGGGGCCTTGGGCGCACCTCCTCACGGACGCCCTGCTGCTGTACACTCGCCCGTGGGCGTGTCAACCCACGGGCGACGGCCGCCCTTTCTCCAGCCTGCGGCCGAAGCAGCCAGGGGTGAACTATCCAAAGGCTTGGGAGCTGGCCTCCACGCTTCGCCCTCAAACCCGGGGCCGCCTTCACAGTGAAAGGCCCCCTCGCTTTCCCGCCACGTGCCCCCTGGTGCGACGCCCGTGCCCCTGCCGCTGCTGTCGGGGCCCCTCGCAGTGGCCTGCCGGGCTGCTGACGCTGGGTCGCTGCGCGCGCAACTGCGGGCTGCTGGACGAGGCGCTGAGGGCGCTGCAGAGCGCAGCCCAGGAGGTGAGGGGCTTGGGTGCGGCAGCTGCGGCGGGCGAGAGGGCGTGGCGCAGCGGAGGTCTGCTGACGCGGGGAGGAGACGGGTGTTGGGAGCGTACGGCACACTGGAGAGGATTGATGAAGGGAAACGGGTTGAAAAGAAGGAGGTGGCTGATGTGGAAGTGGCTAAGGATCGGCTGCGATATGGCAGGGGGTACCCTAGAGCGCAGGGAGGGAAAGGCGGCTGCAGGGACCCGCGGCAGATGGGCGGCGCCACAGCGCCCAGCGTACCGGCACCACACAGGAGCTTAGGTTCTTCGTCGGCGGGGACTGCGAGGAAAGGGATAAGAAGGGCGCAGCTCCGCAGACTGCCGTGAAACCCTAGCCCGCTCGGGCCCGGCTGTGGCTCTGTTGTGCACAT
>LSYV01000008.1:2769289-2780182 GCA_001584585.1 Gonium pectorale | reverse complement strand
TAGCGGCCCCGCCCTCGACGTCGCGTCCGGCTGCTGCTGGGTGATGGGCGCGGACCTGGTCTATTCGGCGGCGCAGGTGGAGCCGCTGGTGGGCCTGCTGGCGGAGCTGCGCGCGGCGGGGCTGGCGGCGGCAGCGGCGGTGGACGAGGCGGGTTGCACGGAGCCGGCGCTCGGAGCCGGGTTGACGGCGAGCAGGTGTGCAGGTGCCGCGGCGGGCCCGCAGCCCGGAGACGACGTGCCGGCATCGGCGCCGATGCGGACGCCGCGCGCGTCGGCCTCCTGGCCGTCGCCGCCGCCGCCCCGTTGCCGGCTGCTGCTGGCTCACAAGCAGCGCAGCGAGGCGTTGACCCGCCGGCTGCTGGGCGCCCTGGCGGCGGCCGGGGTGGCGCTGAAGGAGGTGGACCTTGGCGTGGGGCGGGGTCAGGCGGGCTGCGGCGCGGAGGGTGTGCCCTTGCAGCGGCTGGCGGGGCGGATGCCGTCGGTGGCGCTGTACGAGGGCGCGCTGTGGTGAGATGGGCCCTGCGCGGCGAGGCGAAGGGACAAGGGCACGTCCGTGGAGTAGATCGTGACAACTCGGATGCCCGCCTCAGCGCAACAGATGATGTGCATTCTTGGGACTCTTCTTCAATGTGCCGTATTGGTTGACTGACATCCTTGACCCTGAGCAAAGCGTCGTTCTGTATGTTCGGACGATTTACGTGTTTTAGGTGCAGAAATGTTACAACTTACAAGTGTAGAAATGGCATGCGGCCTAGGCAGGCGCATACGTGTTTTTGGAGGCGGTAGCAATTGCCCTTCCTTATTAGGAATTTCTGTGGCAAGAGGGCAATCCTGGTGCAGTGCCAACGGCTGTGCACGCGGCTCAAGGGGTCTCTACACGCGTCAGGCGGCAGGGGCATGGACCCAATTCCGCAATTCGCATGCCCCTTAACGTGAATGCGAATTTAAGTCCCTCGTTGATTCGCATTCAGTCCGCACTACTCCGCACTTGGGTTAGGTTAGTGGCGGAGCCCTAATTACAGCTCAAAACCGAAGTTCCGCATTGCATGGAGGTGCATGTACGACACTCCGTAAATAAGTACGGCGCGTTGATTGCTACATATATTACCTACATACACCTACATAACACACAGGGAGGAGCGCTTACTTCCGTTGCCGGTTGCAACAACCGCCGAATCGCAGCAAAAAATCAGTTATTCATCCGTTTTCATCCGTACCGTGTGGGTTAATCAACCGACTATGCCTCCCACGCCCATTTTGCCGTGCCTGGCTTGCCGTGTTGCGCTTGGCGCGTGGTTGGTGGTTGGGAAGCTGTGCGACATAGAGCTGCACAATGGGCCTGATGCGGTTGGTGAGGAGAAAGGAGTGTGCATACAACTAGCGCTAGTTGCTGGATGGCTGAGGCGGCGATAGCGAGGCGAGGGCTGAACGCGAGACCAACCCGGGACGAAATGGGGGCAAACTCGGCGGAAACCGTTGACAAACTCGGCACAAACTCTGCTCCCCTATGCTCCTGCCTCCAGCGCCTTCCGCAGTGCGCGACATGCATCCGTGCTTAGGTCCTGCTGGCGCTGCTTGCCCCCGCCACGCAAGGAGAGATGGGGCCCCCATGAGAAAACGTGCGCCGCGCAGGGCGGAGGGGGGACGGGTCGGATTGAGGCGGTCGCACTTCTGCACTTTCCCCAGGCCACCAGGCCATGCAACTCCACCTGCTGCCGTCGGCGAGAAACTGGTAGTGGTGGTGGGTTGCGCCGGCTTGGGACCTAGGACTGTGGGGCAAAGTGACTGCAGGGCCAAGGCCGGAAGGCAAGCCGCATCGCACCCTCGCACTTGGCAGTCTTTTTGTGTCAGCTGATTTGTCCTTGAGGCTGGTGAGGCTGGTGTGCCTGCTGGCTCGCTTGGACGCGTGGTGCGGGCGTTCCACAATGGGGAGGCGCATGCCTGTTGGCGGGGGGGTGCGGAAGGGGGTGCGTACCTGGGGCAGGCGACTGTGGGTAAAGAAACGAAACGAGAGCAAAGCGCTTTCGATCGTGAGACCTGCGAGACCTGCAATGAATAGGCCTTCGGCTTATTACAAGAGCGTGGGGGGGCCTGCGGGGCGGACTGGGGCGAGCGAGGGGGCGAGCCGGGCTGTGACCATAAAATGGTCCGAGGGGCGGCCAGACTCGACGCGGCAGCGGAGGGCATAGGGAGCGAGGGCAATGGAGGCGTGGAAGCGGTCCAGGCGGGTGGTGCTGGTGCCGGTCGTGAAGGTGTAGGTTTGTTGGTCGGGGCGGAGGGCGGAGCCCAGAGCCCAGCAACAAAAGAACGCACAGCGCTGTGGTGCGACGCCCGAGGTGCCGCATTCTCCTGCGCTGTGGCTTTCTATCGCGGCTTCCTGCCGTCCGCTCGCGCCCCGCAAGTGGAGTTCCCTTCGGCCATGGACGCCTGCAATACGGCCGCAGGGCTGGGTAAGGCAGCGTGGAAAAGAGCACGCAGGGGCTGCGGGCCCAGGGGGAAGCCAGGGCAAAAAGTTAGTTTAATGTAGGTTCTGGGACAGCTCCGACTAACCCCCAACTAACTCGTGTACGGCACCCCCAGCCCCGTCAGCCGTACAAGAGTTGAGTCGGCAGCTGCGCGAGTGTGAGCAGGTAGTTGTACGATTGCCCGGCTCGGAAGCTACCCTAATTGTAGTGACGCACACGGGCAGTTGGCGCTAGTCGGCAGGCGCGCGAGTGGGAATGAGCAGTTGAGCGCGCACGCGTGTGGGAATCTGCGGCAGGGCACGGTGGAGCACAGCGGAGGCTGGCGGTTGGCGCGGCGCGTGAGCGGGAGTGCATAGTCGCGCGTGTGCCGTTTGGGAAGCCCCGTGTGTGAGCTGTGTGCAAACTCAGAGAGACGCATGGGGCTGCCCCTGTTCCATAAGCTGCCTCTGGGGTCTGGGCGCACACGGTTTCACACGGTTAACAGTTGGGCTCCAGCACGGGTGGGACACGTTGGAGTGCACAATGCCGGGCCGGGCCGCGCGGGCGATGCGCAGGGGCGGCTCGCGGGAAACTCGGCGGTAACTCGCGCGAAACTTAGGTCAAACTCATGAGAAACTCGCCCAAAACTGGAGTAAAACCGAGAAGTGGCCATTCTTGCGGGGCCCCCTCCAACCTTGCTAGCGTATAATTAGCTACGTTGGGGTTAAGCCGCTCCGCGCTAGTTCAATTCATCGCCTTGCGCAGCGCGCAATAAGCGTTGGGGCTCAGGTCCTCCTGCAGCTGCTTCGCAGGCAGCCAGAGCTAGAAAGCGGCTTCCTGCTGCTTTGAGGGTGGCCTGGCATTCCTGACACAGGCTGTTTCAGAGCCGCTCAGCCTCTGAAGGCCTCTGAAGGGCTCTGAGGGCTCTGAAGGGCTCTGAAGGGCTCTGGAGGGCTCTGGAGGGCTCTGCAGGGCTTTGGAGGTTGGTAACGCGCATGCTTGGCGGGCCAGTACCCAGTTAGTCGGCCCTGTGGGAGCCTTGCGGGTGCGCCACGCTGGGGTGTGCGGACGTGTGCGTGCCGTACTGTGTATGGGCAGGCGGTACACCGCATGGTCCTTTTGGCTGGGCCAGCGGTACTCCGCACGGTCCTGGCAGCGGTTGGTGGCGTGCGTGGTAGCAAGTGCGGCAGGGAGGCAATCTCACTCAGGGCAATCCGCTGGAGTTATAGGGTGCGTGCTATTATCGCCTGGTGTCGTGGTTGGGGATGGTGGAAATGCGACGGTGTTAGGGAGATCGGAGATGGTAGAGTTGTGCGGCACTGTGGCAATCCCGCCCCGGGGTGCCTTTTGTCCTAGAGCGCAGTTTTGAGTCTGAAATGGGCCGAATCTGAGGACACTGCCCTGCTTGCCTCTCCGCGCTGCGAAGATAGCCTATCTACATTAGTATTGGGCCCTGTTCAGCCTATTGGACAGCAGGATGCTTGGATGGAGCAGGATGGACTTTGCATTGCTTTGGTTCCGCCGGCCTGCGCTCCAGGGTCGCCAGAGGCAGTGTTTGCTACACAGCCGCTCTCCCGAGATGCGGTTTTGTGCATCATCATACATCACAGGTGCTTCATAGACGGCTCGACGGAGATTGCGACCACACGTCAAACTCTTAACCCAGCTTTTCCTTTTGCACACCCTGGCTGGCGCTCGGCCCCCTACGGGGAGACCTCCCGCCTCCCCGGATTTGCAAATGTGAGAGGGTATGCTGAGTTGAAGGCTTAGCTCTACAGGTAGACACAGCGGAAGGCGAGGTGAATCACTCAGTGGTGGTTACAGGAGGAGAAGGTAGTGACCCCGAGCTGAGGCCAGGGCTCGGGCCTAGGTCCAGGCCGGCGGCCTTGCGGAGGTTCTTCCTAACCACACGTTGCTCAGCAGAGGCTAGTCAACGTATGAACACGGTCAACCATAGTGTTGCAAATGAAAGGCCAACAAGGATGGCTGCCTCTCAGGCAGGGGAAAAGGGCATCATCCCCGTCCCCACCACCAGCCGTTCGCCCCCAAAAAAGCTGTCGGGACCCAACGTGTCGGGGGATTGACCCCTCGGCGCAGAGGCCAAAAACCACGCTCCACACAGGCCGTCTGGGCCGGCAGCACAGAGGCAACAGAAGACAGCACGATCATGCGCGGGAACAAGTGAGCCTCCGCACGCATTGCGGACCACACAGCCTCCCACGTCGCGCATTGTCAAGTCGCCCACGCGTCCAGCAAAAATGCAATGGCCTCGACATCTAACCTGGAGTCGGGTTGTACGCGCCAGTGGTGATAACGTCATCCATCCTTCGCCTGGCCTGGCGTCATGCCAGCAACACAACCTGCCGCACGGCTACAGCACATCCGCCCCCTCCTGCTGCAATCACGTCTACGCAGCACGTTCATACACGGCACGCGACGTGAGTCCTCAATGCACCCAATTGCCTCTCTACGCTGCTGGCCCATGGAGTTGTTTGTCGGCTAGCCCATCACACGATTCTCGTCTCTCTTTGAGCTATGTTGCCTCGATCGTACTAGGTCATGGAGAAGTACGGCAGATCCTCGAAGGAGAACTTGCCGCGCACGATGTTAATGTAGACGCAGCTATCGGCCACGTCGCCAGAGGTGGCGTGCGCCTGGTGGCCGCGGCGCAGCCAGGGCAGCTGGTCACGCGTGCGCGCCAGGGCCTGGTGCAGGGCGTTGCCAGTCTCGAATTGGAAGAGGCCGCGGCTGACCTTGACGCCGCCGTGCGCCACCAGCACCTGTTTGAACCGGCAGTGTAGGATGGCGGTAGGATGGGGTAGGACGGGGGAAACGACAGTGTATAGGATGAGGCAGATGAGTCGTCGTCCCACGCACACCCTGTCCCGCACAGAGGTCCCGCATAGCCTTCGGGTCCTTTGTCGGCGCTTTGTCCGGAAAAACAGCATTCGAGGGTGTCAGGACCAAAAACCCCTGCCGGGCCCTGGTTCCGGGTTTAGGGGGCATCGAAAACATGACGGGACACTAACGCGTCTCCCCAGAGCAATCGGGAGCGTGAGCGGGACAGGCCGTGAGCGGGAATGGCTGTGCGAGTGTGCGGGGGGCTGGGGAGGTGTGCGGGCGGGGCGGGCATGGGCGGTACCAGCGGCCCGACCCGTGCGTTTCGCGCTCCCCGGGCTCGGCGCCGGCTCCCATCACCGTTGCTTTGGATATGAAGCCTGATCGCGCGGCCGGCGGGCCGTAAGGCGGTCCGGGCGAGGAGAAGGCAGCGACCTTAGGACTCAAGAGCTGTGCAGCACACCTTCGCCCAAACGCGTCGCGACAGCTCGGCCCGAAAGCGCTCCCCGCGCACGCCCCGCACCCCCGCTCTGCACAACGAGTCGTGATATGATATGATTGCATGATTTGAGGCCTCGGCGGGGCCGTGCGGTGAGCGGCGACGCCGAACCCGTGCCGTGGCCCGCGCGACGACTTAGCGAGCGGGGGGCCGGCGCGCCCCGGCTGCGCTATACCGCTCCGCCTTTGTGTATGTCTGTGTGAGCCCGCACCACCAGCCAAGAGTCGACGAGGAAGAAAGCGCGCTCCGGAAAGCCTCACCTGCTCCACGGAGTCCACCGTGCACGGGTCGGGCTGGCCCAGAGCGTCGCTGAATGGGCCTCCTAGTTGAGTAGCCGCCTCGTCAAATGCAGGCTTGTTCCACGCGACGTGCAGCAACGGGTCCTTGTCGCCACCGACCGGGGAGCCCGCACTCTTGAGCTTCTTTAGCATGTCGGCCCGCTGCGGCTCACTACTCGATCTGAAAACCTCATAGTAGTCGACATGTCGGTCCTGGTCGCGCTCGGTGCTGGTGGTCGCATCCGACCGGCTTGTTTGCATGTTCAAGCCGCAGTAGTGAATGAGCGCAGTGATTGAGCGCTGAAAACCACTGGGTGCCTTGTCGCTGGCAGTATGTTCTAAAACCTCTCTGCTAGCAGCAGAACATATGGCTCGCCCAAAAAAAGGAATCCCGCACGTGCGGTAGTGCGGTCGTGCGTTTCGGTGGGCAAGGACTGTCGTTCAGATTGCGTAAGTGCACGGCAGCTGGGCTACGGATAAGAACAATGAATGAGCTGCAGCGGTGCGTGTGGTTCGTCGCGGAGGTGTTGCTGAGGGGGCTAGGGGTTCGTTGGTAAAGGTGCAGTGCAGTATTACATGGTGTAAGCGCGCAGCCATGCCGCGAGATGCCGCGAGATGCCAACGAAGGCAGGTCGGTAAGGACATGTAAACAAATGAACATGCCCGCAGCAAGCCCCAGCACGCCCCAGCACGCAACCGCACGTTGTCTGCAATGCCGTGTTTACCCCAGTGGTTCGCAGCAAGTTACCCCGCCCGCCGTCACGCCCCACGCGCAATTTCACCTTCCTCCCTCCTCCCCGCTCGGCGCCTGGCCTGTGCTGCCGGGACTGGGCATGGGAGGTGGAGGGACTGGAGGAGCGTTTCCCCTTGGGCTTAACGGTGTATGTAGGAGCCGGCGGGTTTCAGGGGATGGGTCAATTGGGACTTTGGGAGGGAGATAACTCCTTTTCAAAGACGCACTGTGTGGAGTGCGATGCATGCAGCATGTAAGGCATTGCGTTCCTGCGACTGTTAAAGTCGGCAACAAGACATCACCAGGTGCAATCAGGTCAGGTAGGTGTACCACCGTACAGTATCACCGTGATGTAAACCTTATCACGGTGATAACCAAGAAACATACAACGCCCTTGACATGCTCTGTTCAGAAATATCAATGTAGGGCGTTTCGCTGGCCCTGGCATGTCCTTGCGGCAACATGTGACAGTGCGGTCCCCAGTCCGGACCCCAGCCGCTGAAAGCCTGCCAAACCGGTGTCGGCCTCCCGCTGCTTTGACCCCTTCAACACGATAACCGCTTCCATTTCAGCGCATTGGTCACTCCTGTGATCACTCACCCACCCACGCCTTCTCTTTCAAGTGGGGCACGCTTATCAGCAGCCATCCGACACGCCCGAGCACGGGATTCGTGTAGCAACGAGCGAATCGCATCCGCAGGCGTGTCGCACTGGCGGACAGCGACGAAGGGCCCGGACAAGATGCTGCAGGTGCTCGCCCGCTCGATTTAGCAGTCGCTGGCCTTACAGTCTGGAGCCCTCGTGTGAGCCTGGGGTGAGATGGGTCGTTGGTGGAGAGGATGGAGCCGCACGGTGCACGGTTACTGCTGCGGTTCCTGGCAGGGACGTTGCCCTTGCTGGGTTCTGTCTCCACCAGATGCATAGGAGCAACAATGCCGTACGTAAAGATTGTGGGGGGGTTGCGGTGTACGCCGATAAAGCGGCGTGGCTCGTAAGCAAGCCCCTGCCCTTGAGGCCTGATGGCGGGGTTCGAGCATGAGCGGCTGTGTGCGCAGCCTCCTACCCATCCGATGGGAAGCGGCCCAGCTTCATGGTGGCAGTATGCGTTTTTTCTGTGGAAAGGATTGTGGCGAGGCCCGGAAGGGGCTGGAAGCCCCCGTGCAGCCGCTGCCCAGAGGTGATAGCTGCGGGAGCCTCCCAGCCCGTTCGTACGACCGCCCGAGCGGCTCCGGCAGCTCCGGTCCATACCAACCGACAGGGACCATGAACATACATACCCCGACGTGTGATCAAGAGGGGAACGGCTAGTATGGAGGGGGCGCGGCGTGGGGGCCGGTGGATGTGCGTTTCGGGTGGGGGCATGGGTACGTTACCCATGGCTCAACAGCCTCCCAGCCCATCCGTACGACCGCCCGCGCGGCTGGAGACCACCATGTCACTGGGCGTCGGGCAAGGCTGTGGTGTTCGTTGGCGTCCGGCCCCACCCGATGGGAACCCAGACGGCAACCGACTACTGCCACGGCCTGCTGTAGAGCACTTGGGTGCCGGGGCCGCCGTGGGTGCCTCCGCCGGCCGGCGCCCCCGCAGTGGGTCGTCCATGCGGGAAGGCCCTCCCGCCACGTGCCCCAGCAGGCCTCCTGCCGCCGCGACCAACGACCTCGCAACCAAACCGGGCGGTGGGTCCGGACGGTGACGGCGAGGATGGCGGCGGGAGCTGCTTCCCTTGCTTCGGCCGCTACGACACGTGGGGCTGCCGCTGCTGCTGACGGGTCTGTGGCAGAGGTGTCGCCTGCTGAGGGGCGGAATTCGCGGATAGGGCTGCTGGCGCCTCCCTGGAGTCGGATCGTGCGGCTCCCATGCCTGCTGGTACGACAGCTGGCGGGGCCTGGGCTGACGGTGCGCAGCACGGGGATGCCGTCTGCACAGGAGCCTCAGGCGGAGACGGCGATGCCTGCCAGGCTCCGGCACCAATACCGGCCCTGCCAGCACTGCCAGCACCCGTGCCGCCCCTGGTGTGAGCTGATGGCGTCCACGGATCAGGCCATCTTTGCTCTCTTCTACATGGAGCACCCGTAACACTAGAATCCCTTTTAGTCGATAGCGCATAACTACTTCAGTTCTGGTTTTGGCCACCCTTTGAGCCTCCGGCTTGTATGGGTGGGATACTTGTAGGTAGCGCACCTACAACGTGTAACAACAACAGGATGGGGAGATTTGTGCTGGATAGGAGAGACATGTGCGTGTGAGAAGGGGTTTGCGTGTTCACGCCAACAAGTGCCGGCCCGGAACTGACAGCCATAGCAGTTCCCGTTGGGGAGGGGGGGATCTGCTCCCACTGTAGATCCGCGGTCACATGCGAGCAAGGAGAGGCCACTGTTCCGTTCGTTGCCATAACGGCATGCCCGGGGGCCGGGGGGATCGGGGGTCGGGGGGCGGACATGTGCCTAGGCAGGCTTGCGTTTCAATATATACGTGCAGCATCTGCATGTTGTCAGATAGTATTCTCGCGGCCGCATGTGTCGATGAAGTTTTCACTCGGGGGGTGGGCTCCTAAACGTCTGTAACAAGAAGATTAAATAGGCGGGGCTGTTCGACGTGCTGAAGTCGAAGCACGGCACGGCACGCAGCCTGCCAGAGGCGTTTACACACTTTGCAACGCTGCGGGACCGGCTGTGCCTCACGGTGCTGGTCTACACCGCGCTCGCTCCGGTCGTCACTTGGGATGGCCCTCTCCCTTGTCCGCCCCCGCGTGCCGAAGCCGCCCAAACCGACCCAGCTCAGCCCGGCCTGACCGGAGGCCTGAGACAGGCTGCGGGCAGCATCACGGATGCCGCTGTGGCCATGGCGTCCCCTCCAGTGCCAGGGCTGGAGGCTCTCGCAAGCGGCGGCTTCTCGCCAGACCTGGAACGGGCGACTGCCGCCCTGACAACAGTAGAAGCCTTCGCGCCTCTGTCGCAGGGCCTCTCTGCCGTTGCGTCCTGGCACCTGGGCGGAGACGCTGGCGGCAACGGGGGCGAAGGCTTTCTCCAGCCTGCGGCCGAAGCAGCCAGGGGTGGACTAGTCAAGGCTTGGAAGCTGGCCGCCACGCTTCGCCCTCAAACCCCGGGCCGCCTTCACAGTGAAAGCCCCCCTCGCTTTCCCGCCACGTGCCCCCTGGCGCGACGCCCGTGCCCCTGTCGCTGCTGTCGGGGCCCCTCGCAGTGGCCTGCCGGGCTGCTGACGCTGGGTCGCTGCGCGCGCAACTGCGGGCTGCTGGACGAGGCGCTGAGGGCGCTGCAGAGCGCAGCCCAGGAGGTGAGGGGCTTGGGTGCGGCAGCTGCGGCGGGCGAGAGGGCGTGGCGCAGCGGAGGTCTGCTGACGCGGGGAGGAGACGGGTGTTGGGAGCGTACGGCACACTGGGGAGGATTGATGAAGGGAAACGGGTTGAAAAGAAGGAGGTGGCTGATGTGGAAGTGGCTAAGGATCGGCTGCGATATGGCAGGGGGTACCCTAGAGCGCAGGGAGGGAAAGGCGGCTGCAGGGACCCGAGGCAGATGGGCGTCGCCACAGCGCCCAGCGTACCGGCACCACACAGGAGCTTAAGTTCTTCGTCGGCGAGGACTGGGAGGAAAGGGATAAGAAGGGCGCAGCTCCGCAGACTGCCGTAAAACCCTAGCCCGCTCAGGCCCGGCTGTGGCTCTGTTGTGCACATGGGTGGTTGTGGCCCTCCCCGCATCCATCTTCTGACCCCGTGCGCCTTCCCCCTATCGGGGCTCCCCAGCCTCCTCCTCGCCATGCCCCGGGCCTGTCCTCGCCGGGCCCGGCGTCCCCACCTCTCGGCCGCCCGCAGCTGCGGCAGCGCCGGCAACGGAGCGATGCTGGCTGCGGCGACAGCGCAGTGCCTCCAACCGGAGACTACCCCTCCGGCCACTCCCACGGGCACCTGGAGCCGCAGGAAGCCCAGTCCAGGTCGCTGCGACGCCACCACCACCACCACCATCACCACGGGCACCACCAATATCAGCCCGCCGGCGCCCAGCCCCAACCAGTAGATACAGATCACGAAGCTGCTACGCATTCTGGCTCCCTGTCCGACCCAGATCCCGATACGGATCTTGAGGC
>LSYV01000008.1:2757342-2769269 GCA_001584585.1 Gonium pectorale | reverse complement strand
AGTTGCGGAGCCTGGTGGCAAAGGGCCCAGCGGCGGCGGCGCTCCTAGCGGCCCGCCCTCGACGTCGCGTCCGGCTGCTGCTGGGTGATGGGCGCGGACCTGGTCTATTCGGCGGCGCAGGTGGAGCCGCTGGTGGGCCTGCTGGCGGAGCTGCGCGCGGCGGGGCTGGCGGCGGCAGCGGCGGTGGACGAGGCGGGTTGCACGGAGCCGGCGCTCGGAGCCGGGTTGACGGCGAGCAGGTGTGCAGGTGCCGCGGCGGGCCCGCAGCCCGGAGACGACGTGCCGGCATCGGCGCCGATGCGGACGCCGCGCGCGTCGGCGTCCTGGCTGTCGGCGTCGCCGCCGCCGTCGCCGCCGCCGCCGTCGCCTTCGCCGCCGCCCCGTTGCCGGCTGCTGCTGGCTCACAAGCAGCGCAGCGAGGCGTTGACCCGCCGGCTGCTGGGCGCCCTGGCGGCGGCCGGGGTGGCGCTCAAGGAGGTGGCCCTGGGCGTGGGGCGGGGTCAGGCGGGCTGCGGCGCGGAGGGTGTGCCCTTGCAGCGGCTGGCGGGGCGGATGCCGTCGGTGGCGCTGTACGAGGGCGCGCTGTGGTGAGATGGGCCCTGCGCGGCGAGGCGAAGGGACAAGGGCACGTCCGTGGAGTAGATCGTGACAACTCGGATGCCCGCCTCAGCGCAACAGATGATGTGCATTCTTGGGACTCTTCTTCAATGTGTGATGGTCGATTTGCCATCCGTATTGGTTGACTGACATCGTTGACCCTGAGCAAAGCGTCGTTCTGTATGTTTAAATGGACGATTTACGTGTTTTAGGTGCAGAAATGTTACAAGTGTAGAAATGGCATGCGGCCTAGGCAGGCGCATACGTGTTTTTGGAGGCGGTAGCAATTGCCCTTCCTTATTAGGATTTTCTGTGGCAAGAGGGCAATCCTGGTGCAGTGCCAACGGCTGTGCACACGGCTCAAGGGGTCTCTACACGCGTCACGCGGCAGGGGCATGGATCCAATTCGCATGCCCCTTAACGTGAAGTCCCTCGTTGATTCGCATTCAGTCCGCACTACTCCGCACTTGGGTTGGGTTAGTGACGGAGCCCTAACAACAGCTCAAAACCTAAATTCCGCATTGCATGGAGGTGCAGTAAGTGTATGTACGACACTCCGTAAATAAGTACGGCGCGTTGACCGCTTCTATATCACCTACATACACCTACATACTCTGCACCCCGTGTGCCTCCGTATCTTGGTCCCGTAGCGCAATATGTCACGGTCCCGCGGTTCGGGCGACTACATAAGGGACGACGGACGGCCGGGAGCCAGAACCTGTCTTGCACCTCCCGCCCCACTTTGGGCGTCCATTACCGTAGAGCTGGCTTCTTCAACTGACACTTCAGTGTTTCGGACAATCCATGCGTACGGCACGTGCAGCGAGGTTCTAAAGGTGTCTTGAACTGGCGAAAGTCGTTTGAAGGTGGGCTGATAAAGCGAGGCGCTCCGCAGCCTGCACTCCACACCCCGCAGCCCGCACTCGGCATAGCGCAATGTGAGGATCCGTCGTCTGGTGAGTAGGCTGAGTTGCGTACACGCCCAGTCAACGAAGTTCGTACCATATATACATATCCCTCTGTGCCTCATGTTATTCCATACAGTGATCCCGTATGTACAGCAATGCCGGCCCGCCGCTCGCAGGAAGCGCCGCATCAACTTCACGCGACAGTAGCGCTGGCGGCACAAAGTAATGCCGGCCTAATGAACTTGCCCCGCGCACCGCAATAATCCTGTCTGGTCTGCTCATACATGCTGGTATAGCGCTGCCCCTCATAGCACTGCCGCCCCCACGGTGCATCGCCCCGCAGCTCGCAACCCTCTTGCACTCTCTGTAGCACCAAAATATCACGCACGGGTCTCGGCTGAGCACCACTCCAACGTCCCGACACGCCAGCCAGCGCCTCGTCTTCGGTGCGCGCAGCCGCACGGGCACTGCGGTAAGCGAGTCACGCTACAAAAAAACAAACTGACATACACTGCGTCTGTAATGATACACATGTTGCAATACTAACCCGCCGAGCCGTGCTTGCTCCGTACATGCTCACAGTCAACGGTATCCGTGCGGCAGTGTCCCAACCACCCGGTGCAGCTCACTGAAAGCAAGGTTGCCAGCTGTCTCCGTCTGCCTGCAGCTGTCAGTCCGCGCGGCTGTAAACAAAGACCCTACAGCAGCAAGCGAACACCCACGGCACAAAATGTTCAGCCTCCCTGACCGGCACTGACCAAGGCCAGGGCTCGCACACCCGATGTCCGCCCCCAGCCCCCTGCGTAGGCCTACAAAACTGTGCTCCGAGCCTGACAAGGCACGACCACTTCACGCCCAGGCTCAGCCCGTCGTCCTTCTCCTCCTCCTCTTTATCTTTCTCCTCCTCTATTATCTTTCTCCTCCTCCATTATCTTTCTCCTCCTCCTCCTCCTCCTCCTCTGCGGCCGCCGATGCTGCCCTCCCAGCCCCACTGCTGTCTGCGTCCCTTGTCTCTCTACACCACGGGCGCAGGCTGCTGCTGCACGGGCGAGCGGTTCCGGTCCACCTCCAAGATGAGGGTGCGGCCGGGGCGCGCCGTGGTGGGCCCGGCGGCGTAGAGGCCCGGCAGGTACGCCGTGTAGGCGGGCATGAAGCGGCTGACGAAGTCGGCGATCTGCGCGTCGCTCATCCCCGCCTTGCCGCTGGCCTTCATGCGCTCCTCCGCCTGCAGCCGCCACTGGTACACCCACTGCGCGGGAGAGCGGGCGGGTGGGCGGGGAATCACAACCAGCAAGGCGGAGGCTTTCCAGGCCGGCGGTGACGCGGACTGGACAGGCGACACTCGGGCAAGGGCGGCATGGGGAGGGCAGGAGCGGGCCAGGGCTCGCCACGCCCGTGGCCCACGCCAGTCCCCTCCAGACTGGCAAACCATCGCCGGTCCCCTGCCATGGAGATACCGGCTGCGTCTGGCCCCCACCGCGCGCCTCGCCGGCTCAGACGCCGCACGTGCAACCATCCTCACCCACCTCACATTCGCGGAACCGCCCTTCAGCCCGCACCACCCCACCCACCCGCCTATGCTGGCCTGTGCCCGGGAAATGATGAGAGAGGCCGGACTTGCCGCACCAGGTGTGGCGGGTAGGGGTGATGGTCCCCTGATCCCGGCACACCTTCATCACCTTCACACGCTCACCGCCCCCCTCCCGCCCTGCATGCTCGCTTTGCTTTGCGCCCCTGCCCATACACTGGTGACCCCTAATGCGTGGGGCTCTCCGGCTTGGCCGTGTTGCGGGGAACCGCCGGTCGGTCCACGCACGGCCGGCACCCTAGCCTACTCACCCCCAATGCTCCTGTCCGTCGTACCCCCGTTCGGCCCGCCTGCCTTTCCCTACTGCCGAAGCACCTTTCCCCCTTCTACACAGCACTTTGGTACCGGGTTTACGTTGTGACGCGTCCCGCCCGCCCCGTACGGTCAGTCAGTACGAAGTGGTGATCGGCTCGGTGCCGTTGGGAAAGTCCGCCGGGGCAGGCCCGTGCTCGTGGCGCCATTTCAAGCCTCAAAGGTACGCTGCAGCGCTGCTCGCTCGTCGCTGACGTCGCAGTTTCGCAGGTCGTCTACAACTACGCCAAGACCATTACAACTCCTTCTAATGAGTATGCGATTCGGTGTCCGCAACGATTCGGTTCTTCAGTACCACCACCCACCCACCCACCCACCCACCCACCTGTGGATCCCCGATGCGCACCACCAGCCAGCTGTCCACCAGGTCATCCCACGCCGCCCGGTACGACCGCAGCGCCGCGTTGACCGCCGCCAGGGCGGGGTCTACCGCCGCCGCGGCGGCGTCATCGTGCAGCGGCGCGAAGCCACTCATCCAGCCCTCGAAGAAGACCACCTGCAGCGGCCCGCCCACCACGGGCCAGGTGGACGGGTCGGCGCGGTCGCCCAGGCCGCCGAACGCAGACTTGTTGTACCTGCAGCGGCCGGCGGAGTGATGGAGGAGGTGGGAAAAGGGCTGCCACGTGTGGGATGCCGAACAGTGCAGTGACGCAGTGAGATCTTCGGGGTCCTGCGGCAGGCCGGCAGGAGACGGGACAGCCGCATGACGAGAGAGCCGCATGACGAGAGAGCCGCATGACGGGCGGCGTTTACTGCAAGAGGAGAGGCACCAAGCGGAAGAGGGAGTTAGGAGATGCCGGAGAATCCTGGGACAAGCCCACGCTTGGTACCAAGTGCAGGCATCCCATCCCTCTCGCGCGCGCCTACCCGCTCCCCGCCTTCTCGTCTCCTTCCCCTCCTGCGCACCCCTCCCCGTCCGCCCGATCGGCACCTTGGCACCGCCGCGCTGTCGCCCGGCTGGCGCAGCGCCCGCAGCGTCGTCAGCGTGTCGGTCCCGAGCTGCAGGTCGTGCGTGCCCGCGTTGCCGCGCAGCTGCAGCAGCCGGTTGCCCGGATGCGCCTCGGCCAGCGCCGCCTGCTGCGCGCGCGTCAGGTAGAAGTCGTCGATGGAGACGGAGGCGGCGGGGCGGCCCTCCGCGTTGAACAGCGCCTCCAGCTGCTCCACCAGCGTGGTCTTACCGCAGCCCTGGGGTGCCGAGATGCCCAGCTGCAGAGCGGGTTGGCAGCGGGGGTGGCAGGGGAAACGGAGGGAAAAGGTGGGATCAGGCGGTGTGCGAGTGTGGATGGGGTGCAGCTGGGCTGCCGCGCGGCCCTGCCGGTTAAAGTGCATAACTTCCGCAGCCAAGAGGGCACAACGCCCCGCTCCGCGTCGCCAGCTGAGTTCACTTGCCGAATACAACCCCAAGCCTCGGTGTGCGACACAGCCCCCCCTTCCCAGCCGGCCAGCCCGCAGCTACCCGCAGCTCCGGATTCCTTTCACCTCCAACAGCGAGGAAGGCAGTGGCGGCGTGGCTAGGGACCACCAGCACCCCGCGCCGCCGCAGCTGGCAGCCGCCGCGTGATCCCTGGCAAATCCACATCGCCTTCCGATTCCGACTCCACTCTTTGCGCCCGTCATCCCCACCATGCAGCCCCTGCCTCCATCCCTCTCGGCCTCTGCTCCCGCCACCACAACCCGCTACCCCCGCCTGCCGCCGCTGCACGCTGCGCGCTCACCACCAGGGCCGTGTCGCTACCGCTGGCCCGGTGCGCCTCCAGCTGGGCCGCCACCCACCAGTAGACGGGCAGGTAGTAGTGGTATATGCGCAGGCTGGGCGGGGAGGAGGGGGAGAGGCAGGCGACACGTTGACGGTGGTTCATGGGTGCGCGGGCTGACACGAGCGGAAGGGGCCAAGGCGACCGCGGAGGGGCCGAACGAGTCGAAGACACAATGGCTGGACGTTCGAAATCGACCGCGGCCATGGTCTATGGGCGTTTGTGAGCCTGAGACGCAGTTGAGCGCAACGCAAGTCTAGCACTACCATACTGCACGCCTACAGAAACCAACGCGGGGCACCCCTTGAGCACATTAACCCCGTCTTCAGACGCAGCCGCATGCCAAACATCCACGATGGAATTCAGCAGAGTGCCCAACGCCGCAGCCGGCTCGGCGTGTGAAACACATGGGAAGTGCGTGCCGTTGGGGACAGGCAGCCAGAGCATGAGGGGAACGCAACGGAGTCTGTCTGTCGGGCAAACACGCGGCTCCACGGCCAATGCGGTGGTAACGTAGTTCACACTCTGGGGACTGTCTTCGGGACGCAGCTCTCCCCCGGTGATCCGCATTCCCATAGTCAATTAAGGGAGCCATGCCACCACAAACCAGTCGCATGCTGGTGAAACCCGAGTCGCCAATCCCGTGGAAAGTGGCAGGCCGCCCGCAGCCTCTCACCGCTGTACGGGGTCCATGTGGTCATGGTCAAACTCCAGCTGCGTCGCGAGCTGCCTCCCGAGCCGCTCCCACTCGGACACGTTGGCGCGCACCGAATCAGGGGATATGCCACACGACGCCAGCAGCGGCCCCGACAAGATGTAATCCGCGAGGTCCCCCGCTTGGAAGGGAACGCAGACGGCCTGGGAGGCGGGGGATGCCGCTAGCGCGATGGGTGCACGCAGCGGCACTGGCCGGCGGAGCGGGGCAGTCGTCTGGCTGGTGGTGAGGACGGTGGAGCTGATGGGCGCGGCGCCCGGCAGCAGGGCAGGGCTGTTGCGGCCAGAGCATGATGGGGAGGGGATTCGCGCCGAGCCGGCGCGGATGCCAGCAGGGCCCACGTTCAGGTGAGACATGGGGACGAGGACAATGAGCACGAGGATGATGTACCAGACGCGCAGGTATGCCAGGCCTCGTCACCAGACCCGATCGCGGCGTTTGGGCCCACAAGGGACGCTGAAAACAGCTTGGAACAGAAGGAACTGCGACAAATGCACAGTAAAATGCTGCCCTAACGAATCGAACAGTGCCGCGACGTACGCGACCAATCCAAAATGCAAGCCTGCATCATAACGAACTTACCCTAACCCTACAATGTCGTACGGTCGTTGGGTGCGCAACCGCCAAGCTGCGACCGAACCCCGAAGTCCCGAAGCCCTATGCGGCATCAATCTATACACGCTGTAACACAAGCACACCTTGTACAATCTATTTACAAATAGCCGATTGCACACAAGCGTCCTACGTCACTTCCGGTACAGTTCACCTTCACCCGCATCCCAGGAAGTACCGCTACACCCTGTGCTCAATTCCAAAATGGAAGGCTTCCCAAAGCGCCATATCTTGATATCTGTCGACGACTCGCCAGTAAGTTTGGAAATATCGGAAGTTCCGTGTCGGGGTCGCTGGCGCGCGTCAGCAGTGCATGTCGATGCGTATGATTATGTCTCCTCTAACGACCTACATACATGCAGGCGAGCCAAAAGGCGCTCCAGTGGGCGGTTGACAACATCTATCGGCCCGGCGATGAGTTCCACCTCTTTCACGTCATCCCCCCAGGCCAGTACGTCGTGCTCTCGACGGACCTGGGCATGGAGGAGGTTGTCGAGGATGACGAGGTGGGTGGCGACGAAGTCGTGTGTCAATTGGGCTTGCCCGGCCGAGGCCCGGGTTACGCGCCGTCACGCTGTCAATTTTGGCAGTCACGCTGGCACACTGGCGAAGATCGCGTCCCAGTCGGGATTCAAGGCACGGCAGCACTTAGTTGTAATGGATTCTTTTCATACTGTGATTCATACAGCTCATCATAGTCATTCACCCTGTCCGCCCCCCCCCCTCTCTTCCCTGGTCCCTTTTCTCCAGAATACCCGCAAAGCCGTGGAGGCCAACGCACACAAGATCCTCTCTGAAAAGTTCGTGCCCCTTCTGAAGGAGAAGGACGTGAGTGCAGCTTGTACGACGTTGCCCTTCGTTTGCTCGGGATGGAGCTCGAAAGTGCAAAACCATTTCAGGTTGCCAGGTTCTGTGAGAAAATGTGATTGTGCCCAAATCGTGCCCAACTCGTTTGTTTGGGATGCAAGCTCAGGGCGGCATCTCAGCATCCGGGTTCTGTGGGGGTAGGGGTCCGTGCGTGTTGCCCGCCTCAAACGCCCTTTCCGAAGGACTGCTCGCCCTGTCGTCAACTTGCCTCTTCATGCCGCGGTGCCGTGGCGGTGATCCGCATCATACAGATCCAAAGTTGGCGGGCGGGGCGGCACGGGTACGGGTACGGATGCGGTTATGGCCGCACTCCGGCACTGTATGTCAGTGACAGCACAGGAGGGACGGGACGCGCTCTCAGGCAAGCGCCCAAGGCCAAACCGCCGCCACCAACCGACCCGCGGGCTCCACGTACCCAGAATTGCAGGGTAGCCGTATCATGTTAAAGATTTCTAATACGTACACGCACGTCATCTGTGCGCCGCTGCCGACACCCCACCCGCCGCCTCGGCAACCCCTCCCGTAACATGCAGCCCCTCCGCACCGTGCCGTACAGGTGCCGTACCAGCTGGAGCTCGTCCGCTTCGCGACCGACAACGAGTCCATTGGCGCCGTCATTTGCAAGCGGGCCGACCAGCTGAACGCGTCGTGCGTGGTGATGGCCAAGCACAACAAGGGAGCCATCAAGGTGCGAGGTGCAAGGGGAGGGCACATGGGCGGGCCCTGGGTTAAGGGAGGCTGACTGAGCGGTCCCCAGCTAAGACCATCCACACGAGGGAACAGGGAAGGGCACACTGTCATTGGACTGTTTGGCGCGGGCCCTGCTGGCACGGTCGTAGTGGACCGTGAGCCGGGCCCAGGGCAAGGAATGTTGTGTACTTGTTGTCGCTCCTCCCTTCTAAGGTTTGCCGGTCTGTTGGCGGAGACACAATGCCGATGCCTGCCGGAGCTCGCCCGACCGCTGCCTCCCCCGCCCGCGCTCACCCCTGTGCAGGAGTTCTTTGTGGGCAGCGTGTGCAACTACTGCACCCACCACTGCAAGGCTCCCGTGCTCGTCATGCACAACGACTAGAGGATTGGGTCCGCCGCGCCGGACTCGAGCGCAGCGCCGGACTTGAAAGCGAATTCATGTCCTGGATCTGGTTTTAGGCAGATACGGCCGATACGGCCAATAAAAGAAAGGTGCAAGGCAGCTCCCTTCAGCTATTGGGCGGTGGCGAATGTGATGGGGGCAGCGTGGGTGGCAGTGTGCCCAGCAGGGGACATGCTACGATGGTACACTGGGGGTGTGTTGAACCCAACAAGGTGGCAATGTGCATGTGATTACGTTGGTTTTGGGTCGTGGCCAGCTGTCGTTTGCGAATGCCAGGTCGTGCCACGGGACTGCATACACGGGGCCGGTCGTACAGTGGTGCATTATAAGTACGGACTGCGCGGTAGGGGGCACGCAGTTGTCGATCTTGCGCCCCCGGCAACCGCAACCGCCCACGTGCTCTGCATCCACGGCGACTGCCGCACGAATAAGCACCAGGAAGGCTTGGGCGTTTCGCGCCTTGACTAGTACAAGCATTGCCGCTCCTTTTGCTCTGTAAAGGCAAGTCTCGTTTTTGCGCGGGAACCATTCCAACGCTGTCCGAGTCTCCGACACACGGCTACGTCTGAGGTCCATAGAATAGCGTGTGCTGAACTCGAGTGCGGCATCCCCGTTAGCTCTGCTAACTTGCTCGCGATGGCTGGCCGAGACGCCTTCGCCATGCTCATGCGTGGAGCGCGGCAAGCTCGATGCGACAGCCGGGCCCCAGAGGATAAACCACGGTGGGGGACAACAATGATTGGCGTCAGGTCCTGGGTTGTTCAGGGCACGGGTCAGCACGCATGCCGGAATGCTCCCTCGCCGGCACGTCTGGACGTCCCAAGCTTGGCGAGATTTGTGAAGGAAGTGGTTGTGCTCATCACACCCGCCCAACCCCGCGCAGGCCCGCCGCTGCCCGCACGCCCGCACCGCCTGGCGGCAGCACGCACGGCACTCAGCTGCATCTCGACCTGGGACAGGTCTGGCAGAGCGCTTGACGTCGAGGCGCAGCCAGGGACACAATCCAGTCCAGTCCAGGCTGAACTCATTTATAACTTCGAGGGACAGGTTTGGGTTCGGCCCTGCCCTACAACACCCGCAGCTGGACCCATCTGTCCTCGCTACGGCGCCCTGAAGCCCGCGCTGAAATCCTCTTGCTGTTCCCCCAGCGCGACTTCTCGTTTGCGTCGTGCCCCGGCTGCGGCATGCTGTACGGCAAGGGACTGCCCAGCGAGGAGCGGCTGCATGAGCAGTTCCACAACGCACACCTGGCGGCGTTTAGGTTCCAGGTGAGGGTAGGTTGCTTATTTCGGCGTGGGGTGTTACGGCGGGTGGCGAGTCCGGCCGGGCCGCGGCGCGGGGGCCTGGGCTCAGGGGCTTGTGCGTGGGGACGTGGCGCGGGGTAGGGTAGGTCAGCCGGGACTGCGTTGTAGACCCTGCCTTGGTGACCCAAGGAAGTCGGCAGCTGCGCATTCAGGGAGGCGTGTAGCAGGGCTGGGAGAGGTACGGGGCCCGGTGGGGCGGGTTGCAGTGTCCGTTACCGTTCTGTGTCCACCGCTGTGGTCATCAGCAGAGCCCACCTTCCCCAAACACACGGCCCACACCGACTGTGACGGTCGCACGGCAGGGCTGGTCCTCAGAGCGGGTGGTCCTGCGGGATGGCCCGCGCTCGCGGCTGCTGCTGGTGCTCCCAACCGACCCGCGGGCCCAGTGGCGCAAGGTGCGGTGCGGTGCGGGCGGTGCGGCCGGGGGGCCCTACCTGGCAAGTGTCTGGGGCAGCCGGGACATGTACGGCATCCGAGTCCACCTCGTCGTCCCGGAAGCTCTGGTGTCGGGTCTTGACCCCGCGGATGACCCCTTGCGAGGCGCCCCGCGCAGGCACAGTGGAGTGCCCTCCGCCTTCGTGCCATCCATGGCGCGGACCGTTGTGGCGCGTACCTCCCCCCGGCCTTGGACGAACGCTGCTGGCGTCCAGTCTTCTCCTATCCGACCCTGTTTCCTTAACCCCCTCCCCCGGCCTTGCTTCCCAAACCCCCGGCCCTCGGCCTTGCGCTTAGGTTTCCGAGCTGTGCGGCCGTCTGGAGCGGCTGTTGGGCGTCCCCGAGGGGCACCTGCTGGCGGAGCGGCCGCCCTTCAAGGTGCGCCATGGGGCTGAGCGATGGGGCTGAGGTACATGTACGGACGGGCGGGGAGATGGCCGGGGCGATGCAGGCCTCGGTGCAGGGGGCTGGGTGCCGCCACATCTCCACATCGTCCCATCGCCACGTCCTCCCCCCACCGGGGCTGGGGTCGGGATTGGGGCTGGAGCTAGGGCTGGAGATGCGGAGCGTCGTGGGGCAGCTGAGCGGCTGCCATGACGGGCTCCGCTGCCAGTCTTTCGGGCTTTGTCTGCGTCGTCAAACACATTCTACAAAAAAAATGCAGTAAAATCGTGACTACAGAAGGACCTCGCTACACCGCCCTTGCCTACAGGTGTTCCTGTGGGTGTCGGCGGAGCCCGCGACCGGCGCGCCCGGCCCAGGCCCACGACCAGGGTCCAGCGGAGGCGGCGGAGGCGGCAGCAAGGGCGGGCGCGTGGTGGGCGTGCTGGTGGCGCAGCTGCAGGAGCGCGCCCGCCGGGCCACGCTGTCCCCGCAGCCGCCGCAGCCGCTGCGGGGGCGGCTGCGACCGCCGCACACGCGGGAAGGGGCGGCACCGCCGCCTGCACCGGCCAAGCGCGCGATCGCAGCGGGCCCGGCGGCCGCCACTGGGACGGTGGCGGTGGCGGCGACGCAGGCACCCGGACGTGTGCGCGGCGTGCCTGCTGGCAGTGTGCCGGCGGAGGGGCGACTGCGGGGCTGCCAGCCGAATCTCGGGGATGCGCTCGCTCCCGCCGGTTGCTCCACCCCCGCCGCTGCGACCTCCTCGGCGCTACAGTACGGCCTCTGCGAGCCAGATGCCGCCGAACTCGGCGCCGTTGCTCGCGGCGCTGGGGAGGAAGGCCTCGGGGACGCTGCCGGTGCCTCGGCGGCTCCTTGCGCAGTGGAGAGCGCAGGCGATAGCGGCGGCAGCGGCGGCGGTGGGGCCGGAGGCGGTGAAGGTGGCGGCGGCAGATGCCTGCCGGAGGTCAAGCGGCGGCGCTGCAGCGATGACGGCGGGGACGGCCTGGTGAATGGCGGCGCAGGCTGCAAGACCTCCCGGGCGGAGGGCCACACGACCGCGGCGACGGCGCGGAGCCCGCGGCATCACGCCGCGGTCGTGGGCGGAGCACCGGGCGTCCCGCAGCAGCAACACGCCGACGGCGGCGGTCGTGAGGCTTGCCATGACGGAAGCCCCCGACCCACCCCGGCACCGGCACCGGCGCCGGCGCCGGCCTCGACGGCTGCAGCAGCGCTACCTGCTTCGTCGGCCCGCGTGGTGGTGGGCGTGCGCGGGTTGTGGGTGGAGCCGGGCAGTCGGCGGCGCGGCGTGGCGCGGAGGATGCTGGATGCGGCGCGGTGAGTACTGGATAAGGGCCGTGCAG
>LSYV01000008.1:2730933-2757322 GCA_001584585.1 Gonium pectorale | reverse complement strand
GCGGGCGGTGGGCGGCGGGAAGGAGTGCGTGGAGTCGGCGGGCGGCGGTGGACGTACGTGGAAGTAACGGGCCGGTGCGGAGGGGGGGTCGACGGTACCGGGGTTTGGACCGTGCCAGGCGGGGCCTGGCACCTCACCGTGCCAGGAGGGTTTTTTATTCCCTCCAACGCTCACCCACGACACCGTCCCAAGCGCCGCCACCGCCTCCGCCCGCATCCACGTCCATCCCCGCCCCTTCTCCTCAAACTCCCTCGGAGCAGCGCCCTCATGGTGCCCGGCCTCCTGGCGGAGCGGCAGCAGACCGCCTTCAGCGCCCTGGCCGCAGCCGCCACGGCAGGAGACGACGACGGCGGCGCCGCCTTCGCGGCCTTCGCGTCGTCGTACCTGGGTGCTGACAGCGGCAGCGGCAGCGACCGCAGCTGCAGCGGCAACGGCGGCGGGGTCGGCGGCAGCGTACAGGTTTTGTTGTACGACAACTAGGGGGCGGCGAAGGGCGGACCTCGAGTGGCGAGGGGTGGGCTTGGGACAGTAGAGGTGCTAACGCATGGGCTAAGAACAAGTGATCGAGGGCGGCCTGGCGGCGGATCGGACGCAGGCTGACCTGATCGCGTGCTCAGCGTTGCGGCTGTCGGCCTGAGTCGGCAGGAGCGGTTTCCTGGTGCCGGGAAGCCGCGGATCTGTACACTGCCCGCCGCTGCACCCCGTGAGTGGGTTGATGAGGGCGTGAGCCCCCCGGCACGGCTGCCCGGTACGGCCTGCATACGACAGAAAGAACAGTGCCGTACTTCACATGCGTGTGAGGGTGGGCGCGTGCGGAGGGGGGGAGGCCACGCACGCCGCGCGGCAACATGCAAGGGGCCTTTGTGCGAGGCACGCTGCTGCCATGAAGGTCCTGGTTTCGGGGTGCCCCTTAACCCATTGTCGCTGCAGAAATGGGGCTTCAGCAGCACGTGAGTTCAGAGCGTGCATGAGCGTTTTGTAGGATTGGCGCGAGCCGGAGAGAAGTAATTTGCATGGCACTACGGTGCCCGATGCAACTTACGGCTTTGCAAGATTACAGCAAGCGACCGTCTTCCCTTGTGATGTGGGGCGTTGCCGTGCCCTCCAACATCCGTAGCGACCTGGTATGATACTGGTTGTGGAGGCTGTGATGGCAGAGAGTGGATTGCGGGGACCGAGGTGACCCGCTGACAGCTCGACTTCCGCCGGACGAGGTTGAGGAGTACGGTTCTGTCGGCGCGTCAGGGTATCTTCTCTCTCTCAGGGCACACCTGCACTGCCAAAACGCATCGAAACAAGCTGTTTTGCTCGACAACGCGTTTGCAAGTACCACTCCGACCCGCGGGTCAACAATCTGCGTCGGCTGTCGCGCACGACCAAAGGCTTTCGCGCCTCGCTCTGCTCACGCGGCCCCTGCTGCCGCGTTCGCACATCGTTCATCGCGATGGCGTCTGCCGGAGAGATCAAGCGCAGGATACTGATTCCGGTCGACACGTCGAAGGCGGGTGCCGGGCTTCTTAACCTTGGTTGCGGCGTGTCGGGACGTATCAGTTGCCCACAATTATTTGAAGCCGATACGCATCGACGTAGCATTCCAGTTAATCCGCTTTTATGCAGCTCCCGATAGCGAGCCCTGCGGCAGCCTGCCGGGGCCGGCTCAGCGCCCCTATCTGCCACCCGTTGTTGCCTGTGCTGCCCCAACGATTGGCACCCTGTCGTCCCATTCGTGTGCCGCATGTCATTCTGTCTCACACAGACCCACGGCCTCTGCCTCCTCCCGATCCACCAAGCAGTGCCCGCACCATTGCACACGTGCCTCCCCCCCCTACTGAGAATGCCTTCCAACCCTCTAACCCCCAAGTTGACCTTTCTGCTTGAGCGCTGACTGAGCCGCCGTTGCCTCCCTATCCCTCCCCGTCCGTCCCACTCCCTGCCCATGGATAACCCCCCACGCCTCGCTCTGTTCGACACAACACGGCGCCACCAAAAGGCCAGCCAGCGCGCGCTGGAGTGGGTCCAGGAGCAGCTGTACCGCGAGGGCGACGAGCTGCACCTGTTCCACGTCATCCCTCCCGCGCAGCACATGATGCTGTCGCCGTACATGGGCATCGAGGAGATTGTCGAGGACGACGAGGTACGGAAGGTTGCCACGCTGCATTGTCACGCTGCATTGTATATGTCGTACACGGGTGCGCGCATGACTCTGGAGCGGGGGGGGGACGGCGCGGGCGACCGCCCACCGGGTGGTCCGGGTGAGGGAGGAGACGGCGGGCGAATGAGTATGAGCTGGCCTTGAGCCTGCCCTTAGATGAAGTGGTTTGCTGCGTGCGGGGCGTGGCCACCGCTGGCCGCAGCTGCCATCTGTGAGCGATTGCCGGCTAGGGTGAGTAGGACATATGCTGCGGCGTGCCGCCGTCCAGCGTGCAAGTCCAGCTGTACATTCAGATAGAAGGGATACTTAGGCCTCGCGTTTCACAGAAGTGGCTCGCGTGGTGGCCGCCGTAATGCCGGCCCCACATGCCCAGTCCAACATCTCCCGGCCTACCCGGCCTACCTGACCCACCCATTACGTAACGCCCGCCCGCCCGCCTGCCGCGCCCAGCCCACGCGCCGGCGCGTGGAGGAGGCTGCCCACAAGATGCTGATCGACCACTTCACGCCGCTGCTCAAGAAGAAGGACGTGAGCGTTGGCCGGGCCTGGCGGGTGCGGGTGCGGGTGCTTGTCCGGGCGCTGCGGCAAAACCGCTGCGTTTGGGGCAAGGGGCAGCAGGGCGCCGGTAGGCAGGCAGACAGGATCGCACGCAGCCTGCGAGGGCGTCACCCACTGTCCTGTGCGTCGCGGAAGAGGCATTGGTGGGAAGAGCGTCGTGTCCCTTTCCCTTTCTGTACCCACGATCCCCGAGTCCCCCATCCGTTTCATCACCGGCTTTCCGCCAGGCCCCCTTCCAGCTGGAGCTGACGCGCTTCGACACCGACAACAGCTCCATCGGGGCGGTGGTGTGCAAGCGGGCCGAGCAGCTGCCGGCCGCCGTGGTGGTCCTGTCCAAGCACAGCCGGGGCGCAATCAAGGTGCGTTCTTTGGATCGTGCGTACGGGGCAGCAGGACCATGCCTCCGCATGTTGCATTGCAGCCCGCATGCGTGGTGCCCCCGCAACGCTCCCAGTGTCCCACGGGCTGCACCTCCACCAACGGACCTGACACCTGCTACCCAAGGCGCGATGAACACGGTCGAGTGTGTCGAACATGTATGCACCGAATGTGGTGTGGACACGTGTGTACGTTTGAGTGTGCGCTGTGTACGACATGACGAGCGGCGGCGTGCGTGCATCGCCCTGCCAGCCCCATGAACGACCCTTGCCCCATTCAATGCTCACCGCAGCCCTTCCCATCCACCCTTCCGCTCGCCCGGCACCCTTCCCCACGCTCACAGGAGTTCTTTGTGGGCAGCGTGTGCAGCTACTGCGTGCACCACAGCAAGGTGCCCGTGCTGGTCATGCACGGAGACTAGAATCCATTCTGGCGGACTGGCCGGCGTGTTTTGCCATGGAGGAGGTGCCCTGTTGAGATCTGGAATCTACAGCTGAAAGCTGGCAGGAGACGCTGCTCATCGCTGATGGGTGATGGCGGCCAGCATCATGCGACGGGAGGGCGCGGATGCACTCGGTTGGGCGGTGGATCCGGCGTGCATACGCGTATGTGCCTATGTGCGCCGAGTGCGCGAACGTCTGCGCAAGGGCAGCCTTGGTAGCTGCTGGCGGGCGGCCGATGGTGCACATGTACGCAAGGTCCGGCACCGGCTGGGCTGAACAGGCAGGTCTCTTGAGGGGGGTTTTCGACGCACTGCGTCTGCTGCGTCAGCAGCGCAGCGCTGCGTGTGTCCTTGGGGTGGCCGGCATTGCGCGCTCCTGGCCACCGTAAAAGGGGGACAGCTCGTGCAGGAGAAGCGCCGGGCGCCAGATCCAGATGCGCAAGTGGGGTGGGGTGGGGCGTGGGGAGTGCTTTGCCCATGCAGTGCCGCCATGGCCCATGGGACCACGCCTTAGGGCGCCGCCGCGGGATGCCGCAGCGCTGTGCGTGTAAGAATGAGATGTAAGAATGCCATATTAATTTTATTTGCACCGCGAGCTGGCCATGACTTGCGAGCAGTTTCTTACACACGTGTGCAGGTCCCGTACGATCCCTTACCAAGGCCAGCTGCACGGCCCTCGCCGTCCCTTCCGTTCCACAAACGTCGGATTTCAAAATCCCGAAGCTACAGCTTACATCCGTTTGCTATGCACTAACCCATGGCACTCCCAGGATACGCCAGCGGCGACGTGGGGCGGCAGGAACAGCAGCGGGAACAGCAGGCGGCATCTGTACACTGTTCCCCTTGAGGGCTTCTGCGATGGCTACACGGCTTTCTTCGTAGGCCTCACCCAGCGCTCATGCGGGACTGTCGGATATGGACATGGCGCACGGGTATTAGGGCCCGCACTTGATCCTGCCGTTGTACCCAGCGGCCCCTGCCGTCTGTCGCCAGGTCGTTGTCCTTAGGCACCCGCCCCTTCCCATCCTGGCCCACCTTACCTCGCTTCTTCCGTGCCCTGGTACTGCCCACCGTCTCTTACGACATGTTACATCTCTCCCGAGAGTTCCCCCTCGTTTCCGTCCTTGTAGGACACCGCTCACCTGGCATACCAACCTCCGGGCATTCGGCATCTCTCCTGACCCGCAAGCCTCGCGGTACAGCACATGCGTTGAATCTCTCACCGCGCCCGCCCACCTGCCGGCCCCTCGTCAGCCGCATGAGCCACGGCACCGGCCCAGTCCTACCTCTACTCAGTCCGCCAGCCCCACAAATGATTGCCCCGTTGCGCAAACAGAGTGCGCACTGCCGCAACACATCAAGGGCAATGCCAGGCGAACCCGTGCAGCGGCAAAGCGCGAACCCCACGTTGCACCGCCCTGGCAGGATGCACCGCCCCCCTGCCCTGCGGCGAAATCCGCGCGGTACGCAAAGCACCACATCATATAGCAGCTACGAGCGTCACCGGCCGCGGGGAGCCCGCCAGGTGCACCAGCGGCATTCGCGCACCGGAGCCCCTCCCAACCGCTCACCGCACCACCCCCGCCATGGCAGCGGCCCTCCTGTTCCGCAGCCTGGCCGCCGCATGCAGCCGCGTCTGCAACCCCGCTACCCGCCCGCTACCCGACCGCCCCGCGTGCACGGCCGCTTCTCACAGGGCGACGCTCAGGCCCTCATGCTGCTGCACAACCCGCCACTGCTCCAGCAGCCACTTCAGCCGCGCCCGCTGGCTCCAGCCAGCTCCCACCTTGCAGCGGCCCTCCCACACCGCCTGCGCCGCCTACGGCAGGGAGACAGCGAGCGGCAGGTGGGTTACTCTTCCGTGGGCCAGCTCCCATCAATTCTGTTTGCGGCGCGCGTGTTTGCCAGAGTGAGCTCCGTGATAGGCGGGCCCGTAAGGTGTCCCGAAGCCCAATCACTGCATCGCCTGACGAAGCGCCAGAAGCGCCAGGGCCATACCCTCTCGCCGCTTATGCCGGAGGCCCCGGGTCGCCCTCGGCACTAACATGCAAGACGTGAGCCGGCGACACCGGCCCTTCCACTCCTCAACACAGGCCCACCTCCGCACCTGGCTGCGCGCCGAGTAGAGGACCGCCCCCGTGGAGAGGGCCCCGCTGCTGCCGCTGCTGCTGGAGCAGGCGCGGGCCGCGGGCTCCAGTCCTACCGTCAGGATCCGCAGCGGCGGGTGAAAAATCGCATCGATCCACATGCCAGCTAGGCGCCACACTGTCTGGAGCGCCAACAGGAGCGCAATCAGGACCGCTCCCTTCTCCCGTGTACGCATCGCGCTGAAAGCCATTACTGCAGTAAAGACGACCTGCACGAAGACAATCTTGGGCAGGTGGCGCTCGTCGAACAACAACGCCACGAACCCCGCCTGCCGTGGCGCCTTGAGCTCCGCCCTGGCCGCCGCCACCACCGCCGGCAGACTGCCGGGCTGGTGGCACTCAATGCACATGGAGTGGAGGCCCGGGACTGCCGTGTACGTCAACAGCGGCCCGCCGCCGCCCGCCGACGGAGTTGCCTCGTTGACCTCGTGAGGGGCCGAGGGGAGCCCTACGGGTCCCACACGCGCTCGCAGCCGGCGCATCCATCTGTCAAGGGCATCCCATTCGGGCCCCTCCCTCTCAAAGCTTGTCCTCCGGTATACAAGCGGGATGCTCAGCAGGATGAGCTGTGCCGCAGACGCAGCCGCAGATGCAGTCGGCTACGCAGGCTTCGGAAGCCTGCCTGCCCTGCCCAGCACGCCGAGTTCCGCCGCCGCCGCCGCGGCCGCCAACGCGCGCCAGCCGCTACAGCTGCCCGCGCCGCGCTCCGCTGCCGATCCCTCCTCCTCGGGATGTAGCGTAAGGGGCGATAGGCCGGGCATCCAGGACCACCCTTCCCGGGGCGCTTCCGCGGCCTGTGCATCTGCCGCCGGCGCACCAGGCGGCCCCGCCAGCGGGGCTCCGCCCTCCCCCAGGCGCAGGCGGATGTCCCCCCGCCCCGGCGTCCGCAGCGCCAGCGACCCAAGCGCGCCGCCCAGCACATCGAGCAGCTCCATCATCGGCGCGGACAGCACCGGCGCCGGCCCCAAGACCACAAGCTCCTCCACCTCCACGCGCTCACAGCACCGCAGCAGCGCACACAGCTCCTCCCAGCCGCTGCCAAAGTGCTGGTTAGTGACCCGGCTAGCGGTGGCTGTCAGAGCGCCCGAGACAGTCAGCCACTCGAGCTTCGGGCCGCTGGTGCTGCCAGCCGCCGCCGTCACAGCGCCCGCCAGGCGGCACAGCGCCGGCAGCGGAAAGCCGCCGCGCTGGCTCAGCTCAACTGACGCCAGCCGGCCGCCCCGGAACTTGAACAGCCCGCCACGGCATAGTTTGGAATCAGGGCCGTCGCCGCCCCCAGCCGCGTCGCCGTCGTTGGAACTCGCAGCGCTTGCAGCGAGGACGTCACGCCGGCCAGGAGCGTGCGCAAGGCGGCGATGCCACACGGCGATTCGATCGTCAGGTCCGTGAGTGCGGGCAGGCGGCAGAGGCGTGATGCAGCGCGCATGTCGGCGGGGCTGCTGTGCGGCAGTCCGCAGCGCAGGCTGAGGCTGCGCAGACCGGAGAGGACGCCGAGCATCGGAGCCAAGTCCATCCACGGCAGCTCACACGATGGCGGACAGGCCACGGCAAGGCGGGTTATGCGCCCCGACATTCCAAGAGGCAGCGAAGAGAACGGCAGCGCCAACAGGCTCCTTGCGATGTGGTCGTCGGCCGGGTCGGGCAGCAACTCGATGCACACATCGGCGCATCGCACCCAGCGCCCCATCGGCAGCAGCGGCCGCGAGCGCTGCTGTAATGCTTGCTGGTCAGATATGCCATAGTGGAGGGTCACCGCGAGCAGGCTGCCATCGACGAGGTCGCGCAGCTCCCGGCATATTTGGCGCGAAGCCCGGATGGCGCCAGCCCGCTGCAACGCCGCCACAAACAAGTCCCTCGCTGTCAAATCCAGGTGGTGGCACACCACGTCACGCAGCGACAATTGTCGCTCGCCAGGCGAGGAAGCGGAAGCGCCGAGGTCGGGCAGCTCCATAACTTTACACGTTTACAGAACGGCACGTTCCTACTTTTACAACCAACATGTAAAGACTGCTTGTGACGCAACCGGTACTCAATCCGGATTTCAATCGAGCTCATGCGCGTTTCGACTCCAGCCCATGCTCTCACCCCAACCTACCGTGTGCGCCACGTCCTGCCACTGCCATTTGTTTTAGGAGGGGTCTGGGGCGCGTTCCGAGCACTTTGGTGCACCTTGGAGCGTCTGATCACTCCTTTCGTACCATACTCCTTGTTCAAGCTCTCAGCCGGCAATCCTGGGCACATGCTTAGGCCGCCTCTACCGTCACTTCCGCACCCGCCGTCGTCGCTGCCTCGTGCTGCCTCCGTTAGTGGCTTGCTGTTAAACATGTCGCAGCGGAGAGGACACATGCCGCGGCTGTGCTAATGCGCAACTGGCGCTTCTTGAGCCGCCGGATTGGTTGGATCATGGGCTAGTCGATTGCTTCGCAGACGGCAGGTACCGGCCCGTCCGTGGATAAAGCCCTAATTCTCTGTGCCTTCAACCCATGCAGTTTAAGGTTTGCGGACGCCCATGTTCAGCAGCCTTTCCGTGATATATAGCGCGTTCCAACGGGTACCATGCAGGAAAGGTTAGGTCCAATCAGCCACCTTTAACAGGGCAAACGTCGCGGATGTACACCTTGCCAACGGCCACTTCATTAATTGTGCATAGCTGCACGTGCGCACATGCCAGTTTCAGCGCTGCCACGACGCAGCGGTTCGGCCGCATGTCCGCATGAGCCGTTCGCCCGCCTTGAAGATGCCGCATGTGCGTCGTGGCAGCCGGTGCCGTGATCACCACAGAGAGGCGTCGTAAGCGGACGGAGGCCGCTCGCCGCGCCTTTCCGCAGCCCTCAGAATCACGTGGCAAGCAACAACCTAAGTACCGTAGTTCCCGGTCTGACCGGACCTCCGTCTCAGTACCTGGCGGCAACATGCATTAGGCGGCATCGTATACCAGGCCTCTCGACGCTGCGGTGCTGCCTGGCGCCAGTGGTCCGGCTGGCAATGAAACCCGTCCCAACAGCATCCCGCCCTTTGCCATTGCCTCGCTGACGCGGCGCCCGCTGCCCGTAGCTGCACCGGCCGGCTCGCTACGCTGCGCCGACACGTCCCGCATGGGCTACAGAATGCAATTGCCTGTAAATCACCGAAGTACGTGGTAAGGAGTACTATTGGAGTGTGCGCGAGCATGCAAGCCTACTCGAGGCGGCGCATCTCCCCGCCCTCCACCTCCAGCGCCCCGCCCAGGAACGACAGCTGGGAGTCGAGCGCAGCCAGCGCAGCCCGCTGGCTCTCTGTGACGCCGCCACCGCCGCCATCCGCCGCAGTCGACAGCACCAGCCGCTGCAGCGCCGCCGCCAGCTCCCCCGCGGCGCCGCCGCTGCTGCCGGCGGCTGCTCCGCCCTCCACGCGGCCGCCCTCCTCGTCCTCGCCGTCCTCTCCCAGATCCGCGGGCAGCGGCTGGCCGCTGGCGGCCCCCCGGGCGCGGATGAAGCGGAGCAGGCGGCACCACTGCGGGTCCGTGGCCAGGATCTGGGGCCGGCGGTACGGGGCCCGGGGCGGGTTGAGGGTGTGAGTGGGTGCCCGGGTTGCACGTAAAAGCCCCGACACGTGCGGCAACACCTATCATGTGCTCCGCCATATCCTAACCTTCGTCATTGGGTCATGCTCTCCAAATCACCGTACCATCAGCCACGCCCGCATGTTCCGGCGTCCACTTGGGCCCTGCCTCACAAGGGGCACGGAGGCGCCAGGCCTCTGCCCTGCCCCGAAGCCATGCCACCTTGCCCCACGCCCACGCCCACCCCGCGCCAGCGCCGTCGCCCCGCACCTGCGCGTTCCCCACGATGATCAGCAGCGCCTTGGCCCGCGTGATGGCCACATTGAGGCGCTTGGGGTTGGCCAGGAAGCCCAGCCGGTGCTTGGCGTCCAGGGCCAGGTGCTGGGAGCTCGAGCTGGGGTAGGTGGGGGTGGGGAGGGGGGAGGGGGAGGGATAGAATTCGGTGATGCATGCGCTTTAGGGCATTACAAAATCGACGGTGGTGAGGTGCCGGCCACGGTGTAAACCGCACGCGCGTATCTGTGCGAGGCAGCAAGCGCCGGGACATGGGCACAGCGGGTGCGAATGGGTGCGTGGGGGCTCCACGCGCGCAACACAAGAGCATACCAATCAGCGGTATTTCACCAGACAGCTGCCCATACCACCAGTAAGGGGACGGAAGCATCGAGCCCGTCAAAGCACCGGAATACAACTGTCAGGCATTGTGGAAGGACACGCCGGTAATGTTAGCAGTACGGAAAGACACGTGCGCACACGTACCGTACGGTGGAGATGATGATGACCTTGCGCTCCTGGCCCTGGAACTCCTCCACGCTGCCCACCTGCGGACGCGGGGAGCCCAGGCGGTCAGCTGGCTGAGCTGTAGCGCGAGACCGCCGATGCGCGGTGCGCCGACGGCGAGTGGGGGATATTCATTTTTGGGTAGGGAGCCCAGGCGGCGGCGGCGGCCAAGCGAGGACGTGAGTCCTTGTCACTCTTGGGGGGCCCTTTCTTTGGGCTGGGCTTGGCAGACTGGGTGGGTAGTATGCCCAGCTAGCGCGGCCGCAGGCTGCTGGGCACGGATCACGCCACGGATTGCATGTGGGCACATGCCCACCCTACTACGTCCGAGCGACCAAGAGCCCCACCCACCTTGATAGAGCGGTCCAGAGCGGCCAGCTGCGCGCGGATGCGTTGCACCTGCAGCGGTCGGGGGAGGGGGGGTAAGGGCGTGTCCGTCTTAGGAAGCGGAGGAACCCAGACAGGTAGGCGGGGACGGAGGCGGGCAGCGACGAGGCGGGCAGCGAGCAGGTCCGCCGAGCTGCATTCACGCTTGGCCGCTGGTAACTCAGCTACGGCGGTGCAGAGGCAGCGCTTGCGCACACCTCGCCCCTGCCCCAGGGCAGGAAACTCAGCAAACCCGCGCCGCTTCGCCCTGCACGGCCACCAGTGCGCCCGCCCCCCCCCGCCCCCCCCCTGCCCCCGCCCACCTGCATGCGGTACGGCGAGATGACGCCGATGTCGGCCCCCGTGGGCCGGTTGCGCTTCAGCGACATGAGGCTCTGCACGTAGAGCTTAACCTGCGGAAGGAGGGCGGGGGCAGGTGGAGGATGGGGTGGAGGTTTGGCAGGCCCGTAGGGGAGGTGGGAATCTTAGGAGAGGTGCGAGCGAGAGGGAGAAGGAGGGTTTGCTTAGATTATGGGAGGCACAGCTAGTTGAGCGCACGGTGCGGTCCCCAACTGGCCGAACCAACACTCACGACAGAAGAGGACAGCCCAAGCGCTGCCCCCTCCCCTCCATTACCCAGTGTGGCGTGGCGCCCCCGCCCCCACCCGTCCATCCCGCCCAATCCGCCCCCAGACCCCCTCCGCCCACCTGGCGCGCCTCGTCCACGTTGTGCCACGAGGGGCTGCTGGCCTCCTGCGCGTCCCGGCCCACCATGTTGTGGAACAGGAGGGGGCACCTGCGGGCCAGGGGGAGGGGACGAGGTGTGTGGAGAGGTGTTGCATGGTGACGAGCGGCGGCAGGACGCCAGCGCAGTAGCTGGGCGAGGGGAGCGGCGACAGGCAGGGGTAGGGGACTAGGGGCTTATGGCGGTGCGAGGGGCTCCCAAATGAATTTCATTCGGACAGCCCGGAGAGGCATGGTTTGGGGTCAGGCTCAGCATCGGTTGCGATGATTAAAGATCGGTTGGAAAACCAACTGTCCCAGAACCCGGCGGGAGCTGTATGGTACGTGGTGACAGCCAGCCCCACCGCGCCGGCCCCGCCCCACCCCGGCCACCAAACCCGGCCCACCCATGCCCACGCACGCTTCGCAGGCGCCCAGCTGCCACACGCCCGCATTACGAACGTCTCGCATACTACTGCGGTTACTGGCACATAGTAGTGCGTTGTAGAGAACGGCAGTACACGCGCCGTCTTACGTGTTGTTCGGCAAGGCCTCCCAGTGCAACATGCTGTGCGTCACGAGCGGGTCGGCGGCCGCGCGCAGCTCCCCCGCGTAGAAGGCGGCGTTGGGCACGGCCAGGATATCGGGGTGGGAGCGGTAGTTGAGCACCAGCTTGGTGATGAAGGCGCTGGCGTGGGGGGGCTGCGGGTCGGGATGGGGGGGGCGTAGTGCTTCATGCGTCGTGATACGTCGTGCTAGGCTTCGGGGCAGCGTTGAGCGCATCGTTGAGGGGAAGATGCAGATGCGGGGCGCAGAGGCAGGAGATAGGAGGCGGGAGATAGGGGGTCTTGGCGTCGAGGGTCTTAGCGGTTTTACGGCCAAAACGTCGCTGCGTCTTGGCGCTCAACGAGCCAGTAGTGTCAGGCATTCTACATTCCGCTACAGGGCTCGCTGCTTTCAGGTGCCGCCGTAAACCACGGGCGGCGCTGTATGTGCGGTTACGATGGGTTGGCGGCTACTGGATACAAAGCGGCAACAAGCGCACGCAATCCGGCAGGTTGCACCGCCCAGGCTTGTGTGCATTTCCTTCAACCGAACACAAGAGAGGCCGCGAACCAGCAAGGGTAGTATGCGGCGTAATGGCCCCGACCCAAATGGTGTAGCTCCTTGTTCGGCCCCAGGCACCTGCCAGCGGCCAACCGCTCCCGCACCTGCACGTCGTCCCGCCGCGCAAAGGGCGGCAGCTGTTCCAGGCGCTCCAGGGCGGACACCTCGAGACCCGCGCGCTTGGCAAAGGGGCTGAGGATGACGGGGCCCAGCTGCTTGGGGTCGCCTGAAGGGGTTGCGAGATCACGGGGGTAGGAATGGATGGAACCACCAACCACGGCAAATTGGCAGATCGAGGTACAGGGCGGACGCGGTCCGAGCCTGACTTGCGTCCTGGTGTCTGTCAGACCGGCCACGGGCCCACACACGGAATGACCTAAAAGCACAAACGCGGAATAGCTGGTGAAGTCCCCCCTGCAGCCCCACCCCGCCCCTCCGTCCCCCGCCACTCACCCGCCATGACCACCCGCGTGTGGTGCCCCGCGATCCCCGCCAGCGCCGCCAGCGCCAGGGGCTCCTCCGCGTGGCCCGCCTCGTCCAGCAGCACGTGGCTGAAGCGGCCGGCCGGCAGGCCGACGTGGTACAGCTGCGGGGGAGGCGTGGAAACAAATACGCGGGGCAACGCGGGGCGGGGAGGGTTGTACGCCCGGTACGGTAGCGCGGCAGATGAGGAACGCTCGACACTGGGGTATGAGCGTATGACAAGCCTGGAAATCGGCGCTTTTGTTGCGGAGGACAAACGCGTACACGTGTTGTGCAGCCCTTCTGAAGACCTGCCGAACTGCGACCCTCGTGCCATTGCCTGCGAGAGTGTGCCGCCCCGCCCAAGGCGCCCAGGTAACAACTAATAAGACACCGGATCGGTCTCTGACCGTGCGTCGTACGCCGTACGCCGTACTAGTACCCCACCCGGCAGGGGCCCTGCCGTCTCCCTGCCGCTTCGAGGGCACGCATCCAGCTCACCATGGCGGCGGTGGCGCACGTGGCGACCACCACTCGCAGCCGCTGCTCCGTCAGGCGCTCCTTGGTCGGCAGCAGGAAGGCGCCCTCGCTGTCGTCCCAGTTGAGCGCGGCCGTGCCGCGCAGCGGCTCCAGCTCGGGCGGCAGGTCAGACGGCGGCCTGCAGAAACAGGAGCAGGGCAACAAGCACATTATTGTGCGTGCATTGGTGCGCAGGTGGTTTTAATTGCCAGCCACTCTATCTGCTGGTAGTGTAAAGAAGTGCATCGGCTGCAAGCTCCATGTGGTTCGTGCCTGCCAAAGATGGCTGTTGACACTTGACACTTGACAGTATGCAGTTGGTCATCCTGCGCATCATCCCTGCACATGGCCAAGCACATCATGCCTCCGTATGACAGTGCGACATGTGACTGGCCACGCGCACAGCGACGACGACGGCTGAAGAGCCCTCGACGCGTAGCGCCACCTCTCTGCGGTGCAGAACACGGCAGGGCCTGCGCCTTCCCTTGCCCCTACCCCTCCGCACACCCCACCCCCCCTACCGCGTGTAGGCGCACACGCGCATCATCTCGCTCAGCGGCCGCCCCGCCACCACCAGCCGGCTAAACAGCTGGTCGGCCGCCGAGTTGGAGGGCGCCACCAGCAGCAGCGAGTGCGCGGTGGACGCGCGGAGCAGCTGTGGGCGGGTGAAGGTAGTGCAGAGGGAGAGGACATCGCATGGGTAATTGTGGGGAGGACTTCAGGGTAGGGTCGTAAGTGGTAGTAGCGGGCTGGGGGCACAGAATCGGCTTAGACTATGCGCCCGCCCGAGCTGACGGCCGGTTTCGTGGCCAGCTGCGGCCGTGACTCGTGGGGAGCTGGTTCGACGGAACTCGGATTACTCATGGCTGGAACCGACAACACTCACGCCTCCCCGCGCACCTGCACCGCCGCCTCCACCAGCGTGGACGTCTTGCCGGTGCCGGGCGGCCCAAAGATGATGTACGGCTGCGGATGGTGCGCACCCCGTACGACCTCCCGTACGGCCAGTCGCTGCTCGTCATTCAGGTCGCGGTTGACCCATGGCACGGCGGCGCCGCCCCCGGGTCCATCGACGGCGTGGAGGCCGCTGGAGAGGCCGTTGAGGGGCAGGCCCGGCGGCAGGGTGGCGGGCAGCGGTGCGGCGGGGCTGCCGGGCAAGAGGAGCAGCGGACTCAAGTCGCCGCTGGCGGTGCGGGAGAGAGCAGCCTGTGTGGTTGAGATAGGAAAGGGCAGGAGGCTAGGGACGTTTGCCAGGTTGTGGGGCAAGGCCAAAAGCGACTGAAGAGGTTACGGGGGCTTAGGACCGGGATTGCCTGCCACGAGTGGAGGGGAGGGGAGGGCAGCACCTGTACCTATTGGTGGCTGCATGGAGGCGCGACTGCGACAGGGGGGTCTGGAGGAGAACTCAACCCCGCCCGCCGTCAACCCCGCCGCCAGGCTGGACCGCCTGACGTGCCTTGTCATTCCCTAATCTACGGCGGTATGCGAACGTGGTTCCGGTGGCCAGCCCAAACATAGCTACGGCGCCTCGTCCTGCGCCCCGGACCAGCGCGGCCGCCCCTACCCCGCCTCCGCTCCTCCGCCCGCCCTGTCCCCCGCGCCGCACCTGCAGCCGATTGAACATGGAGCGGTTGACGCTGAAGCGCACGTCAAAGAGCCGGCCCGCCACCCACACCGAGCCCCGGAAGCTCTTGGCGAAGCCCAGCAGAACCTGGGGCGGGGCGGCGGTGTTAAGGAAGGGAGGCCCGGTGCAGCATCTCACAAAGCAGCCCTCTTATCCACTGTGTAGTCTTTGTGGCATGGCGGCGGTGTAGGAAGAGGAAGGACGGATGGGGGCTTGCAAGGAGAGGACGGCCAAGCGCCCTGTACCTTCTTTTCATTTTTCCCGCCTTCAGGCCGCTCGCCCTCCCCCCGCCCCGCCAGCGCACCTGCTCCCGCTCCACCACGTGCACCACACCCTCCCACTCGCGGCCCGAGTCCGCCCCCGCGGGCCGCACGTACAGCCGGTCGCCCTTGAGCACGCTGGGGCGCTTCTCGGCCAGGCCCGGGACCTGGGGGCGGGGACGAGCAAAGGTGAGGGGGACAACGCCTTCAGAGCCAAGTGCAGCATCTGCTCAGCCTCGCGGTCATCATTCGTCCGAAAGAAAAAATGGCCGTTTTGGCGGTTTTGGACTAACGCCTAGGACCCCCCTTCGATTGGGTGAACGAACGGCAGGGCCCTTGCAGGATCCTGCTAGGCGCTGAACGAAAGGCCCCGCGTGCAGCAGGGTGGGGGTCCACCAAAATCTTAGCGGGTTCCCCGTAACCGTTCATTCAGCGGACGAACGCCTGGGAGGGAAAACAACAAGGCTGGGCATCGCTGCTTTAACTGCCGGCGCACGGGTCGCTGGCTCGACACGAGTGTGTGCGCGAGCGACACAGAGCCGACAGCAGGCGACAGGGGGAAGGGGACAGCGTGCGCCCCCGCCCCCGCTCACCTGCAGCACCAGCAGCCTGCTGCCCGTGCCGGCCGCGCCCAGGTTGACCCCGGACATGTCGTACTGCCGCACGTCCACCTCGTGCTGCAGCTCCTCCAGCCACAGCAGCTGCTTGAGCTGCGACATGTACAACGCAGGGGAGTGTTTGGGGAGGCAGGATGACTCATTCCGTAGGTGTTGTGCTGGGTTCCTGGGTACCGTATGCTCGGGGAGGCCTCCAACATGCATCGGGTCTTGGCGCAAGTAAGCCCACTGCGGTCGGGCTACTTCCAGGCAACCCAGCAATAGCGCAGGAATGCACCCCGGCCCGCTACGCTGCCCCGCCCTCAGGCCAGCCCCCTCGCTCCTCCGCCTCACGCACCCGCCCCGCCCACTTCTTGACGCTGCCGCTGGCCGCCGTCGCGCCGCCCACACGCTTGCTCAGCTCTTCCCATCGCTGCTCCTCCACCAGCCGCCGCAGGTCCCTGGGCACCAGGTGCCGACCCACGGCCACCTCGAGGGCGCCCACCTTGCCGCCCGTGTCGGCGCCCGGGGGCGCCTCGCCTGCCGGCGACATGGGCGGGGGAGCGCGGAGCGGGCACGCAGGGAAGCAAGCTGTTGAGGCAATCGTTATTGGGGTTCGGTGCAAGCGTGCAACGCTAGCTGGTACGGTGCCCTTTGTGCACTGGCGTGATTGCGGCGGTGAACTGAAAAGCCAGTGCGCATTGCAAAGATAGGCGCATGAACCTCTGTGTTGACTTCCCTCCACCTACCTTCAGTACCACGTGTTGGCTCTCTTCAGGCGTCCGGCCAACGTCCCCAGCAACTCGGGAGAACGACCCCCCACGCTGCCACGGTACCCCCCACGCCGCCCGTTTAGCCCAGCCGACTCCGTCAGCCATCCACCGATGACGACACCACCCACCCGGCACGATGTCCTTGTTGACGGGCTCCAGCTTGCGCGGCTTGCGCTGCCGCTTGGTGGCGGCGGCGGCGGCCCGGGCGGCCGCCGCCTCCTCCTCCGTCTCCGCGTCCGTGCACGTGGCGGCCAGCGAGCGGACCAGCTGAGGGGGGAGGCAAGGGGCAGGGCAGGACAAGCCTCAACGGGAGAGGGCCGGGTGGGCATCAACAGCAAGTCATCGTAAAGTCTCCATATTCCCCTGCAGTCATGTAGCGAAAGAAAGGGGGGCAGGCAGATGCGCGTGGGCACAAGACGAGGCGTCGGGGGGTGGGACGAGGAAGCAGGTAGGCGAAGAGCGCATTCGAGGACCAGCTTTCGGCTGGTAGCAATGCGAACTCCCGGATGCTGTTGGGGCTACATTCGCCAAGCCGGGTCCCGCAGCGTCTTTACGGCACGGGCGAAAGTCGGGTTGTCCACGTACCCTCCCTGCGTGCCGTCTCACACGCTACAAACGTGTGCCCGCCCTTCCGCCCACCTGGCAACGCCCCAGGTCAAACACAATGAGACCGCGCAGGAGGCCCAGGAAGCGCGGCCGCAGGTGAACGACCACGTCGTACTCGCTGCCGTGCGGCAGCATCGGTGGAGTCGCCAGCGGGCCGGCCGCCGATGCAGCGGCGACGCCCCACACGTCCTCCAAGCTCACACCGTCCAGCGGCTGCAGCATGAACACCCGCCGCAGCTGCACGCCTGCGCCGCTAAGATTGGTGACTGTGAGCTTGTAGGCCACCTGAGCGCCCACCTCGAGCGGCGGGATGGGGTCGGGCAGGCAGCTGACAGAGACGCCGCCAGCGTCGGCGTTGAGGAGGTTGGATTGCCGTACGAGGAGGCCGTACTGCCGTACTTGGTGGCGGCTGGAGCGCAGGTGCGCGCGCAGGCCGGCTTGCTCTGGGAACCACTCGCCGCACAGCTCGCAGCTGTGGAGGGAGTCCTCGGGTTTGTTGAGAGCGGTGGCCACCAGGCGGCGGATGTCATCGGGAGATGCCCGCTCGAGGGCCCGCTGGTGCGCCGCGCCCGCGAGGTGCTGTTTGATGGCCTCGAGGGAGTCGGTGCTGAAGCTGCAAAGCTCGCAGCGCAGCGTGCGCTTGGTGGCCTTGAACAACACACTCGGCGTCGCCATGGCGGCCACCGTCCCGTCCTGGAGGCAGGGTGGCGGCAAAAGAATGGATAGTGAGGGTTGGGCGCGGGAGGGTGCACGATAGACACGGGATGCCATGATCATCGGTCCAACCGCCCATGCGACCTTACCTGAATGACCCGGAGGACGCACACTTGCGTGCCGCTGACGATGTAGTCGTCCGGGCGGGCTCGGAGCCAGGCTTTTGCCGCTGAACCCGTTAGGCCCTTCAGTGGAGGACATTGCTTCAGGATACCAAGCGGCACCCCTCTATACGAGGCTCGCGGGTCTCGCGCTGCCGAAATGGCGAAGTCAAGGAAAGCTGCGTCCGCGTCCGCCATCCCTAGCATTGCTGGCTTTCTGGCCTCCAGTAGCAGCTTCAAGCACTCAGGGGCGCCATGCAATATGCTTGCAGGCGAACAAGCAGCATGAAGAAGGGCGGCGTCACGGCAATTTTGAGTCCTTGTACATTATGAAGAGGTACTAGTACCGTTCAAGGACCAGCATTTGCAACCACGGGTTGAAGCCGAACGGGTCACGGGTCCTCACGAGTCGACGCCCCGTAGCGCGCACAGCTGGCAGTGCATATTACAAGCTGGCAGCCCATTTACATTGCGTTGTAAAGTATTGTAGTTACTGTTCTGGGCTCGTACCCTCGTACGTTACACACGAGCCGTGGTTGAGGCACATCCGCTGCGCATCCGCTCGATACAGCAGGAGGGGTGAAATAGGGGCAAATCCACCCAATCCAGGGGGGGGGGGGGGTCGGTCACCAATCCAAATGGGGTTGGCTACTCCAGCCGTTTCAGCTCAGGAAAAGTCCATCCGGCAATCCAGCAATCCCCCAGGCGGTGTCCCATCCTAATCCCTAATCCAGGGTCGGCCAGGCAATCCCAATCCACCCATCCAGGCTGTCCTCCTTACTCCAATCCCGCATCCTTCACCCTCGCCCGCAACTCTTAACCCCGTCCTCTAGGCAAGTATTGACCCCCAGCCAGGCTGCACAGCGGCGAGGGTTTACACGGGACGGGACTGCAGCTGCATAACTTTGTGCTATTATATGCTCAATGCAACAGTTAATTATATAATGCAAGCAGCACCACTACGGCAGCCCGTACACGTTCTGCGTCCCATGAAGTGCGATTCTTTGCCGCAGCTTATTTTGCAACTAGTACAGACAGGACACAGCGGGTAGGCTGCCGAATGTGCTGGATCTGTGCCCCGTCTTGCCGTCGACCGAGCGCCACGCGGCTGGATACAAGATAATAGGATGCTGTGAGCTTTGAAGCCATAGAGGCTGTTTTGAACTCTCCATCGTATCGGGCTTGGGCAGTGGTGAGCAGTGGCTTGGCCCCTCCTAACGACTCCTAGCATTCTTCATTATGGGAGTTGTCTTTTATTATTTGCTTCCGTCTTCGCCTTTGCGCCTCGACTCGCCTTTGCGCCTCGACTGACGATTAGGGCGCGTAGGGGGCCCGTGCCCAGTCGACCATCATGCGACCAAATTTGGCTCCAGGGAGTGACCCAGCTCTGGCCGCTACAAAGAGGGCAAGCCGGGCAGCTCCGAGGGAGACCTCCCTGGAGTACGGTGACCTCCGCGCCAAGCCCAGAGAGCCCGCATGGCCCTGTAATTTGGCAGGCCAGTATATCTTGCCTCTCGCTACGCGCCTGCGATTTCCCGTCCCAGCAGGGCGCGAGGTAGTTGCCATGCAGTAGACGCCCCAGGCCCGGCCGGGGCAAACACGGCCCACGATTGCAGCATTTCTTAAGGAACCGCTATAGGTACTAGATTGGGGTGTTGCCTAGACCGCCTGCGCACATCGGGGCCGCGTCCAGGTGGCAGGAGCCGCGCCCCACGTCTTGCTGCGCGATGGACCGAGGTGAGCGCTATTTGTGAGTGCTAGGCGATTGCTGTCAAGTAGCGGGCCGTGGAGGGGCGCGCGGGCCGAGCGATGCAGTGCTCGCCGGGCTAAAGACCTGCCCGCGTAGCTTTCCCCACTGCTGAGTACCGGCATCACGTTGGAGAGCAGTGGCTGCGAAGCGGACGGGCGCATGTGCGGGTTTGGGGGCTGCCGGCACCCCGAAACTCCCCGCATGGCGCGCTCCTCCCCCCCTCCCTTCCTCTCCCTCGTCTGCGTCGTCGGGCCGGGCTACAAAGCGAACTTGCTGTGTCTGACGTGCTGTGTCTACCCCACTCTCCCTCACCCGGTACTGTCACGCAACGCAGGAGCAATCTACATGAGCTGGCCTTCCTATAACCACCACCCCGCAAACCACGGATATCTGCAAGCGACATGTTCTGTGTGGGAGAGCTTCCGAGCTTCCGGGTGGGGCCGGGCGGCCTTACTGCATGCTAACCGACCGGAGGAGTCGCGGGACGGGAGCTCACAAACGGATAGCTGGGTGCTCACGGTAGAGGTCTGTAGGCTTGCCGGGCCGCACAGGGCTCTCTGGGCTTGGCGCGGAGGTCACCGTACTCCAGGGAGGTCTCCCTCGGAGCTGCGGGGTCCGGCCGGCTTGCACAAAGAGGGGGAGGGCTCCAGGTGTACGGGACCTGACTTCAAAGTCCCAGTCAAAGTTCATTCTCGAAAAAGGCCACCACTTTTTTCGTGCAAACACTTTATCTACTGTACTGTTGCAGTTGCAGCGACAGGGCTGTCGGTGCTCGCAAAGTCAGCCGTCAAACGTTTGGTTGCTTGCAAGTCACAACTGCCTAGTGTGCTTCTTGTAGGTTATTGATGGCCTCGGCCATCGCTGACCAAAGCAGTTGACATCGTTGACCAAGAGGTCATATGGCACAGCCAGTGAACAACCTCATTGCGGCTGGGCAGGCCCTGATCGCTGAGGGACAAGCCCAGGCAGCCCCTGGCGCGCCTGCCTGGGCCCAAGGCATAGTGCTGCAGTTGACCCAACTGAGGCTGGAGCTCGGGCCCTCCCGCAACCACGCGGCGCGCGCGTTCAACATCTCTGCTTCGCACGGTGCCCGCCTTGCGCCTGTGCCGTGCGACGCTGCCGGCCCAAACTTCGGGGATGTGCCGCCCAACGCGCCCAGGACCGTCGCCGAGCTGCAGGCGCTTAACGGTCAACAGATCAACGTCTTCCTGCAGTTCTACGGCGTGCCCACCACTGGCATCGTGGCCGAGCGCCGCGTGCGCCTTGCCCTCACCCTGGGCGTGCACCTGGTGGCCTGAATTGGCGCCCAAAACGGTGGGTCAGGCTTAAGCATAAGGCTGTTCACCGGCACTTCTAATGTGCCATTGATCATGAAACAGAACTCACAACGCAGACAAAGATGCACCAACACCAACTTGACCGTGCGTTCCCGCCCTTCCCAAACAAGCAGCATCTGGACTTCTCTAACGGAGGCCTCAGGCGACGGAGGCTTTACATGCAGCCGTCTCGCATGGACAAGGCGCTAGCGGATGCGAAACGACTGGGCTGGGCTGCGGCCATGGGCCCTGTGGCAGCCGCCAGCACGTTCGGGCTTGCCTCTCGATCGTGTGTTGAGGCATGGGCACTTGCCTGATGCTGGCGGCGGGCGTGTGGGCGACTGGACGTTTCACAGCAGCCTGTGGATGACACCGTGTTTGTTCCGTCGGCGCTTGCTTGGTTAGATGCCGACGTGTTTTGTTGTTTGGAACGTGTAGGTAACTTGCGGCTGCCAGGAGCAGCTTCCCTGACACATGATACATAGACAGTCTTCTATGACATGTACGTGTCGCAATCGGCTGGGCTGCCAACCTGTGTGCGAAGGCTGCGGATGCCTCGGATGGACATCAAGCGGCAGGGCACGGTTACCCGATGCGCGTGGCGGACTGCATGGTTAATTATGCGGCTGGTAATGCTACTGTAGACGCCACGCTGGATGTCGTGTCCTTGTACGACTTTAGCAGCGCTATGCGAGCTGCAACGAGAGCTTGGCCGCTTCTCAATGCCGGAGATTGGTGCAACCCCTCGCCCTACACGTGTTTCGTTCTTCTCAAGGCATCTTAGATAAGGCGTTCCGTGTTTCGTGCTTACCGCAGTGCACGTAGCTAACGTGTCTGTAATTTTCTTGCGGCAGGTGGCTAGTACTGAGCTCAAGATAGCGGGTGGCTAGCACTGCAGCGATACATGTTCTGGCTCCGGAACATGTGGGACTTTCATTGTGTGTAGTGCTACTGGACATACGGTATGAGGCGTTACTAGCGGGCACAGCTTTGGGCTCGGGCCACGTTCTTAATCAATATGGTTGCGGCTGGGAGAGGCGGCGGTGGGATGCTGTTATACAGATGTGGCCAGTTTCGTTCGGCAATGTTTTTGGCTGTGACCATGCAGGCCATGGCAGGGCCTCTGATACGGACTTTGTGACGAAGGAGCGTATTTCAACTCAGTTCCAACGAAGTTCCGCGGGATCGACCCAAAGGGTGCAGCTGCGAGGAAGCGAGTATGGAATTTCCCGTTCCATAGATCTTCGCTACCTACAACAAAGACATCGCCCACGACCGTAGCCGCGGAGCCTCTTACCAGGTTAGCAAGCGGGCGAAACAGATCGAGCATGCAAGGGCCTCAACCGCTCGGAAGGCCAGGTGGGAGAGACCAAGCGCCAACCTGACACAAGCCTCTTACTCACGCTGTGCGCGGCCTAAACCAAGCACAGTGCCACGTCATCCCAGCATTACTTTTACCCACACGTCAGCGGACACTTCCCAACATGCTGTCGCGCATGCTCGTTCGTCTGCATACTTGGCCACCGCATGATCTGTGCGGGCTGCATACTCGCCCGCCCGCTAGTCGGCCCTAACCGCCCATCAGCACGACAAGCCCGCACTGGCCTCTAGCCCCGGCCATGACGGGAAAAGCATCTGCACTTCTGCAGCCAAAGATGCAACGGGCTGCCACGCAAGGTGCTGGCCACCCAACCTCCAAAGCAGGAACCACTCGCAATCGGCCGCGTCCGCAACCTTGCATTGCGGTTCGTGCATGACACCGCAACCTCACCACCTCGGCCCGTCTGCTGCCCATCCCACCTCACGGCGGTTGCTTGCTCAACCCCTGCCCTTCAATGTTCAATCCCAGCTCACTAGCAAAAATTGTCCACGTCCCTTTCCCACATATGCTACGTACCGCCTGCCTCCAGCACCTATCATTCTTCATCCCGCATCCTCTCCCTTTTGTCTTGTCTGCACCCAGCACTGCCGATCCGCCAGATTCTCCTCCACCTTAACGGCCAACTTCAGGCCCGAGGGCCGTAAGGCCCGCTCCTCCATCCTTCGCCTCCCGCACACAGCCCTTCTATGTCCGTCAGGCGCGGCCGCGGGATGATGTTCATCGACTGCAGTTCTTGGAAGAGCAGCTTGCAGGCGTAGGGGATCTTGATGGTGGCCATGGCGTCGCTGCTGCGGTCCACCGGCGACACCGGCATGCAGCGCTGCGCGTCCCACCATCCCAGCAGCCCGCTGCGGGAGTCGACGTGGACCTGCAGGCCGGCACGGGGCAGGGAAGCGTTTGGCGGCCACCGTCCCGTCCTGGGAGGCAGGGTGGCGGCAAAATAGTGATAGTGAGGGATGTGCGCGCGAGGATGCGCGGTGGATACGGGATGCGATGATCATCGGTCCAACCGCCCAAGCGGCCTCAAATGACCCGGAGGACGCAGACGTACTTGCCACTGACGATGAAATCGTCAGGGCGGGCGCGGAGCCACGCCTTCGCCGCTGAATCCGTTAGGCCCTTCAAGGGGAGAGACTGCTTCAGGACAAACCAAGGCATCCATCTGTACGAGGCTCTTGGGTCTATCGCCGCCGCACTGGCGAAGTCAAGGAAGGCTGCGTCTGCGTATGCCATCCCTAGCCTGGCTTCCTGGCAGCCTGGCTATCTTCCGTCGGAGCGATTCGTTTGGCCCGACGAAAAAGCTTAAAGCTCGTCGAGGGTTTTCGTCCGGGGACGCCCTCCGGATGGGCATTTTTCGTCCGCTCCATAGACGGAGCCCCTTTCATGGGCCGGGTTTTTCGTTAGAGCACCCCTTCTTCCGGCCCCCATTTTTCGTCTGGGCCCGCCACGAAAGGGGATGTTTTTTCGAAAAAACGTTTAAGATAGCCAGACTGCTTCCTGGCCTTCGGCAGTAGCCGCAAGCAGTTAGGGGCGCCCTGCAATCTGCTGGCAGGCGGACAATGCCTGGAACGTGGTGTAGGGCGGCGTCATGACAATTTTGAATCCGTGTGCATAATGCATGTACTAGGACCGTACAAGGACCGGCAGGTACTAGGATCGTTCAACGACCCGCAGTTGCAACCACGGGCGAAGTCTTAGGGATCACGGGTCACACGGGTGGACGCCCCGTAGCACACAAATCTGGCAATGCATGTCACAAGGTGGCAGCCCTCCTTGAAAGAATTGTACTTACTGTTCTGGGCTCGTGCGTTGCAGGACCCCCCACGCCCGTACGTTACACACGCCCACTACACGAGCCGTGGTTGCGGCACACCCATCGAACACAGCCTTCGCCCCGCTGCCATCACAGCAGCAGCCGCAGCCTGCAGCCTATAGGCTCCAGCCCGGACGGCCCGCAAACCAATCAACTAGGGTGCATGCATGGCCCTGGACCGCGCACGTGTGCAAACCCACCCCCACCCCCAGCACGCCCGACACGCTGCGGCAGATACCCGGCTGTCACGGGCAGCCGACCTCACCCGTCACAGCCATCTCGGGAGGGCTGCCTGTCCCTCCCGTTGTCTGCGCCCTTTCTTGCCTCTCCGCCTAAAGCCTTTCCACAAAAATAAGAAAACTCTCCGTATCTCACATACCGGTAATACACATTAGCGGGCTCATGCGTACATGGAACTGGCGCTGCGAGCAAGTCCATCAGCAGTCGCAATCCTCCTCCAAGGCTTCGCAGGAGTATTCCGTACATTACACCTAAAATGTATCCGACCTAGACGCTCATCCTCACCCACACGCCCTTCAATGCCCCGCCGCTCCGCCGCCACCCAGCGCCCCAGTTACCGCCGCCGCCATCGCCGCCGCACCGCCGCCTCCGGCCGCTGCAGCCGCCGCGGCGGCCACCGCCGCCGCCGTCGTCGAGCCCGCGCCGCCGCCCGCCCCTGCCCCTCCCGCGCCGCCAGCGCCACCGCCGCGCCCCGCCGCCGCCGCTCCCCCCTCCGCCGCCGCCTGCGCCACCAACAGCTGCATGAGCAGGTCGGGGCGCGCCTCCAGGGCGGTCAGGCTGGCCGGGTACTTGCGGAGAATGTGGCGCAGGTGCTGCAGCACGTAGCTGCGGGGGAGGAGACCGGGGAGGAGGGGGGAGGGGAAGGCGGGGTGGAGGTGGGAAGGAGGTGGGGCGGAAGCAGGGGCGAAAGCAGTGGGCGGGGGGAGGAGAGTGCGACGGTGTCGCGCAACGGCGTGGGTCAAGTTCAGGCAAGGTCTTGGACGATGCGGTCGCTGTGCGGCGATGTGCACGGCTGTGAGCGGCCGGGGGGCGCCGCGGATGGAGGAGTGGTCTGTCAGGGAGTGAGCCCGACACATGTGAGGATATGGTATGGAACCTTACCTGCAAAGGCCCCCCCCAGACTGCAGCCCCGGCCCGGCCCTTGGCTTCTCACCGCTCCGCGCCGCATCATATCCGGAGGCATGACCTGAAGCTCTCACGCCCCAAACCCACCCCGCGCACCTGAACACCCACCTGCCCCCACCCGCCACCCGCCCGCCCACGCACCTGAACACCACCGGCCTCAGCTCCTCCACCCGGTGCTCGTCCGCCCACGACAGCAGCGCCAGCGCGTTGGAGCCGCACAGCCCGCGGCGCACCTGGCTGCAGCAGTGCTGGAACACGCTGCGGGCGGGGCGGGCAGGGCGGGCCGGCGGGAGGGAGGGCGGGAGCCAGCGGGATTGGGGGGTGAAGGTGCTCTTGTACGGGAGGGGACAGGAGGGCGCACGCGTGGTCCGTGAATGATCGGGTGGCAGGCTGCGTCGTCATGGTGGCCCCCGACCGCTCACAGCGATTATGGTACAGTAATCGCTAAAAAGGGGAAGCATGTATGCGGCCGCGCCCCGGCCCCGGGTGGCCCCGCGGGAGGGTCAGGGGAACACGCGTCGGCCTGCGCCGCCCAGAACACCCCGGCCTCCGCCGAGAGGACACGACCGATGCGCTTGCTAACTTTGAATAAGACCGTTCCTGTGGCCTGCCGCGCCGCCCCTAGCCGTGTGAGCCCGGCCCATCCCGCACGTCTTCTACCCGATGCAGCACCCGATGCGGCACCCAGTGCGGCACCCAGTACGGCGCCCAGTACGGCACCCAGTACGGCACCCAGTACGGCACCCACCGGCCAACCATGTACTTCCGTCCCAGCAGAAGCACGTCGAGGACCACGTCGCCCTTGAACTCCAGCACGTCGGTGTACAGGTAGCTGGCGGGGAGATGGCGGTACGTGGGGGGGGGGGGTACAGCAGAGGGGTGGGGACTTATGGTTTGACGTTGCGCTTCGGTCGCCGCGTCACCCGACACATGGGTGCTCAAGAGGAGGGAGTACCAGGCCAGGAGTACCAGAAGGGACGGGGTCGGCTGGGTGGGAAGCTGCTGGGAACAGCGAGGCAACGGTGGAAGGGTCCACTTGCCCGCCTGGGCCAGCAAGCGCACAGGCACGAAGGAGGACCTCCCAGTTTCCGTATATTCAACAGAGAGCCGTGCTGTGCTGCTGTCTGGCCCTGA
>LSYV01000008.1:2689008-2703118 GCA_001584585.1 Gonium pectorale | reverse complement strand
CCCGCTTGGCGAAGGGGCTGAGGACGACGGGGCCCAGCTGCTTGGGGTCGCCTGACAGGGTTGCGAGATCGCGGGCAAGCGATGAATGGATTTGCGGCAAACTGGCAGATAGAGGTACGGGGCGGACGCGTTCTAAGCTTGCCTTACAGCCAGGGTGTCTCTCAGGCGGCCACGGGCCCACGCACGGGATGCCCTGAAACGTCAAACGCAGAATAGCTTGCAGCCCCACCCCTCCGTCCCCCGCCCCTCACCCGCCATGACCACCCGCGTGTGGTGCCCCGCGATCCCCGCCAGCGCCGCCAGCGCCAGGGGCTCCTCCGCGTGGCCCGCCTCGTCCAGCAGCACGTGGCTGAAGCGGCCGGCCGGCAGGCCGACGTGGTACAGCTGCGGGGAAGGGGGGGGGAGGGCACACGCGGGCGGTTCGCGGTTGGGATGCCGCCGCCCAACCCAGTTGTGCACGGGAAGCGGAAAGCCTATCCACCCATCCACACAGACGTACGTCAATGCCGTCATGGACACGCCGCACCCCCACCCCACCCCACCCCGCGACCCGTTTCCCGTTCCGTATTACCCCCCACCCCACCCGGCCCCGACCAGCCCGTGCGGGCGCTGGTCCCCTAGCTGTGTGCGCCGCGCCTCCCACGCACCATGGCGGCGGTGGCGCACGTGGTGACCACCACCCGCAGCCGCTCCTTGGCCAGGCGGTCCTTGCTGGGCAGCATGAAGGCCCCCGTGCGATCGTCCCAGTTGAGCTGCGGCTCCCCCACCATCCGCGCGAGGTCGGGCGGCAAGTCGGACAAGGGCCTGCGCAGCACGCGGCAACGGCGGCGTGCAACGGTAAAGCCAGCGTGCCTCCCCAATTTACGTTTTCCTGCGTGCTTACTCTTTACCTACAGTACATGCGGCGCAGATGCGGCGCCATGGGCAGGATCGTTACAAGCGCAGCCTCCGAGACGTGAGGCACTGCGCGCTCGCTCCGCATGGAAACTCACCCGCCAAAAAGGCAGCGCGCCCCTTCCCAGGCCTTTCATGCACGCGCTGGACCCCCAGCCCTGGCGCCGTCTCCTTCAATATTCCCTGCCATGGACGCACCGTCGCCCCCCTGCCCTCCTGTCCCCCCTGCCCCCCAGGTGGCCGGCCGCTACCCTTCCGCACACCCCACCCGACCCTACCGCGTGTAGGCGCACACGCGCAGCATCTCGCTCAGCGGCCGCCCCGCCACCACCAGCCGGCTGAAAAGCTGGTCGGCCGCCGAGTTGGAGGGCGCCACCAGCAGCAGCGAGTGCGCGGTGGACGCGCGGAGCAGCTGCGGATGCACGGGTGGTGGGGGGGGGGGGCAGTGCAGAGGGGAGAGGGGCGGGCGCGAGGGTGGCGATGGTCGGAAGCGTTAAATGGAAGGTATTAGGCCTCCCTCCCAACGTCCTTGCTCGCTGCAGAGCCCGGTGGCACCCTGATTTGGCGCCAAAATTTCGCTAGCTGGCGTCAATCGCCTAACGGAAGAATCTTGGTACACACACATACACGCCAGCCGTGCCAACCAGCGTTGGACAGGTGCTCAAGGCCGCATCTGCAGCTGCTAAAGCAGGCTACACATCCGCACCTGCACCGCCGCCTCCACCAGCGTGGACGTCTTGCCGGTGCCGGGCGGCCCGAAGATGATGTACGGCAGCGGGTGGTGCACGCCCCGTACGACCTCCCGTACGGCCAGCCGCTGCTCGGCGTTGAGGACCCGGTTGACCCACGGCACGGCGCACCCGGCACCGGGGCCGTCGAGCGCGAAGGTGCTGGCGACGTTGGGGCCGTTGAGGGGCAGGCCCGACGGCAGGGTGGCGGGCAGCGGCGCGGCGGGGCTGCCGGGCAGCAGCAGCAGCGGGCTGAGGCACCCGGCCGCGGTGCGGGCCAGCGCAGACTGCATGGCAGGGCGCGAGAGGCGGAGGAGCAGGGACAGGGGATGCCGTTAGAGAAAGGGGGCTAGGCACGGGGTTGTGGTGAGGGAGAGGCATAAGAGGAACGTGGCGGCGGTTGGCGAACGAGCAGTTGGCTGAAAGGCAGTTGGGCTATGCGTGTGCAGCGGTCGCTGCGGAGCTGACACCCCCGCCCCTGACAGCACTGCGTCGGCCGTCGCACGCACGGCTTCGTGACAATGTGCACGCTCGCCACTCGAGTTAGAACGCGAATCCCATGAACGAAACGTCCGACCCTGTTCCCCAGCATTCCCAGGGGATGTAATGCCCCTTCCGACTGCGCGATACGGTAACCGTGTTGTGCCACCCACCACCACCCATGCCAACGCCCCGGACCAGCGCGGCCGCTGTTCGCCGCCCCTACCCCGCCTCCGCCTGACCCTCCCCCCTCCTGTCCCCAGCGCCGCACCTGCAGCCGGTTGAACATGGAGCGGTTGACGCTGAAGCGCACGTCGAAGAGCCGCCCCGCCACCCACACCGAGTCCCGGAAGCTCTTGGCAAAGCCCAGCAGAACCTGGGGTGGGGCGGCGGCGGCGGAGGAGGTTGAAGGGGTGATGCAGCGCTACAGTACTCGGGCGCAAAGGTGCATGTCAAGATGCGATCCGGTCGTATCGGTGTGTGTCGGTATGCACCGCCAGCTGCCCACCACCCGCCGAGCTCTGCGGGCGTGGATTAGGACCGGCAATGGCATCGCACCCGTTACTGCCGCACGGACAGCTGCCACCGGCCGCTCCCCCCGCCTTCCCCCGCCCCGCCAGCGCACCTGCTCCCGCTCCACCACGTGCACCACGCCCTCCCACTCGCGGCCCGAGCCCGCCCCCGCGGGCCGCACGTACAGCCGGTCGCCCTTGAGCACGCTGGGGCGGTTCTCGGCCAGGCCCGGGACCTGGGCAGCAGGAGGTGGATGGCAGTTGGTACCATTGAGTCCGAACGCGTTTCGGTGTTGGACACGTCAACGACCAAGGCCAAATGTGTGCCCCATCACAGTGACCCCCACGGTCCAGCGTCCTCTGCCTGCCATACAGATACAGTGCAGAAGCCCCGCCGCACTCCCCGCGTTCCCCGGTGCGCCCCTCGCCCAACGTCTCCATCGCCACCGCAGGCCAAAGCATGCTCGGCCCACCATGCGCCCCGCCCCCGCCCCCGCCCCCGCTCACCTGCAGCACCAGCAGCCTGCTGCCCGTGCCGGCCGCGCCCAGGTTGACCCCGGACATGTCGTACTGCCGTACGTCGACCTCGTGCTGCAGCTCCTCCAGCCACAGCAGCTGCTTGAGCTGTAAGGGGCCACCGCGGCGGGCGGATCGGTGGACATGCCGAAACGAAACCTCGTCTCAAGCTCAAGCCAGTTAACTACCGGCAACCAGGCGCCAGAAACGGGCTGAGCGTCACATACGGGCGCATCCAGGCCGGGCACTGTGAGGGTCCGTTGCATATGCCATGCCAGGTGCAGGGGCTGGAGCTGGGGGCCTGTGATGGGCCCTGTGCAGGACCCCCTTCTGTGCACAGCGCCGCGCTCAGGCCTCAACTGCGGCAGCAGCTAAGCCTAACTCAGCCTACCAGCGATCCTTAGTCCCCTGGCTTCCTCCGCTAGTGTTTGCGGTGGCCTTCTCAGCGGTCGCCCGTACCCTCCGCAAGTTCCCACAAGTGCGCTCCACGCAGGCCGCAGCTCCGCTCGCTCCACTCCGCTCCAGCACCGCGCCAGGTCCACCAACCCCGCTACGCTGCCTCGCCCCTAGGCCAGCCCCCCTCGCTCCTCTACCTCACGCACCCGCTCCGCCCACTTCTTGACGCTGCCGCTGGCCGCCGCCGTGCCGCCCACACGCTTGCTCAGCTCCTCCCACCGCGCCTCCTCCACCAGCCGCCGCAGCTCCTTGGGCACCGGGTGAAAGCCCACGGCCACCTCGAGGCCGCCCACCTTGCCGCCCGTGTCGGCGCCCGGGGGAGCCTCGCCTGCCGGCGACATGGGCGGGGGAGCGCGGAGCGGGCAGGCAGGGGCAGGTTGGGGGCAGATGCCTAACACAGCCGTGGAGCAAACACATCGATGACTTCGGGCTTTGAGAGCACGCTTGCAGTGAGGGAGGGTGACGGGGGAGGGGGGGTGGAGAGTGGGCCGCAAGCGGGTGCAGAGCGGTCGACGGACCACGGGAGCGAGCTGGACACCATGCCGTACCCCGGAAGCCACATTTCTTGTTGCTGGCCGTTCATCCGAGCCGTAAGCCGTTGTGTGTCTTCCAGAGTTGCATCCACCGAGTGCCAAACCCAGACACACACCGGACCACCCACCCGGCACGATGTCCTTGTTGACGGGCTCCAGCTTGCGCGGCTTGCGCTGCCGCTTGGTGGCGGCGGCGGCGGCCCGGGCGGCCGCCGCCTCCTCCTCCGTCTCCGCGTCCGTGCACGTGGCGGCCAGCGAGCGGACCAGCTGAGGGGGGAGGCAGGGGCAGGGGGGAACAAGCCTCAAAGGGAGAGGGCCGGGTGGGCATCAACAGCACGTCATCGTAGAGTCTCCATATTCCCCTGCAGTCATGTTCTACAGATATACAACAAGCGCCCATCACACTCCCCACCTCCACCTGTAAGTCTGACTTGCCTGGCAGCGGTCAAACTCGAAAACGATGAGGCCACGCATGAGGCCCAGGAAGCGCGGCTTCAGCTGCACAAACACGTGGTAGACACAGCTGTACGGCAGGACGATTGCGCTGCCACGCGCCGACGAGCCGGACGCTGACGCAGTAGCAACGCCGTGGTCGTCAATCAAGGTGACGCCATCGACGGGCTGTAGCATAAACACCCGCCGCAGCTCCAGGTTGCTGGCGCTGTGGTTCGTAATGGTGAGGCGATACGACACGGCGCTGCCCGGCTCAATGGGCGGGATGGGCTCGGGGAGCCTCGTGATGGAGACTTCGCCAATGTCGGCGTCGATGAGGTTGGAGCTGCGGAGGAGGAGGCTGAAGAGCCGGATGCGGTGGCGGTGCGAGCGCAGGTGCACGTTGAGAGCCTGACGACATGTGAACCATTGGCCGCACAGCTCGCAGCTGTGGAGGGAGTCCTCGGGTTTGTGGAGCGCAGTGGCCATCAGGCGGCGGATGTCGTCGGGGGATACCCGCTCAAGGGCCCGATGGTGCATGGCAGCCATCAGGTGCGCCTGAATGGCCTCGTGGGATGAGGTGGAGAAGTTGCATAGCTCGCAGTGCAGCGTGCGCTTGGTGGCCTTGACCAGCGCCTCGGGCAACACCTTTGGCACCGCAGTCCCATCCTGGTAAGGGCCGAAGGGCAGTAATGCGCGTGGTAAGATGCCGATAAGCCATTGCTGACCAGCGGCCAACCCCCGGTCTCCCGTAATGTCCCCTACCTGGATTGCCTTGCAAACCAGCACCCGGTCCCCGAATAGCAAGTAGTCGTCGGGGCGAGCGCGGAGCCAGGCCTTTGTGTCTCGGAAAGACAACTTATTCAGCGGCGGGCACCTCTTGAGTAGGTTAAGGGGCACCCCTTTGTCGCCCGAACGCGTATCTTTGGCTAACGCTATCGCATAAGTGAGGAACGCTGCCTCAACGTTGTCAGCCATGGTGTCTTGTGCTTGATCACATTGACATTATTATATAGGAAAGAGAAGGCAGCGCCGCCGGATAAGAGCGACTAGCTAGTTCACGGGTCGATCGAATCCAAACCGCCGGTCCTAGTTCACGGGTCGCCCGTAGCTGCTGGCTCGCCTGCGAGGCAACAATAATAACTGCGATGTCGACGCAAGTGAAAAGGAAACCAACGTTGCGCGTGCAAGTCTGATAATGATTTGTATTGCAGCTCTCACGAGAAACCAATAAGGAATCACGATTATTAGAGGCGGGCTTTGTAAGATCTTGGGCACATGTGGCAGGAAGGGGGCATGTGCATGTTTGGCAGTCAGCAAGCGGCAAGGTCAGGCGGTAAGGACAATACGAAAGGGAAACGTCGAGATACCGGGTCTGTGTCTGTAAATGTACGCGAAGTCGAGCCTACGCTCCCACTACTCCCACATACACCCGCCCGCCTGTACACGCCCACGCTAGAGCCGCCGCCCCATAGCCGGGGCCTGACTCGGTAGGCGAAGGCGCTGGAAGCTGAGAAGAAGGGATCCAGCAGGTGCTAGGGCGTGATCGCTACGAACCATGAGGGGCGTGCTGGTTCCCGGTTGCGGAGGTCAGGTCCACCAAACCGGGTAAGCAGGGTAAGCTGGTAGGCCAGTCTTTTGTGGGGAGGGACGAACGTCACATGCTCTGTACCCGCCACCCTATTGGAAATGTCGCGCCTTCGGGCGTGTATGGCCGTAGAGGCGGGCTCCCTCCTGTGCAAGTTTCTCTTTTTCAGAGCAGATCGCATACCGAGCAAAACGTACGGCACTGGAGCCCCACCGCCCCACCGTCCATGATGCTTCATCATCATCGCCTCTGCATCGGCGCCTCGCAACCGCGCATCCAAACACGCACCGTCATCAGCCAGAGGCCAAGAGCAAGGGCGACGACGAAGCCGCAGAGGCCAAGAGCGCCCCACAGTTGGGAAGGCGTCTGGACGAAGCCCGGGCCTGTCTGCGATGCAAGTTGTTGAGCAGGAACAGCTGCACACAGACGGAGGCATTGCTGCCGTACACACGCACATGCGCTCTGTCACCGCTGCCAGCACATCTCGCCACCAGCGGCTCCTGACCTGCTTTCTCTCCTTCCTTCCTCTCCCCGCTATCATGCCGCACTGCAGCCCGCTTGCGAGCGCCTGGCTTTCCTGGACGGCAGCGCCATGGAGTCTGCCGGCTTCGTGCGGCAGCTTGGTCGTGGCGCGTTCGGCACGGTGGACCTGGTTGAGGTGGCCACGCCGAGCGGCGGCGTCGCGTGCGTCGTCCGCAAGACGCTCGAAGAAGACGCTGTCCTGCGGAAGGACTGCGGTGGCGTGGCGGCAGCGAGGAGGAGCCCCTTTGCCCCGGCTGTCGTGGGCATGACGATGGGCCAGGAGGGTCACCGCATCTTCACCGAGTTCGCAGACGGCGGCAGCCTCTTGGATGTGCTGAAGGTGCGTGTCAGGCGGTTGACGAACGAGGAAGCCTGCACTTGTCTTGTCTTCGATGGCGGACCTGTTAGTGTCCTGCGTTGTTTGCCGCTGCCGCTTGCTGTGCGCTTGCTTCCGGCCACGACCGAGCATGTCGTTCATAGCCTGATGGCTGATGGCGTTCCCGCCCCGCGCTTGGCCCCCGGATTCAGGGCAAGGCACGTTCCTTCTCCTGATCCTCCAAGCGCTCCAAAACTAAGCAGCCCAAAGAGCAGCTGGCACTCCCTCTGTTGGAGCTGCGGAAGATCGCGTTCTCCGTGCTCCACGCACTGCAGGCAGTGAACGTCAAGGGCTACGCGAAGCTGGGCGAGGAGGGCAGGATGCTGCCCGTTTGTGGTACTGCCGTCCTCATCGCACCGGAGCAGTTCGGGTCAGGACTCTGCCGCGCCAACGCCGACTGCTACTCGCTGGGAGTGACGATGGCCGAGTGCGCCGTGTGGCCCGCTGACAGGGTGTCCCTGTGGGAGTTCACCAAGGGTGAGCGCCCGCTGCCCGACTGCGTGCCCGAGGACCTATGGGAGTTCATCGGGGCGCTAACGGAGCGGGACCCCGCCCGGCGGCCCAGCCCCACGGAGGCGCTGCAGCTGCCCTTCCTGGCGGGACTGCGGGCGGAGGACTGCATGTGAGGCGGAGCCCGTGCGCGCATGTCGCGCGTTGGAACCCGGACGCGTGCGTGGCGGCGGCCGCTGTATGGCCTGACGTTACGTTATGTTATGTTATGTTACATCCGCCTAAAGGCGGGTGTTCTCACAGGGCGTTCGTCAGGCGTGTGGGAGCCAGAGGGCTAGCTTGACGCGGCGCTGTTGTGCGCCCGCATGCCGTGTTTAGGGAGGGTTGGTGTGCTGCAGATAGAGACACTGACGCGCGGCAGCGCCGTGTCCATGCTGCTGATGCGGGAGGGGCGCCCTTGTGCGGTTTGCCGATCACGTGAAGTTGAAGGCGGAATGGTCGCCATATGTCTTAATCGCTGCACGCGACGGCCCGGGTTTGCTTTGTCTTGTCTCGCGCGCTCGAGGTGTGGGTCCTCGTCAGCCGCCATCAATGGCGAGGGCCACCGCGGCCGGGCCTTCACCCATGCGCCGCGACAGGGTCAGACTCAGGTCGTGTTCGAGACATGCTTGCGGCTCTGGTGTGCCCTGCCTGAGTGTGCACGGCGCACGGCGCAGGTGCGGCTTGTGCAGGTTCGGCCTGTGGGATTCACAAGAAGCGAGTGCGCGCGCATTCCTGTGTAGGTAGGGCAAAAAGCCATCACGATGAGACGCGGTTTACCTCGAATGAGAAAACGTCCTGTGCGTAACGACGAGCGCATGAGGTGTGGATGGGGCGTTAGCATATTCGGCGGGCGCCGCGCGCACCGGCAACACGGTCCCCTGTGAGCTTATTATGACGCAGCTGCAACGTTCTTTTGTGCATTTTCCGGATAGGGCGTTCCCTAAATGCGCGTGCGCGTTTATAAGTGTATTTGCCTTCTCGCAAAGCTCGACATAGAGCCAGTGCGTACGGGTATGTATGCGCCTTCCATGGACTGGCAAAAATCGACATGGCCGTTGCCCGACACACCACCCAAGGCTGTCCACTGCATGCTAGGGAACCAAGAACGTACAGGGTTGACATGAGCACACGCGATTGCTCAATAGACACGGGTAATAGACCGGCTGTATCACACCCGGGATGACACGGTGTGTTTTACTGTACCGTACAAGCTTAGTTGTGGGTAAGCGCCTGAGAGTGACCCGAATCATTCAAAGTATTCATGGAGGTGTCATACTATCGTGGTGTTAAATCTATGTGTGTGAACAATGTCTGGACGGACGGCGACTGCCGAGCCTGTGTCGCCGCTTCATTCTCGGCTCCTCATACGTTACTTCGTCATTGAGCTAGGCAGCAAGCCCGGTGCAGCTCTGGGAGCTGGCATCAGTGTAAGTTCCCCGTCCGCATTCGCCACTCGAGCCATCACCATTCATCCCAACCGGACCACTAAGTGAGCAGGACGATATGGACTCTGGGCACTGCTTTAACGCGGTGTTGCTGATCCTGTTCAGACTCATCCGCTGGATCTGCGCGTGCTTCGTTGTCTATCGGCAAGCGTCGTTGCAACCGGTTCTGGGGTTTCCTTGCAATCGGTTCAATACGGCGGAAATACCACCCCTACTGCCCACTGCAAAGGCGCACCCGCCGTCAGGCGCCAAACCATCATCTCGTGACCTCAGGGCGCCCGCTGGCACCGAGACCCCAAGCACTCTAATTCGACCCTGTAGTGCCCGCACCCAGTCTTTCATGGCACTGAACGTAACGAACACCAGGGTCCGCACGGACTGAGGGTGGAAGAACATACCCGAACCGCATTAGTGCTCATAAAAAAAATGTGGCCACGAAAGGACCACCTCATAGCCTACACCTGATGCGGGTGCCGAAGGCTAGTCCTGGGCCTCACTGAGGCAGCGCCCGAGACATGCCCGCGCATGACCCAATAGCTGGCACTGCTTCCCCACGCGCCGCAGACCAGTCGAACCAGCCTTTACCTGGACGGCAGCAAACCATGGGACACAGAAGCGCCAGCATTCCACGGGACATGCAAAACGCCAACGCAAAGAATGAGCACGAATCAGCAGCGCAGCCGCCAAAACGCGAATGACGAGTACGCACTCCAGCCAGGCGCGTGGCGGTCGCCTGCTGACGCTTTGCACTCGCCACCCTCACCTGCATCCCAACTAAGCACGCGTCTTTGGAGCAAATTTTACAGCCAAACAGTCACGTCCTGCGCCTAGTTCAAGCCAAGGCCCTCGACCGCCTTCAGCTTGACACATGCCGCCCGGTGCTGCGGCCAGTCCGCCCGCTGGCAGTCTGTGCCGCAGTACCGCACCGCCCCGCAGCCGGCGCACCGCTTCAGGCCGAGCTCCGCCTCGCACGCGCCGCCCAAGTTGGCGCAGCGCGGGTTGCCACACATCCACAGCCGCCGCAGGGGCGCCGCCCCCTCCGCGGCCGGCAGGTGCAGCGGCGGCGGCGGCAGCTTATCAGCCATCAAAGTCAGTATCACCTGTCCGTCCTGTGGCGCCGCGCCCGACGGCTCAAACCTGCGCACGCTCTCGAGGTAGTCCACTACACATTGAGACTGCTCAGTCTTCGGTGACAGTGCGCATTCGAGGTCCACCTCCCGGTCCAGGACGTCCGCGTAAGTGATTGACGCCACCATAGCAGCGGCCAGCCTTGCTATCTTAATTAGGATAATTAAATCTGCCCGGGTTTGGACCCGTTTTTCCTAATTCGGGACACGAGGCAATTACGCGGGTTTTGCAATAGAAGACAGCCCAGGGGCAGGGGAAATGCGCAGATCCCTAGTAAATTGCCCCGGGATGCGTGCTCCATGAACACTCCATGCCCTTCAGCCGGGTTGGAATTACGCAGGCTCCTAATTACCTCTCAAGGAAGATAGCAAGGCTGGCAGCGGCGTCCTGCTGCAGTGTGCCGCCGCCGCTGCTCTCGCCGCTGCCGTCACCACGCATCCGTCGCCGTACATAGGAGCTTCAGAATGCCACTTGAGGCCGCGTGCGCCTCCACGACGGCGGCCCACGTAATTGCGGCCTGAAGCAACGTGGATAGGCAGCCGTGCTCAGCGACGGGGGGGGCCTCGGATCTGCACGCCAATGTCCTCAGCAGCAAGGCCGGCTGGCCCCATTGCCACGGGCCGCCCCGTGCCGACCGACGCTGAATGCGCCGCCAGCGGCTGCGGCGCCTCAAGCCACGCCTGCACCCAGTTGCTGAGCTCTGGCCTCGCCGCCAGGGTGACCAGCGCGGCCGCCAGGCCCTGAGCTAGCGCGTGCTTGTTTCCCTGCACCTCGGCGTTGAGCCTGAGGGGCTGGCCGGGTGTGGGCGGCGGCGCGGCGCAGAGCAACACGGTCGCCGCCGCCAGCAGCCGGTGCGGCTGGCAGGCGAGCAGCTCCTGTGTGGTCAGAAGGCCGCCGATAGCATTGGAGCGGCCGGTGGCTGCGAGCTGGTCGAGGCAGATGGCAACGCAGCCGGCGGCGAAACCGAGATCCAAGGCGCCGAGATTGGAGCTGGCGTCAGTCCCGCCTCCTGCGGCCCCAATAGGCCGGCAAATCCGAGCTGCTATCGTGGCCGCGAGCTGCGCGGTCAGGCCGCAGGCGGAGCGGAGGGCCAGGGCCAGCAGCCCGCGACCGGGCTCCTGGCCAGCCGCAAGACCCTCGTCCCTGCCGCCCGCGGGCTCTGGGGGCGCGGACGATGCAGCAGCCATCTGCCCCGCCGCCTGCTCCCGCAGCTGAAGCCGCAACGTCCGAGCGCCCCACAGTACGCAGTAGAGCACCTGCACGCCAGCATTCACTAGCTCCGGCGCCGGGTCGTGAGTCGCTGCTGCGGACGCGCCGAGTTTCGCCAGCAGGGTGGTCAGGGCGCAGGCCCGCTTCACGGCCGTCACCAGCACGCCGGCCGCCCCGGCGAACGTTTGCCTGCCTCGCTGATGACCCTCCGCCGCGGTCGTGGCGGCGCCACCGCCAGCGCTTGGCGGCAGCACGGGCAGCAGGCCTGTCCTCAAGACTCGCCCCACGTAGTAGGGGATCAGGGTACACGCGCGTGCGGAGGCCGCCGTCAGGTCCCCACTCCCAGTCGGCGCCGCCGCCGCCGCCGCCTCGTGGTCGAGGGCGGTGAAGGCTAGGCGCAGGGCGCGGTCCAGGCTGTCTTCCAGGCCGGCGCGCTGCAGCCGCCCGGACAGCTCCGCGCGTGAGGCGTCGCTCAGCGAGTGGAGCCCTGCGGTACCGGGGGAGATGCGGCATGGCGAGATTCCGGGGGCAGGCAACGCGCCTCGACCCTTGGCGGCATTAACGAAGTGGGCCGGCCATGACGAGAATGAATCGGTTGCAGTTATCTACACGTTCAGCAATAAACACCCTGCATACCCCTTGCCTCCGTCGGACCCAGCTTACCAACCGCGGGGTGCTTGAGCAGCACTTCCAGGCCGCTCAGTGAGTTTTGCAGAGTGCGAACTGGGCTGCCATGCGTGAGCCTCTGCGGCAGCCGTTGAGAGTTTGGGGCGGGACATGGGCAAGTTATTGGGACGCGTGCTTGGGCTAAGCCAATGTTGACGCACGCATTCCGATGGGGAATTTGATGTATGTACGGTAAGAGAGACCTCCTGAGGAAGGTCACAAAGGACTTCAGGGCACAAGCGCAAACCCCAGTGCAGCTACTGGCAGAACTTGGGATGCAATAAACAACAAGACGGCTAATAAGGGGGCGAGGTGGCGTACCAGCGCATGGCATAACAGTACCTGGGGGCCTTTCTCCTGAAACGCCGCTACCTAAGGCCTGCGCCTAGCTGCGTGCCCCTCACCTGGTCCCCCGGATGCGCACCAGCTGCTACGCATAAGACAAGCCGGCCCTCGAGCTGCGCCGCCAACGCCTCCAGCGCCAGCGCCACGCCCCAGCAGCCCGCCTCCAGCCAGTATGGCCTGCACTCGTCCGCCGCCACCGCTGACAGCGACTCTAGCGGAGCGTCAAGGAACGTGCACCTCATGATCTGCGGCCGAACAGAATGATCGTGGGGCAAGGAGCCCAACCAGCGGACAAACGATGGTTCATCGCAATGTAGGCATCCAAGAAGGGACGAGCGTCGCAATCCTTCCTCCTGTGCAATCCTTCCTCGGCTGATCCGCATCGCCATCACGTCCACATGATCACGATCTAGAGCACAAGAAGAGCATATGATTGTCACAGCAGCCCGTACACACAAGCTGACGATCAAGCTGCCTTCAGCCCCACACAAAAGCGCTCTTCTCCCCGACGCAAGGACCTCACCTCGGCCACCCCAGCCTGCCAGGTTGCCTGGCCGGACGGCCCGAAGGCGCCTCGCAGGCCCTGCCCGCGCCACAGCCTGCACAGCGCCTCCGCCGTCCCGGCCGCCAGCCGAGCTTGCTCCAGCAGGGTCGGCAGGCCGGGAACCGGCGGCGGGGACCCAATCTCCATCTCAAACTGGACCGTCCGCCACCAGGTCAGCGACGCGTCCACAACCTGAAACATGAAGGGAGCATCGTCGTCTGTGGAGCGGCGAAGCGGGCCATGGGGGTCTACCGTCACGAAGGACCCGAGCCGCGCCTCAAAGCGGGTCAGCGCCCACGTGTACCCGGCTCCCAAGCCGCCGCCGCCCTCGCCGCTGCACCCGCCGCCGTCACCGCCGTCGTCACCGCCGCCGCCACCGTTTATGAGTTCTATGCTTACTGGAGTATTGATTTCAACATCAACCCTCCGCTTGCTTATACTTGAAACTCTTGCCAACAACAGTGACCACGAGATCATATGGCACAGCCGGTGAATAGCCTCGTCGCTGCCGGGCAGCCTCTGAATGCTGAATCGCCGACCGAGGCAGGCCCCTGCTGGCGCGGCTGCCTGGGCCCAGGTCATGATGCAGCAGTTGCAGCAGATGAACCAGGGGTTGACCCATCTGAGGCAGGAGCTCATGCCCTTCTGCGCTCTCACGGCACGCGCGTTCAATGCTTCCGCCTCGCACGGCGCCCGCCTCGCCCCTGTGCCGTGCGATGCTGCCGGCCCAAACTTCGGGAAGGTGCCGCCCAACGCGCCCAAGACCGTCACCGAGCTGCAGGCGCTGCGCGGTCAACAAACGGACGCGCTCCTGCACTTCTACGGCCTGACTCCCGCAGGGCTCGTGGCCGAGCGCCGCGTGCGGCTTGCCCTCAGCCTGGGCGTGCGCATGGTGGCCTAAGAAGGTGGCGCCTTCAACAGTGGGTCAGGCTTGAGGCCTGATGGGTTCACCTCCCGCAATTTCAATGTGCTAACGAGACGCTGCTGGCGAAGTTGCCTCATGCCGGCAGGGCCGCCCGATCCCGCCCTGCAAGACCAACACAGCGCTCCGACAATGGCTTTTGAGGGCATGCACCTGCACGCCTCACGATGACAGCAGTGCTAGCGGAAGCGACAGTGCTCTATCTCCAGGGCTGCGGCCACGGGACATGTGATGGTCGCAAGCGCATTCAGACTTTCCTCTCACGTGTAGATGCACGGGTGCTGGCGCTTGTGGTTGGTGCTGGCGTGGCGCTCACTCGTTC
>LSYV01000008.1:2658097-2688988 GCA_001584585.1 Gonium pectorale | reverse complement strand
CAAGGAGGCTCGCGTGTCGGACCTTCCGCAGTGGTGTCCTGCTGATGACACCGTGTTTATTTTGTCGTGACTCGCGTGGTTAGGCGTTGTTTGGCTCCACATTCGATTGGAGTCAGTGCACAAAGTCAGTGCATGTACCTATGCAGTGCTAGTCACCTGCTATCACTATGGCATGATGGCGGTTGCGCGAATCAATGCGTATCATGGCAAGTGCGTTTTGATTGATGCACCAGAAGGAGCGTACTCCACCTCAGAAGTTGCGTGGGAGCAACAGTCCTCCTGCCGCCTCAATCCGGTGGATACCAGGCATTAGATAGGGTCGGGACTGCTTGTCCTTACTTGTGCACACCGCCAGTGTCGTAGGTCAGGTGCCATGGTGAGCTGGGGGCCGTATAGGCCTAAAAACTTCATTCCTCATCTTCATCCCATGTAACCTGCCTTACAAGCACCATTGCATCTTTCACCTCGGAACACCACGCCAGGCATGGCAGCCATGCTGTGCGTGTATGCTCTTTCGCGTGTGCATTGGCTGCACTGGCTAATTGGGCTCGCTGCATATTCAGCCCGCCTGCTAGCCAGGCCTCATCGCCCATCCAACATCACAACACGACCAATAGATGGGAGGAGCAACCACCGCAACGTAACAAAAGGAGCTACGGGCTGCCATGCGACCTCCACATCTATCTGCCATGACCACAATACTGGCCGCCGCCCCCCAAACACGGCAACCACCAGCAATCCGTGGCGTCCGCGGCCTTGCAGTTGTGGTCCGCACAGTACGCCGCAACTAGCCTCTGGCACCCTTTGCCAGTCCACCGCCTATCCCACCTCACGGCAAGTCGCTCAAATCGCTCTTCACCCCGCCCCGCCCTCTTTCCCACTCTCTGCCCTCGCACCTCGTGCTCCCGAAATGAAGACGATCGCCCAAGTCCCTTTTCTCCCAGGCTCCACTAGAAGACAGACAAAAAGCCATATCATTCATCGTGCCTGCGACTGCCTCCGCCCGCATCCCTTTCCTCTTGCCTGTGGCCGGCTCTGAAGGTCCGTCAAACTCGGGTCGCCTCTCGGCCCACCCGCCTGCTTCAGGCCAGAGGGCTGTGGGGCATCTCCCGCTCCAACATCCTTCTCCACACGCCCGCAGCCCCTCGCCGCCGCCCCCGGCCCGCCGGTCATTTCGTGCCGCAGTACATACACGATGGCCAGTTGCTGGCACGCACCAGGAGGGGCTTCCATCTTTGTCGCGTGGCCCACCTCCCTCCCTGCCTGAAGTGTCAGCCACAGCCCGCCATGTGCTCCTGAAATCCAGCCAATGCCTCTGTCAGCCCACCGGTCACGCTTCCAAACGGATGAATCCCGGGAACACGGGAAGGAAGGAGAGGCTGGCAGCCCATGCACTACATTCGCCGCTACCGCTGCTCCTAGCACGGCTGCCTATTACGTTGGCACCAGCCGGGGCGGGGATGCTGCTATGTATGTGGGCAGCGGCCGGAGGTGCTGCCGCAATTGGTTATGGACACGGCGGATGGAGCCACGAAAGCGCGACACGTGTTGGAGGTACGTAGGACAGGATGCAGAGTCGCCTGATGGTGATTATCAGCTGTGTGATTAGCTGGGTCATTGCGGGGACCCAGGCATGCGGGCCCCCAGCCGCCAGCAGCAAGCACGAAGCCTCTCATGCTCAGGCCACAGGTGGAGACCCTAGGATGGCTGCTGCATTCCGAGCTGGGAACCCGTAAACTAAGGTCTCAACTGCGAAAGCGCTGCCCACACCTTGGCACAGGCACGGGGCACAGCACCACGTGCACCACGACGTCCCGCGCCTCGTCCACCTTGCTCTTGCGCCGCTTCTCGGGCCCGCCGCCAAACTTGGGGCTGGCCTTGAGCTTGCCGCCTGCGCGCGGGCGAGGAGGGTGTTGGCGCCGGCGCCAGCTTCCGGCCTACAAACGGCGAAATGACTACAGAACCGTGCAATCAAACAACTACGTGGTGCACCACCCAACGCCGCCCAGTGTCTTTCAGACTGGACGCCCAGCCGCTGAGAGCCATACGCACCCACACAGGTAATCGAGCGCCTGCGATGCAGCTGCGTCACGACGCCCAGGCTCTTGGCCTTCTGCGGGTTGGCAGGCAGCGGGGCGTGAGGAGGTTTTTCATCGAATGTACCGTGTGTACAGTTGCTCTATCTTGATCGCGCATCGGCAGCCCCAGCCGCAGCGGCAGGGCCACCAACGCCGAGCTCCACGCACGGCAAGCGTCTCCGCGGCGGCCTGCTTTTTGCTGGGCGCTTGTGGAAAGAGCTTGCCGTCGCGCTCAAGCCGATCGAACAGCCTCAAGCTGCCGCTACACAGTGAAGGCGTCCAGAAGGCCAGCGCGTTCAAACGCGCTCTTGACCAGGGTCGGGCGGTACCGGGATCCGTGACAGCCGTGAGACGCCCCCAGTCCGGATTTACCCCTGCCAGCGGATTCGTGATTTTCACGAATCCCGTGTCGCGAATCGTCCGTGGCACTACGGTAGATGGTATTCGCCGTGGCGTCCTGTCACGAGGCACCACGGCAGAAACACGGCACCCGAACTGCATGCGCACGGACCGGCGTCCAGATATCCTTGCTCGAACCTCAGCGTAGCCGTTATCCGCGATAGCTAATGAGGAGACGCGCCCCCACCATGAGAGGTGCAATGCCAGCATACCATCACAGTCCCAACCATTCCCGTTCCCCAGTTCGAGCGGCCAACGGAAGCAGACACATTTCCCCCATCCGCGTGGATTTGCTGCCCCTCTCAATCGCCCACCTATCCGGACATCGAACGAACCCTGCTACCGACGGTGAACTTGCGCATGCATTCGTAGGGCCTGCCGTACATGCGGTGGGCTTCGGCTGCAGGCATGGAGCAGCCAAGGCTTTCCCCCGCCTAGCCCCAACCCCAGCTGAGAATGGCTCAGTACGGGCCGCTGGCTTCCTGGACGTGTACCAGGTGGGCTAACCTTGGCCTTCGTCTTGCCTCATCGCACCTTTTCCCAAAGCAAGTGGGCCTACCCCTTGCGCTAACGCGCCCGAAAGACCTGACACAAGTGACCCGTGAGTCAAAACGCACCGACGCTTCTGGGCGGCTGAGGTTGAGCTTCTGCTGGACAGGCGGCTTGAAGGCTGTACACATCTCGGGCCCTTCTGAGGTCGCGCTTCGGACCAAGGGCTGGGTGCGGGCAGTCGGGGTGCATAGTCTGAGCCCTAGGTTTAGCCAATGAGCGCAAAGTTGCGAGCCAGATCGTCCTTGCACACTTGCAGGTTGGATATGGGTGCGTGGGCTGTCCGGTCTGTGTATGAAACAGGAATCTCGGACAAAGGACATAATGGAACATGATCCAAGGCCAGCGTCTAGTCTGTAGTAGTTGATCTAGAGTCAGCGTCCGGTGCTTGATCTGGGGCCGCTTCATTCGTTCATGGCGCTGCTTTATCACGGCTTAGGATGCAGGTACATACAGGCTGAGTGCAAGGCGCATACAGCTCTCAGGCTTCGGTGGCAGTGCGCATTTGAGGCGCCCCCTTAGGCCACCATGCGCACGCCCAGGCTGAGTGCAATGCAGCTCTCGGACACGAGGCCGGCGGTGACAGGCCGTAGAACTGCAGGAGAGGGTTCGCTCGCTTGTTGACCGCCCAGCGCCTACAGCTCGGCGACGGTGTTGGGCATGCTGGGCGGCACTGGCCCGAAGGTCGAGCTGTTTGTCGGGCCGTGTGGAGCGGATGCGTACATCGTGCGTGCAGAAGGGCATGAGATGCTGCCTCCGTTGTGGCTGATCATCTGGTTCGTCTGCTGCATCAGTTGCTGGCTTATAGCTGTTGGGCAGGCCCTGGTCGCTGAGGCGGTCCCTGGCCCAGGCCCGACAGCCGAGGCAGCCCCGTGCGCAGCCCCCGGGGCGCATTAGCATTACTAGGGCCCACATATGATGCAGCAGATGAGCGGCATGAGCCAGCGGTTCAACCAACTGAGGAGAAATTGCTCGTGCCCTTCTGCGCTCTTGCAGCGCGTGCGATGAACGCGTCCGCATTCTTGACGCCGAACTTGCTCAACACCCTCGCCAAGCTGCAGGCGCTGGGCGGCCAACCGATGAACGCGCTCCTGCAGTTCTATGGCCCGCCCACCGCCGGCCTCACGGCCGAGCCCCGCGTGCGCATACCCGCACCCGAGCGCCGCATGTGCCTCGGCCTCAGTCTGCTGGGCGTGCACCTGGAGGCCTAGGGCGGCGCCTCCGACACGGTGCGTCTGCCTTGAGTACGTGGCATGACGGGGTTGCGATCCGGACCAAGCAATGAGCACTGTGGCAGAGATTCACGTTTTAGGGAGCGCACGGCTGGATGCGCGGTATCTCATACCGGTATGTGGCACGATTCGGCATGCTGCTGGCGCACTTGACAAGATCATTGGCAACGTACAGCCTTATCATTCGGCACACAAGACATACGCATTCATCATGCAGCCATCTGTACGATAGCCAGATACCTCTCCAAGGGCCGGAACGGCGGATGCTTCATGATCATGGACGCCACAGTCCGACAGAAGCTGCTGCCTGACTATGTAGCCGACTTGAGGCTACCAATTCTGGCTACTCCCCAACACCCCACACGACGTTCGCAGCAAGATGCGCCCGGACCTGCTCCTCATTCCTGAGCTGGCCCTCAGACACCCCGGTTACCAGGGCCCAGCTGACAGGAACAGATACACGGTACGCATTGTTGAAGCAGGATACACTGCGGACACAACCCACACAGAGAAGCAGCACGAAAAAGCTGAGCAGCACCGCCAGCTGGCCTCGGACGGAACTACAAGCTGCAGGCTGAAATGTGCGCTACACAGGCAGAGAAGCCATAAGCCTCGGGTTCGGTGGCACCATCCGCAAGGACCTACGAACACTCCTCATCAGCTTGGGTTTATCGAATCGTGACGCTCAGCAATGCTGTTACGACCTGCACGACCAAGCCGTGTACGCCCTGAATGACATTGTCTACCTCAGAAGGCAGCTGGAACGCAGGCGGTTTTCCCCATCCGACAACCTTGCTGGGACGTAAAACGAAGTCTCCCACCTAAGGTGGGCCTTTAACACTGCGGTGGCGGGCGGTGTACAGGGCTCTGACTCCAGAGCCCTCACCACAGCCCGCCCCCTTACGCACGACCGGGCGCATTATCATGCAGCCAGGAGCAATGCGCGGTGTGCGCGCATGACATCCAAGTAAGCAATGGAGGCCACCATCGCATAGGGCGGCGCCCTTGCCCGTGTCCGTGCTTCCTCTTCCTCCTGAAACACGAGGCAAAGCGGCACCAAATCGACGGACGCGTTGAAGCGAAGCGCTCGCTCCGCGGGGACGACGACGGCGCTGGCCATGGCGACGGTGCTGGCCGGGGCCGCAGCCGATGCACACATGGCGACCCAGCTTTTGCCTCGATGGCAGCAAAACATGGGACGCGGTAGCACCACCAGTCCACGCTCCACGGGACATGGAAAACGCCAACGCAAAGCATAATGTGCAGCAGGTATGCGCTTGACGCATCGATCAGCAGAGCATCCGCCGAAATGCGAATGACGAGTACACAACCCAGCCAGGCGTATGGAGGCAGCCGCTCGGCCATGCATCGACAGTCTGAACCGCAAGCAATGCATGTTCCTAAACAGTGACCAGCAAACACGACCTGCGCTTAAATGTCGCCAGCAAGCGCGGCCGCCTTCCGCTGGCCGCATGCCGCCTGGTGCTGCTACCAGCAGTCCGCACGCTGGCAGTCCGTGCCGGAGCACCGCACCGCCCGGCAGCCTGCACACTGCCCCCGTCCCAGCTCCGCCTCACACGCGCCGCCGAAGTTCGCGCAGCACCGTTTGCCGTACATCCGCCGCCGCCGCATACATCAGAGTCGTCCCCTCCGCCACCGGCTGGGGCAGCGGCGGCGGCAGGGACTTGGCCGGCGGCATGCTCACGATTGACTGGGCGTCCTCTGGCGCCGCACCCGACGGTTCATACACTGGCATAGCCTCGACGTACTACACAACTAACGTCATGAGGCCGCTCATGCATCAGCGGTAGTTTCCAGTTGAAGTATGATACGCCTGTTGATCCAGGGTTTCTGCATATGTGATTGACTCCACAATCGGAGCGCCGGTTTCCTGGAATGTTTTGGCGCCGCCGCCGCCGCCGCTCTCACCGCCGCTGCTCTCACCGGAAGCAACATGCTGAGGCATCCGAGCTTAGAGGCAGGGGCGCCGCTGTCCTCAGTTGCCCCGGCAGCAGCCCCCATAGCCGCCGGCCGCCCCGCCATGCCGGACGTAAAGGACGCCACCAACGGCTGCGGCGCCTCAAGCCACGCCTGCACCCAGTTGCTGAGCTCTGGCCTCGCCGCCTGGTTGACCGGCTACCAGGCCCTGAGCGAGAGAGCAGCTCGTCCCACGCACCCTGCTTGCGAATCTGGGGGTCTGGCAGGGTGTTGGCGGCGGCGCGGTGCAGAGCGACACGCTCACCGCCGTCAAGCAAGCGTTACGGTGCAGTTAGCAGCAGGTGAGGAGCTGCTGTGCAGAGCATCGGGGCGGCCGGTCGCTGCGAGCAGATGGCAATACAGCCGGCGGCAAAGTTGAATTCCGAACAAAGCGCCGAAAGTGGAGCGGGGGGTGATCGATGGCTGAGTGTGCGCCTCCTGCAGCCTCACCACGCTGGCAAATCAGACCTGGCATTGAGGCCGCCAGCTGCGCGGTCAGGCCGCAGGCGGAGCGGAGGGCGAGGGAGAGCCGGCAGCCCGCAACCCAAATCCGTCCACGTCAGCAGCTGGCAGCGCCTCACCCTCGTCCCTGCCGCCCGCGGGCCCCAGGGACCCGGAGGAGGCAGCAGCCAACTGCTCTCCGGGTCCCGCAGCTGAAGCCGCAACGTTCGAGCGTCCCATCCAGAGTTCGCAGTAGAGCACCTGCCAGCATACATTCACCAGCTCCGGCGCCGGGCCGTGAGTCGCTGCTGCGGACGTGGCGAGTTCCGCCAGCAGGGCGGCCAGGGCGCAGGTCCGCTTCACGGCAGTCACCAGCAGCATGCCTGCAGCCCCGGCGACCGCCTGCCTGCCTCGCGGATCGTCCTCTGCCGCGGCCGTGGTGGCGCCACCGCTAGCGCTTGGCGCGCGGCAACACGGGCAGCAGGCCTGCCCTCAAGACTCACACCACGTAGAGGGGGTTCAAGCTGCATGCACGCGCGGAGGCCGCCGTCAGGACCCCACTCCCCGGCGGCGCCACCGCCGCCGCCGTCACCACATACATCGCGGTCGAGGGCGATGAAGGCTAGGCGCAGCAGGGCGTGGTCAGGCGCCGAGGCCGGCGCGCTGCGTGCAGCCGCCCGGACAGCTCCGCGCGTGAGGCGTCGCTCAGCGAGCGAGTGGAGCCCTGCGGTACCGGGGAAGATGCAGCATGGCCAGGTACCTTTCCTGAGGCATGCAATGCGCCATGACTACTGCATGGTCCTCGGACACCGTCGCATGAGTGGCGAAGCACATGCGCCAATCAAGCTTCCTTGCAGTCGGGCGGCAACAGCTGATGAATTGACGCAATGCAGCATGCCCGCCCCATAATCTCAGCCCTAAGCTGCCCTTCTATCTGAGCCTGGGGCCGAACGTACCGAGCCTGGGGTTGTCGAGTGGCTCCGCCACACATGCTTTCCAGTCAGCCCTTCATCAGCGAGTCAGCTGGGCCACCACACGCGAGCTTGGGCGGTGACATTTGGGCTGAGTGAGTGGATAGGGTAAGCGCCGGTGACACATGTGTTCCAATGCGCATACTACAAAGTGTATGATCTGTAAGAGGGTCCTTCAGACGGACGGAAGTCCCCACGCACAGTCCCCAAAGTACTGCAAGGCGCATCCGCGAAATGCAATGCAGCTGCCACCTACCGAGACTGGGGATGTCATGTTTGGTGAGACGATTGCAACCCGCTGTATCCTGCGTTGCTGCGTATAGCTTCTGAACGCCCTCTCCGTGGCCCCGCGCCATCCAAAGCATGCGACTCGTTGCTTGCCCCTCACATGGTACCCCGGATCAGCAACAGCTTGTACCTCCAGCTGCGCCGCCATCGCCTACCTCCACCGCCAGCGCCACGCCCCAGCAGTCCACCTCCAGACAGATAGAATGGATGACCTGAACTCATCCGTGGCCGCGTCGGGCAGCAACTCGGCCGGGGCGTGAATGAACGTGCACAGCATGGCCTGGGGGAATACCGGGCGGGGGAATACCGAAGTTATTATGAGCAGCAACAAAAGAGGGTCCGCCGCGAGGCAGACAAAAACACAAGACGGCTGCTGTGGTATGACTGATTTTTGTTCATCCATGCCGGTCCAAGAACCTCTCCTACAGGCCCAACAGGCGCAAAAGGCGAATGCGGGCAGCCACGACCTCAGGACATACCTAGGCCGCCAAGGGTGAGGGTGGAAACAGAAGCAAGCCCCCGCCGGGGGCCGGGTGGATTCCACATATATACAGAGCAGAATAATATGTACCCGTGACTGCATGCCACTGCGTCCCCTCGAATTGCACAGTGCGTCGAGAGGCCCCACACTGCAAAGCTTGCCTCAAGCCTCATCTCGGCTACCCCAGCCCGCCAGGTCGCCTCGCCGGACGGCCCGAAGGCGCCCCGCAGGCCCTGCTGCCCGCGCCGCAGCTAGCCTGCACAGCGCCTCCACCGTCTGAGCCGCCGCCAGCAGCCGGGCTTGCTCCAGCAGGGTCGGGAGGCCGTGCAGTAGTGACGGCGGGGACCCGCTCGTCATCTCAGACATGACCTTCCGCCCCTACCAACAGATAAGCGAGTTTCAAGAACAACACTAAGAACGTGCTTAATTGGCTGGCGAGCTAAACGCGTACAGAAATTAAGCACGGCCTAAACTGTCGGGTTTTGTGCTAAGCACGTGCTTATACGCGTCTTAACGCCTTAAGGTTCCAAGGCCCCGGGGCTCGGTAAGTCAAGCACTGCGGACTCACGGAGTGCTCAACCGGCAAGGCGTCTTATGCCATGCTCAGCGCTGAGCCCCGTACCTGTCCACATTCTTATCTTATTAGTGAAGTTGCTTACAACAGAGTGCTGGACTGCGCGGAGACTTAGACTTAACTTAATGGTGTCTAACTGAGTCATGTGCACATCATTCTTAGGCACAGAAATGACCCATGGGTCGGTTGGCATTTCTGATTCGGATACAGGATTACATGAGCTCGACTTCCAACAAATAGCCGTCCATTGTGGCGAATTACGTTCATGCCTTGCCCTATGCTCGCTCCGACCTGCCAGGACCCCTGCCCCATGCACATCTACTAGAGACGCTCTACAACTCTCAGCCAAACCTAGAAGCTACATGAGACCGCTTGGTCAAATGGTATGCGATGGCATCCCTCATCATCTACATAGTCTGACTGTCTGCACTAACAGATTTGCATCCAACAGGCCATCGAATGAAGGCATCCACGCTGTCCATCCACAGTGAAGCGTCCCGAACAGGTTTCAAGTAACTACCTAACAGGCCCTCGCAAGTGTACGAGAGATGCATGTGTGCGACAAGAATGAATTCATTTAGAAAGAACCATCACGACAAGAGAACAACTAAACAAATCAAGCGATAGATCGATGCAATGCTCAAGAGATCTAAGAGATCAAGTGCGCCATGGCTTCATACGTTCAGGTTACGCTTTGCACGGTTACGCCTTCGCGCGTTCCTTCTCAGTCAGGGTCTTGCAGGTGTTGTTGTCGCCTTGTTGTCATCGAAGCCGAACATGTGTTCGGCCATGCGCCGGCCCGTCATGCCGCCCATGTTGGGCAGGAGACCCGTCACAGGCCACTCGATCTGCATGAGCAAGGCAGGGAGGGCAAGGCAACCTACCGGTTCATCAGGTAGGGAAAGCTAGCTGCAAGGGTAGAGAGGCTGTTGGGGCAGTTGCCTGTTGGCTGTTGAGGCAGTTGGCTGTTCGGGCTGTTGGCTGGACCATACAAGCAAGAGCCTACAACAGAACAAAACCATGCAATGTACGTACGGCGCCCGGCCCTCTATCTTCAACCAACTCACCACCTTGAACCGCGACAGCAGCTGCTTAGTCACGCCGCCGTCCTGGTACTCCAGGCAGGGCGTGCTGCCGATTGCTGCCGCCCACCGTGCTGGGCCGGAAGTACAGGGGCCCAGGCCGAGGGGGCGGGGTGAGGAGGGCCGGAAAACGAGGGAGGAGGGTGAGCGTCGCGACGCAGGGGCCCAGGATGACAACTCTTCTGTGCGTGCCAAGCAGGGCTGTGCGCAGTTGAAGTCGGTGCAAAGTCGGTTAAGTCGCAGTTAAGCACTTTGTGCAGGCCCAGCCGCGTGCACGGTGCTTAACAAGTGCTTCAGTGCTTAGTCGCCTGACTTACACTGCTGACCCGTTGGTGGCGCGCCACCAGCGACGCGTCCGTAACCTGGAACGGGAAGGGCTGCGGAGCGGCTGGGCGGGCCGTCCTGGCTGTTAAGTGGGTAGCTGGGTACATCGTTACGAAGGCGCCGCGCCGCGCGTCAAAGCGGCTCAGCGCCCAGGAGTGCCTGTCCTGACGGCGGGCAGCAGCAGCCCTGACGCCGCAAGGTCCTACACAAGCGGCACCCGCCGGGCAGTGCCTGCCTGTGCGTGGCGGCGAGGTGCGCTGCTAGCTGCTGCTGCCGCTTCGCTGCCGCCAGCACTGTCCGCCGCACTGTCGATGTTTAGGACGTTCAGAAGCACGGAAGAGCAGCCGAGCCACAGGTCCTAGACCAGATGCGGACCGCAGCCGCTGAGGCCATACGCATGGAGTCACGAGTCAGCGAAGCGGCTTGGCGTGCTGCGTCTGGAGGCGCCCCCCTGCCGCGCGCTACCCTCCACCAGTACCAGCAGAGCGCTGCGGCAGAGTCAGACCACGTGATGATCTGGACGACCACAGCTTGCTTGGGGCGATCGATGGCGCACGCCTGGTCGTACGTTGAGCACGACTACTGCGTGCGGACCGTGCGGGGATGGAGGTGAAAGTGGGGGACGGAGGGTGGGAGGCAGCCAGCAGCCCGCGAGGTTTGCGCCAAGGAAGGCTGCCTGCTGCCATCTGCTGCGCAGCGATGAGGGTCCAGCAGGATGGAGCTCACGCCTGGAGCCACTGGAGACCTAGTACGCCACATCTATACGCTTGTTATTGTTAAGCATATCAATCTGAGATGGCTGGAGCGAGCGGCTGATTCGTTGGGCGTGTATCCAGTTTCAAGCTATGCTGATTGCTCTGCTGCGGCGTCTCACGAGTTGGCATCGTATCATGCGCGCGCTGTGCGTCCTAATTCCCCGCTTAACTCCCCGACCGTACGTTCGCACACGCAAGGATTGACCTTTCATCCCTGGGCATTAACTCTACTATAGATAGAGCAGAAAGGGTGCAAATGTTTCAGCTACCACGGTACTTACATTGATCTCTTGCGGACTGCAACAACAAGAAAGTAAGCAAGCGGGGACGACAGTAATGCAGTGCTGGCACGCAGTTGCATGTTGGGGCGGACGCATCACGCGCTCATCATGCATTGCACGCATTGCACTCGCTCATCATCACCGGTACACGCACGCAGCAGATACGATACACGATTACTGGAAAAGTAGCGCTGTGGGCCGAAAATCGTGGAGGAGGATAGGAGGATGGACACGAACCCTGTGGACGTGCGATTGTCCTTCCCAAGTAAACTGGGGTTGGGCCGCACACAATTCACATAGATCATAGCACTCGCTCATCATCACCGGTACACGCACGCGGATACGATACACGATCAATGGAATAGTAGCGCTGTGGGCCGAAAATCGTGGAGGAGGATGGGAGGATGGACACGCACGCACCCTGTGGACATACGAATGTCCTTCCCAAATAAACTGGGGCTGGGCAGGACACAATTCACATATATAGTGAACATTCACTCATCACCGACACACGCAGATACACGATTGACGGATTGGTAGTGCACTGGGTCGAAAGTTGAGGAGGATGTACGGAGAAGGATGGACACGAACTCTGTGGACGTACATACGAACGCCCCTCCCAAGCTGGGGCTGGGCCGCACACAGAATGTTTACGACGCCTTTTCACATAGTGTAGGGACAGAGGCCAGAAATTAGATAGCCAATCGGAACAGAGCGAGTGGCATCAATCAAGACCCGACACATGTATGTGTGGCAGCGACCCAATAGTTGAACGCGACCCCGCGCGCTCCGCCGGTACCCCATTGGTTTGGAAAGGAAGTACTATCGCGCGCGAGCAAACCAAAGGATCTCCATGTGCATACATTCTCGGTGGGACCCCCGAACCCACAGAGTATGTACAAGTGCACGCCAAAAAAGCACGAAAGCTTGGGACTGGCTGGCAAATTCAGCGTCCAACCTCTGCTGGCTGGATAGAACGGATGGATGTACATGTACGCACGGCACGCAGGGATCCACTTAGAAATAAACAGGTCTTCCATTACGGAGTATCTGACCCAGAGGGACACGCACGTACAATGTAGCGCTTTGTTGCGTACTACAACAAGTCTAGCAAGTCCCACCGCGCGCACGCTCAGCTACCTGATCGTGGGCAAGTGCGCACTAAATGGGAGACCACAGGAACGCATCTTTCTTTTACGACCAACTATGGGCTCATAGGTTGTCATAAGAGATGATGAGTCTTGGGCGGAACAACTTGATGATCCAATAGCGGTAGGTGCGTGCAGGGTAGCGGATGAAGCATAACGACGGCGGATGGATGGATGCGATGGTAGATTGCCATCATCACCAATTGCAGCAGGCTGCGAGCGGCAATACGAAAGGGCGGCGGGCATGCATCAGAGATCAGTTGTGTGTCCTTAGACGGTCGATGGATTGCCCCGCCCGGCAGACTAAGGCCATATGGCCATATATACGCGATTGTTCCCCCAGTTGTGAAGCCATGGGTCAAGCACATGTATGCATATGAAACTGTCAGATGCCCCGTCGAACCTCCTGTGCTTGATGACGGCCTTGAAGAGCCACGACTTGTACACGCAGCAGGCAGGAAAGCGATTGAGATAGATGGAAGGGTTGCTGCCGTTTGCTTGCCATCGGCAAAAGTACACATATGCCGGATGTGGGTGCGTATATGCAACTTCGTTCATGCACTAAAACAAAGATAGGAACTCACCAACTTGGACGCCGTTGAGTGCCGTGTCGTCACCCGATCCCTGAAGCAGCACGCAGCGTCGGGTCATGGCGCCGGATGGACAAACAACTAGCAGCTCCTATACTTGTGATCAGTCGTACACAGCACACTGAAGCCCGCTCGTCAATTATTTGACGTACAGCACGGTGGTAAATCAAATTCGCGCGAGCCAGCGTGATGCATGAGCAGCGAGGGGCGCATGCGTGCGTGCATTGCCCCGCCGCATGCATGCTTGCAGCCATGCATTTGGGTGAACGCCCATTGATTGCCCATGCCTGCCTGCATATGCATGTAGATAGGTGCACGCACCTGCTGCCTTTCAACACGGGCTTGGATACCGCACATGAACATCCCATTTGGGCAATACTTCCAGTTCGTAAACCTGCGGTTCACCACATGCATGTACGTGAAGCGACACGGGAAAAGTGATAGATCCTTTAGATGGCTCATGAGATAGTTACCTGCCCCAGTAGCCGGAATGAAGGGCGAGGCGCTGTCCGTTTCCGCAGAGGAACTCGATGGAGTTTGCGGCTGTGTCGTCGCCTGGCCCCTGGGGGCCCTCGATCCTCATGCGCGCCGCAACAATGTAGTCGCCGCGTGTCCAGCACTGGTCAAAACCATTCCACCAATCGCCGAAGTGACCTGATGAAGGCAGACCACACTTTGTTCATTCAGTGCGCGGTGGATACGACGACACGGAGTTACATACACAACACACGTACAGAGAGCACGTACGATATGTAGGGGCGGCGCGCGCGCACATTGAGTCAAGGCAGGGACGGAGACTATGCACTAGACGGATAAAACGACACGTATGTAGAGACCGAGGACTGGAATAAATGTTCCAGACTGAAGCCCATGGACCAAGCAGCAAAGCAATTTTTGCGCACGTGCGTGTGTGCGTGTTGAAAAGGAAAACGCATACGACGAGCGTAAGCGCGTGTGTGCGTGTGTATGTGCGGATGTACGTGTATGTATGTAGGGGTTTTCCTGGTAGCCTACCTTCCGCTGCCTTGACGGTACGGGAAGCCGCACCATCAGCACAGAGCATCCTGGGGAGTCGTGAAAAAGAATAAATATATATTGCTGTTCGTACGTAATTTGCAGCAGATAGCCTATCTAAGTTATAGCGCGGCTAATTCACTCCAAAACTTACTCGATGCCGTTCAACGCGGTGTCATCTTGTCTGCTGCCCTGCTGCGACTGTGTACGCGGCCGGAAGCCAATCATAGGGACGCTCCGGATCAGGCCTCCCGGGGTGCTGCGCCCATCGCAGTATACCCAGCCCTGTACGGTAGGTGACACGTACGTACAATTGGATGGGTTTGCGGATGGATGGGACGGCGGGGCTTTGTACATGTGCAAAAATCACAAACAACATTTGGGCCATATGATGGGCAGGACGGGCATTTGGGCACAAACCAACATCCAGGGGCGGTGGCTGGTAGATCGTGAGGAGGTGCACGCGATATGCAATTGAGCGAGGCAGGGAGGATAGTGATGACTACTCGTTTGCATGTATGGTGCCCGGATGCGCTTTCTTTGATCCTTGCCGGTCATTCGCTCATGATGGACTAGCCGGGTAGCCGCACTTCTGCATGCTGCTCGTTGATTGCTCGGCATGCCTCCAGCCCCCAGATAGCTAGCTAGCTAGTTAGCCCGGCGGATGGGCATGCACCAACAACGCATGCATACATGCACGTACATACCTGCCAGTCACCGTAACTACCCTGGTCTACATCGAACCAGGCGTTTTGGTTGATTCCTGCGTGGAGACATACAGAGGATCGATTAATTAACGTACGCACAAACAAACGGCGGTGCGCGACCATGTGAGGATCAGAAGTTGGTATGAACGAATACGTGACGACGAAGAGACATGAGTATGTAGAGGGGTAGTCGGCTCCGCGCTCCACAGCATGCAGTGATGTATGGCCTACCGAACGAACGCCGCCTGCTGACTTGCACCAACTAACGGGTATGCATAGGACAATCACTTACTCCGGACAATGCGGTCCTGGGCCAGCGTCTGCGCACTTCCCTGCACATTTATTGAATGGCCCGATGGTGGTAGGCAAGGGATATTATATGTCTTTTGAGGACTTGCTGCTGAGTGGAGGTGGGGAAGGTTCAGTCCAGCAGATGCGTCGTACGCCTGCCAGCTGCTTGCAATGGCCCACCGAGCTCACACGGGTAGATATGTATGCAAGGGCTTCACGCACGCACGCACGCACGCACGCACACGCACACAGGCACGGGTGGCGCCATCTAGATATGTTGCAAGGTAAATACAATGCCATGCATGTACTTACCCTGAAGTAGACGTCTTTCAGGAACGTCACTGAGCCGACGGATGCGAACAGCTCCAAGCCAAATGCGCCGATACCAACGAAGCCAGCGAGCTGCGGTCAAGCGTCACCGTACACACACACCATCATGTTCCTTCGTCAACAGAGCAGTTCCATCCAGGTTTAATCAAGCCGCAGGATGTAATAATGGGTGGTGGAAACCGGAGTGAGCGGTGCACGCAGCCAGGCGGCTGGGAACTAATGGCGGCAAAAACAACCCCTTAAGGACATAGGGGCCGTAAGAAGGGATGCTCTATCTAGCCCTGAAAGGGGCTCCGTCTATGGAGAGGACCGGAGCCATGCATCCGGAGGGCTTCTCCGTAGAAACAATTCTTCGAGTTTCAGCTTTTCTTTTGGCCAAAAGAATCGCCTTAATCGCCCCGAAGGAAGATAGCCAGGCTGATAACCATGCACATTTGCGGCCACGTTGATGCTTATATTAAAGGCAATGTACCATTGTGACATCCGAACCAGCATGTGTTCATGGATGCAGGCACATGCGGAATACATAAAAGAGACAGCAGTGCGGGCACATACACAATACCCCTACCCACCGTAATCTCTGAAGTGCAGATAGGTATGGCGTTGCAGGTGAGGATACCGCCGACCGTTGGCGATCGACGAGGGGGGTTTCGGGTAGTCAGTACATTGATGAAAAGAGTAAGACAGACAGTCGTTGTTAGCGTAGGCCGCTACTCTCAGCATGCAGACTGCGAGCTTGCGCGTTGTTTGCGTGGCCGTTCGTACAAAAACCGAAGGCGCCCGTGTTGAAACACGCACGCACGCTCTCATCATACATGAGCATGGTGGCGTGTGCGTGTGCTGTTGGCTTGATTAAGCATAATGCAGTTGGCGGATGCGTGCGCTCTAGCTACTCAGTTTGCTGCTGACACAAACACACGTACGGGGCGGATGCATGTACGACGGTACACAAGCAAGTATGCGTACGGCCGTGTGCAAAAAGAATCAGCATGACGGAAAGCAGGCAGGGGTGCCCGCCGTGAAGTAGTGTCATGCTGCTCATCACGAGCGCACCTTCCAGCCAAATGCAGCAACGTGAGAACCTGCGGTAGTTGACAGTAGCAGGTAGGCACACGGTCGAGTATGAATCACTACTACCATCACATATCACAGGCAATGCCGGTGTGCGTATCAAGGGTTGCATGTGGCGGTCGTCCGCCGATAGATGGCCATGGTAAAACATCGTATCCCAGCTAGCAACGGCTGTTCAAGGGTAAGGAACCACTGTGAGGAACGAACACAACGGCGGGCGGGCGTGGTGCGTGGTGCATGTGCTAGCTTCCTGGCTGGTGAATAAATGGAGAAGGGGATAAAAGAAGTTCCATTCAAAAATGAGAAAAGGGGATTCATGAAAAAGGGGATAGGAGTTCGCTCATGCCGCAGGCACATGCGCGCGCGATTGAACGTCCATGGACCGCCACGAACGCACCTAATCGTGGCAGTGAGCTCCAACTTGACGATGACGAGCATCCTACATTATTGATGGGAGGAGAACGGAGGGCAAGCCATCTTGCTCGCGGACATGGAGCATACATCAACGACAGGCTCGTATACTTGAGGTGATGCCTCAAGCCAATAATGTCAGTCTCGTTGACTGCTGGGCGATAGGTTGGTGCATTGCTTCATGCAGATGACGACTACGGGCGACAGCATGCATGCAGCAGCGCGATTCCCGAGCGATGCAGGTCATTCTCATATCGGTAGACAGCCAAACGACGATCGTACGTGCATAAGCTAAGCTAACTAAATCACGTCACACTGGGTACTACCGGTAGTACCATCCATCGACGACCGAAACGTCGTACTTACAATTTGAGGGATCCCGTTATGTATGCTTCGGCCCTGGCCCAGTCATAGCCTGCATGCATACATACATAAATGCGGTTCGTGCTTAGAACGAAACATTTTGATGTCAACGTACGCGGCGTGCGCATCTATGTATGTGTATGCAAGCGCCCCTGCCACATTGATGAATCGAATCGTACGGGCGCGCTAGCTACTGCTATTGCATGTGATGGGTTGTTAGTCCCACTGATGATATGCAAATAATGCATGAGATAGAACCGTGCTGCGTGCACCAGCGGCAGTGGCCGCATTCCCTGCAGCATCATTGAGCCACCCTACTCAAAGCAGCATGGCGTGCTTGCTAGCTCGATCTACTCCATCCAAATGGCGTCGCCGTCAACCCACCAACGCAAATCTGCGGGCATACATGGATACGCGTAGACGGAGACAATCAATCAACGGAAAGAATACAAGGGAAATCAAACTACTTGGTTTTCACGCTCGATTGTATGTCCACATCTGAACGTTTGCATTCATTCTGAGCGCAACTTTCTATACCGCCACACCGTCACATGGCTCCGGGAGCCCGCATGCATGAACTGACCCATGGGACATACATGGGTCCGTCATGGGTCCGTGGCCTGCCAACCAGCCAATCAAGCTACAGGCTGATGACGACATGTGCGTTAGTAAACATACTCACACGCACACCAATAAGCTGGCGTCTAACGAGAGAGCGCAAGCCTCACCTCGGCAACCTCGATATCCTTGATACCGGCTTTTACGAGAGTATTCGCCACACTATATTTCTTGGCCAGGCCCTCCAATCCGATGGACAAGCGGACACATCCATAAACCTGTATGCCCACGGATGAGGGCCCAATACAAGGCGGGTTGTGTGCGTGCATACGTGTGGGCTGCTGGGTAGGTAGGCACGCACTTTTCCGGTGCAAGCACGCAGATAGGGTTGCGAAAGCGCGCAAGGATGAGCAAAAAGTGGCACGGGTCGGGTATCATACCTTCTGTTCGCAGGTGTTTGCGCCGATTGCTCCGGATAAGGTAATTGGAAGGTCGTAGACTGCGTGGAGGACGGGCAGGGAACGGTCTTCGAAAGCATGGTACAAGGAGAAACAACAGATGAGACGGTGCCAAGCCACAACTGCCGAAGGCGACTCAAGAAGTGCGCACAACCGACACTATCACACAGGTACGTACATACGTGGACAGAATGGAGTGAATACGTGCGTCTTACATTTGTCTTTCTGCTGCGGAAGGATGCCCATCCCAACTGGCTGGTCCACTTATTGTGCGGGCCCCGCGGGGCTGCTAACCCGCGCCCCCTGTTGGTTGCACGACTTACTGGGGCCACCGCAAGATCCCTCCACCGACAAGTACCGTCCGAACCTGCGCGCCGCAGCAGACATAGTGACGTTATCGTCACGTCAGGCAGCATGCGTACACGGATCCACATTATTTGGAAAGGTATTGGACACCAATTGCGTCGTACATTCATATACATACACTTGATGTACACCTGCAGCGGTGGTTGCCTACACTAGGACATGTTCAGGTGACACGCACACAGCGCCGCTTGGGTACTGTACATGTGTAGAGGCAGTTTTACGGGATGGATTATGAGGCCAGCGACCGACACATCTACGACACCAATCTACAAGCAAGCAGGCATGTTCACATCGCACGGCACACTATACGCGTGTGTGCAAATGTTCAGCACGTGGGTCAGCATCAACCCACCTACCGCATCAAAACGCGTGATATATAGATAGATGCACGAGCTAAACTCACCAGATCTTTTTGATGTCGAGGGAACAGCTGATGACCTTGCCATTCCCCTCGAATTTCATGGTCTCAGTGACCATGTTGCAGTTCTCTTGCAGGGCCTGCACACATAGGCAAGCAGGCAGGCAGGCAGGCAGACAGGCAGACATATCTAAGCGTACTGCATGCAGCAGGCAGATACAGCTTACCGATCCGCAATACAGTCAAGGACGGACGTAGTCGATGCCCAAATGAACGAACGGCCCCACGCACGCTACGCATACACGCAAGCAAGCATGCAAGCGAGCTTGCATACTGTACTGAACACACGCCTATGCGCGCATGAGAGCAGGAACGCTGCGGTGTACGGTATGTGATAAATATGCAGGTAACGCGGACGCTGGGACATGTTCAAGTGCACGTCGGAATAGTCAGAGAGGCAACGCGCCAATCCAATCAACATCTATCCATTCCCCAAACGGTTAATGTATATTGCACCTAGCTAGCCAGCTACGTACGTACCCGTCGGCTGGCGGCCAGGGATGACTCCGTAGGCCGAACTCCTCCGTACACGTCCAGAGCCCACTGCGGCCACTCTCCCGTTCCGTTGACGTGGTCCAGGCTCGCCCACACCTTGGCGCGCGCTTGCGCCTCCTCGAGGTCCACGCCTAGTAACTGGCGGCGCAGGTCGGTGTGCGCTTCCAAGGTGACGTTGGGGTCTGTGGCGATGTCGGTGATGTTGACTGCAGCGGGATGCATGGAGATTAATGAATTATTACAGCAAAGGTCGTGTGTCGTGCGATGGATCGATGTATGTAGGGAGGGAGGATGTGTGCAAACAAGCATACATGATCTGGGGGGATTCCTAACCGAATTGCCCGTCATGGCCGTTCCATCCGTCCTACCGACCTACCCCGGACCCCCATCATGGCTTTATTGGCCAGGTGCGTCTCTCGATTCCCCGAAGGGCGTGCGCATTTGCATTACGCACGTACACAACTAGGTACGCCTCGCAACCACCTACCTATCTATCTATCTCCTATGTACAACTGTCAGTGCCGCCACACACGTGACATGCACACGCGACATGCACGCCGCGCATCGATGTCGTTCCGCCAGACATCGGGCAAGGCGCTTGCGAGAAAGCGAGAAAGCGAGAAAGCTAGGGACCGGATGCGTGCCGGAGCGCAAGCGAAGGATGTGGCGTCGCACCTTCACCTCCACCTGCCTGCCCGCCACCGCCACCCCCGCGTGCCTGCCCGGCTCCTCCACCTCCACCTCCGCGTGACCCTGCTGCCCGCGATCGCACTTACCTCCGTTGGCGGTCAGCTCTAGTGGTGGGGCTCGACTGACGGGGACGGTAAAGGCGGAAATCATGCGCGGGATGCCTGGATCTCGAATGCAGGCTGTGGCAGCCGGTGGCGTGAACGTGGCGAGGGAGGCCTCGGGGCTGTCGTCCGTGAGGCTTCGGAACTCGGTGACATCCACAATTACACGGCCTGACAGTACACGGGGCATCACCAACAAGCGTGGCTTCATGTCAGGATGTATGGTAAGTGACGAGCTGAGCGTTAGCCTAGTGAGCCCGAATGTGCAGGCGGCGGCGGCCGGCGGAGACTTGTATGGCAACATGTACGGCGGCACCACTGAGCAGTGGAAATGGACGGATGCATGGAAAATGTGAGACTGCAGACAGGTCAGACCGGCTAGGGCGGTCAGCAAGCAAAGGCGGCCTGGCGGGAACTGCCGACGCTTGCTTGCTTCCTTAAAAACAAGCACTACAGTGCGCGGCTCACCGGTCGAGTTGTGCTCGAACAGGAAGCGAAGAGGCATGTTGTCCTTAAGGGTATCCCAGTAATCCTGCGAAGCGTTCGAGCAGCAGCAGGGCGAGCGCACACACACGCAGGAGGCAGTTGAGATAGGCACGCGAATACACTCACTGCGTCGTTCACATCGCTACTGTATAGAGGCACAGGACGGCTGGTGCTACCTGCTGGTGCGTGCATTAATGGTGAGCCGGCTGCTTCATCTGTACGTACGGTCCGTCGACTTTTGACTGACACGCACACACACGGACACACACATAGGGCTGCAGGCTGTCCCTTGGGTTGATGAGCAGGGGGCGGGGGAACAGCGGTCCCCAACACCCCTCGCCTCGCTCGCGGCGTTGAGGTGGTCTCGTGTTGGGGCGGGTAGCGCCCCTGGCCGGCGTCGGCCCGGATGGAGATAGATGTCACACCGACCACACACAGCAGAGACACAGATAGAGACACAGATAGAGACACACTAAACACACGCGTGCGTGTGTCAGAACCCCACCCGTCCTGCGGGCCCGACAGCTTACAATGACCATGACTTTGGGGATGAAGGTGTTTCCCTCCGGAACAGCCCTCTGCGTGACCGAGAGCCGGAAGTGGCGGGCCGACCTGCGCATTGTACGCACGTGCGTAGACAAGCAATGAATGGTCGATCAGCAGTACGACAGACATGCAACAGCAATCGCGCAGGGCACGTGGAGAGCAGGACGCGATGGATGGAGTTGGAGGAGGGCGGGCACGCGGGTAGGTGCGCCAAGCCCGACCTGATGAACCAGACTCGCTCTCGCTCGCTCGTTAGTTCATTTATTTGGGCCACGCACACACTCTGGCATGGTTGGACTGACCAGCAGCGCACATGCAGCAAGCGGGGCCTGCCCATCCCCTGTGCCCCGCACGCATGCAAGCAAGGGCCGCATGTTCACATGCATGCAAGAGAACCGCCACCGTATTGCCCTGAATGTAATAAATAAATGTACGTCACACCGCCGACCCTCTTACGTTTCGCCGATGGCATCGTATCCCATAAACTCATAGCTGGCGATGTTCGAATCGTCGAATCGTGCCTTGTCGATAAGTGACGCCGGCATCGTGAAGTTATTGCACCACCAGAACCTGTAAAAAACGCTGCCCTCGGGCAGGTTCTGCGTTTCGGGCGGACGAGGATGGAAGGAAGGGGTGAGCGTGGCAAGGGCATGGGCACGTGACTTGCTTGCCTGCATGGATGACCATGATTCATGGATGCATGGATAACCATGCATGGATGACCGTGCGTGATTCATTGCGGATGGCTCACCTCTTCCTGCCAGCCGTTTACCAGGCCGTTGGGTTGCATCACTTCCACCATGCGATAGTCCGGTACCACAGCGAACTCGTACGTCGTACGGGATATGTTGCGCCAGCGGATAGCCGTCTCATTGCTGCGTATGAGTGCCAAAGGAAACAAGTTATATATATCGTTTGACAAATGAGCGTTGGGCGAGATAGAGACACGCCCGCATACATGCGCATGCATGTAGCGCATGTATGCATGCATTGATCTGGGTTCGTTCGTTCGATTCGGGCAGCAGAAGCTTATTATCACGGCCTCCAGCGGGAGCCGCATGCCCGTGCCAGCATCATGCATGACCTATATGTATGTGGGTCATCAGCGGCAAACAGCAGCAGCGTGCGTGATTCCGAACCCGTGTGGGCGAGCGAGCTGGAACTAATAATAACCGGCCGCCGGTGACAATGAAATAGCGTTCCGTAGGAGTGGATAGCCACCCTCATTATGCGAAAGATAGACTACTAACTGCATACCGCCGCGAACTCACTGCGCCACATAACGAACTCCGTCAATCTCAAGGACACCAGGGAGATCAGCATACTGGCGAATGTCGTCTTGGAGCAACCTTTAGGATGGATAGCCGCGTGCGTGGCATATGGCGGGCGCAGAACAGGATGGGAGAACCAACATAGTCGATTGTTTATTTTGTGTGCAGGCCGGAGCGGTTACACATACATGCATGTGGCATGAGCAACCGCCGCCGGAGTCCTAAGGAAGGGAGCGAGCGAGCAAAGCGGGCGGCGCAGCGGGTATGTACCAAGCTGTCAGCAATAGAGAGGCAGGCGGGGCCCGGCCCCACACATTATCAACGTCGGACGACACACATACCTGCGGCCGGCGGTGTTGACCGTGCTGTCGTCGTCACCGCTAGGTGCCGTGCCCGTAACGGGCGGCCATGCTGGGAACATTGCAGGCGGCCACGAAGGAACATCGGTGTCGTTTGTGGCCGGTTCGGTGGGGAGCTCGTACAGGCAGCGGTCCTCGGTCGGGTTCTCGGGTGTGACGCACGGCTCATGAATCTGCATACACACACGCGGCGATGGATGGATGGGGTAAGAAGTGCATGTATGGCGGCGGGGCTCTGCCGTCGTACGTGCGTACACTCTGTATGGTATGCGGCAGATGTTCGTTGTAATGCGACCTCGAGACACCAGGAGATCGGGATAATTTAACGCGCATAGTACATTCATCCGCTGCCATACATCCGGAAGCTTTATCTGAGGACCATACGAAGCGACCGCCGCCCCTGCCTATGCGCCTGCCTGCGGATGGATGGACTGTTCGCGACGGTGACGTGCCAGCAGGCAGCAGGCAGCCGCATGTATATCCCACCTACCCTAAGCTTCATGACAAAGTCGGCCGAAGGCAGGCGCGGCTTTGACTCTCCCTCTGGCAGGTTGAACGCCTCCAGATTCTGGATGGTTATCGGTTCGTTAATTGGTTAGTTGGTTAATTGGTTAATTGGGCTGGTAACTAGGGCATTGCATTGCTCCGGTGACTATCGATGGGGCGGCGCCGTACGCCGCAGTCACCACAGAACCTAACGCACGCTCCCATGGCACCAGCGAGATGAATGAGGCACACAATGCAATAATGCTGGTGAGGACGCCCCGCGAGATGTACAACAGCTGTGACAAAACTCACCTCGATCCAGTTGAAAAAGCCAAGCACGTCGTAAAAGCCTGAGCGCATTGGGCACGCACGTGCGCGCATGATGACAGTCAGCACAACCGGTACGGGTAATCTATCAACTCACGAGATAGAGCAATCAAGTGAGCAAAACTGGCCCATTATCACACGCAATGCTGTGTCTCGAGTGCTAACATATACAACGCCGGCAACCGTATATATCACTGGAGTCACAACAGGCGTCACGCACATGCACCTATCTATGGACCACAAAACCGTACGGCATCTGAAGCTAGCGGAAGGAACGAGACGACTGCGCGCGCACAGGTGCGGTCCTGCAGAACGCCGTGCGCGACCCTGGAGAGCGCGAGCTCTCCATAAAACGCATCGCAATGAACGAATGAACGAACCTACCCAGAAGCATTCGGCGGTTGCTGGACACTCGGAATCCGGCCTCCACGAAGATGTCGGCTACCTCGGACGAGAATCTGACCACCGTATCATCCAGGGTGATGGTGCCTAGGCATCATCGCAAGGGCGGTTGATTATTGCCGGGGACGTGGGGAGGCTGGCAGAATAGCAAGTGACAGGGGAGGCGAAAGCGGTGTTGATTTGCAAACGAAATGGCCATCCGGGCTCTCTTGTGGAAGAGGCCAACAGAATGCTGAAACCTCAGGCGAATGAATGAATAGGCGGGGTCACACGTCCGCCGCCCAATGCCGTTCATCATCCAGGTCGCCCACGTACGTACCAGCCGGTGTTATAATGCGGATAACGGTGCCCAACTTGCTGCTCGGGTCGGGCACACGAGCGACTCCGTCGACCTTCACCCCGAGCTCCACAGCACCGGCGCCGACGATCTGCAAAGGCCGCAGCAGCAGCACAGACCCACACAATGGACTTCAGGATAGATTGAGCCTGAAGCTAGGTGTCAAAACTACTTGGATTCGATGATGAAGGCCCGCCCCATCAATCACATAACCATCGCGGCTACACATAGCGACCTGATATGATATATACCAGGTTCTGCGGTAACCGCCGTACACTACGCACGTAAAGGCCGCCGGCGATACTACATGTGCGCATAGCACGAAGCATGCGGTTAACGATGCACGTGACAACTTTCATGTAGCACGCAGCAGTGGCACACGCATGGCGCACACTCCATGTAGGGCTGCTGTTCATCCGCTTTGCACACCATCCAATGGCGCGCACGCACACCGCCCAGCGGCCGAGGACGCCTTTGCGCAAGCCCGCTTGCATATGCTGGCGTAGCATCGCGAAAACAATGGATCTTCCACTCACATAGAGATACTCGAGCTCCAGGAGAACTTGAACGCTCACACGGCTTGAGAAGCGCTGAGGGGTGCCCTTGAATCTGTGTGTGGACAGGAGTGTATGCAGGGTGTGGAACGAAGGAGGAGTTCATGGATGAGAGGGTGCGTGGGATTGACAGAGTGAGTTGGCGGCGCATCGCAGCAGGTTCAACTAACTAACAATCGCAGGCCATGCCACAAGGATATGCACGCCACGCACCGCGACTCACGCATTATCCTCGTTCATCATACAGGAAGCAACCGACAAAAAGGCAGGAAGACCTTCTCCCCAACGTCAACAGGCAAACCTGTGCCAACTCACATGGCTGTTCGCAGGACCGACTGCGGCGGTGGAAGGTCGGCGGCGGGCGTGGAAGTAGTGGAAGCAAGCACACGGCGGCCGGCGGTGGTGGTGCCGTTGACAGGGGTAGTTGTTGTGTTGAGCAACGAGCGGCTGACCATGATGCCGTTCACGACGCTGAACTCGGCGCTGCCGGTGCGGACCAGCTCAGTCTCGGAACCCTTGACGTACATGATGCCGTTGTGGATCTGGAACGAGGGTCGAAAGGCCGGTAATGGGGAGTGTAAGGCAGGCAGAAGTGTTTCGGTGGTGAAGACATGGTCCATGTATGTATGGGATGAGATGAACGCTGTGCATGCAGGCAATCAATCTCGATCTGTGGACGGATCAATGGCAATGCAAGGCCCACAGCCGCGCCACACGTGCATGCCGCCGGCGGCAACAATGCCATCTATCCAGTAAGCCAATCAATCGCTATGCCACCTTACTTAGCGCCCAGCAGCGAGATAGATAGCAGCAGACATGTCCATTCATTCATACGTACGACGCGTGCGCACACGCACACATACACACGCACCTCAGTGTCCTTCATGGCCTCCAACACAGCGTACGTGAGGCCAACAGTGGCGGCGATGGTGGCCAAGGCGAAAGCGCTGAGGGCGATGATGACAAACCACATCCACTTGCGCTGGCGGCGGTGCTCGACCACACCCTCGAGCAGGTTGATCAGCTATGGGCGAGAGCGAGCGTGAACGGGGGAGCGATGTATGTGTACGTACGTAGGTGTGGGAGAGCATGCATGGCCGGCATGCGCGGATGGGCTCAACATGTATGTAGCGATTCAGAAGATAGGACCGTGTGTCATCATGTATGTGTAACCATGACGACCGAGCGAACGTTGGGGCCCCTCCATCCCATGATCCCCCGTGCGTGCAAGTATTCATAATCAAGATGTCATCCCCGGTATCAGGACAAGAAGTGTATGATCGTGCCGTTGGCGGTTATTGGACGACACATGCACAATCACTCTCACCTCCTCCGCATCGACGTCACCGTCGCGGTTCTTGTCAAGCTCTTTTGAGTGAGTCAGGGAGCGGGCAGAACAGGTTATCAGAGGACTCTCACAGACGTAGCAAAGGGCTTGCTTTCATGTGATGATAGATAGATGCTACAGTCAGCAGCAGCATGTGTAGCGAGCAAGCGTGGATGCGTTACGACAGCGAGCAGCACGGGTAACATCAATTGCAGAATAAAATGAACAAGCTAGCTGCTGTGATGGTAGGTGCAGGCAATCCCGATCGGCACTAGCTCTCACACACGCACCCCCCCCCCCAAGCAGGAACAGGTGGAGGCAGCCGCTGCACGACTGGCGGTGCTGCCGGCCTCGGCACATAAGGTTGGATGTATGTGTGGCTGTCACGCACAGCCACGCACGTGACGGCAGGCCAGCCAGCGGCGTATTACCTACCTGCCATTAGCTGGTCCAGCCCGGCCTTCTGCCTCCTGCCACTCCCAGCTGCAACACATGATTGGGGCCAGAAGAGGTTGGCAAATACAGCATACGAGAGTAGTGGCGGTGTTGAGCATGCACTGTGGTGAACAAAAAAAGAAAAGAATATTCAGCAGCCCCTACCTCCACTCGGCCGCTGATATATCCCACTGAAACGGGGGCCGCCGTCAAGCTAGCTGGCGACGCGAGATGCAACCTCCGGAAACTAATGCAACGCTAAAAATCCATTGACATCAGGTACTCCACGGAGGGTTGAGCAAGTGACCAAGCACCCTTCTGGGAAACCCACCCTTCTTGAGGACATCGACAACCTTGATGGCCACAGACGCCTTCATGGTGCTGCCTACGAGCACAGCAGAAAGCGGTTTGCAGGAATAAAATTTAGATGTATGCAAATGAACCGCAGCTAGCAGGATATGGACGAAACCGCCGCGCTGCTGCTGGCCAATGCATGGACGAAGCGCCCGCCATGGTCGCTAACTCACGCACCGAGCACACAAAGAACCTCTTGACACTTACTCTTTTGAATGTAAGCAATGCCACCACGCGACGGTTCCTCGGTCCCACCCGTTGGGGGAGGACCGCCGCCGGCAATGCCGTTGCCACCGGACATCCTCACGACGCTCGACTCCAAATCAATCTCTTGTGCTCAATATTGGGCGACCTGTGCGTGAATTGCGGGGCATGCGACCGAAAGGAGAAACGGCAATGTGCACAGCAGTCAGCAGCAGCAACAGCAGCACAGCAGGTGAGTCAATCTCAGATCAGACGTAATCAGTCGTATGTTGTGAATCAGCAGCAGGAATTTGCCGTGAATTTGCGGCTCGGCTGCAGCTGCTGTCAACTGCTGGATGGCAAAGAAAGCAAATAAACGACAGGAGTTCGACCCACCTTAGCACTCATACATCCCTATAGCATTGGTAGTACTAGGTGAATGGTTGTGCGTATTTTATACACGAACGAGTGTACCGCAACTAACCGGGGACGACAGAAACTGGGAGGCCGAACGGCATATGGCTGGCTTGTTGGGGTGAGACAGCTAGCAAGGCAATCACAGCATCCTGTTTTGATTGGATAAGCTGGGTGTGCGTGCGCTCGCCACGGAGCCATAATGGACGTGCGGCATTATAGGAGGTTTGTGCCTCCCTACAACGGATCAACGAACATTCCCAGTGATGCTAATAAGTTTGTGAAACCTTGCCCTTTATTTCGCTGTGGGATCATGGATGGTGATAGAGGCCCTCATCAGTGGCCCATGGATTCTCCAAACCCTCTCGCAACCCTCGCTCGCCTGCACACCCTGTACTTTCGCATGCAGCGGACCCTTGGATTACGACGGGCGCGGCGATCCTACGTTTTCCGCGCCCTCATCTCGCCTGGTTTCCCGCGCCACGCACGCACCATGGATTTCCTCCCCCCTTGTCCAGGCAGGTAGGGGTCGGCCCTGCGCCGCCCCACCCCCCTCACCCTGGCCCTTTGTAACGGATCGTATAGGCTCTGTCTCCTTGCTTGCGTATGCCTGGGCTCCACAACCCACACTGGTGTCTTGGACTGTTGGTGTGATTATTCCCCCCGCGTTTAATTCCTGCTGCGTTACGATGGATACATACATGCATATTCCCCGAGCGAGTTTCCCACGCCCCCGCCCCACACCCTGCCCTTCTGCCTTGGGCCCTTGGATGAAGATGCCCCCCCACACACACACACACGCACACACCCTTTCGGCACCACCACCGTAGCTCGTTTAGGTCACGGGGTCTTGCTCTGTCATTCGTTGCATTTACGCTACTTCTCCGACCTCCACTCTGACATTCCTCGCTGTGCCCCTCCCCCTCCCTTTTCCGCCGCTCCGCCTGGCGCGGCTTGCTTTCCCCGGTGCTCGTAGGTGAGACAACGGTATTCAGCGGGTCGGGGGGCTGGGTGGGCGGGGAGCCGGGAGACATGCACCAGCCCGCATGCGACGCACGTAGAGTAGACTAAGCGCATCCCATCACGGCATTGCATAGGGTCACCCCAGAGAGAATTCTGGGACGCATCGGGGGCTACGGTGGTGGTCGCCGCCGAACTAACATGCAGAGACATCGCCCCTTCGACTGCCTCGGGAGCTGGGTCCTACACCGACGCCATCACTTTCGCGCTTACGCTCGTCGTATGCGTTTTCCTTTTCAACACACGCACACACATTCACACACACGAATATGTTGTGCCCCCATAACCACCCTCTCGCCCTGGGTCCTTGGGATGGGTTATGGACATTTGGTCGCTCCCCTACACGCACGCACCCCGCCTACCCCGGCCCCTGGGTCCCCTACCTGGCCCTGGGCTATTGGGCCGCCGGACCGTAAAGCTCCAGCAGCAGTCCATTGCCCTTGCCCTTAAGAAGCTGGTCTTAGGTTGAATTTGCGCAGGACCACCAATGCGTGCCATTGCCACGGAGCCATACATGTTCGATAGGCGTGCGGCATTGTTGTAGGAGGTTTGGGTCTCCCTCCAACGGAACAACATTCCCAGTGATGTTAATACGTATGTAAAACCCTCTTTTGCAATTTACAGGAGACAAGGGATCGGTTTTGGGGGTGCGGCAAAAAGTTAACGGCGGCGTTTGCGACTACGGTCCTGATAAACTGTTTCGTAAAGCAAGAAAGGGCAAGTCTGGCCCCCATGGCGCATTCTTGCATTAAGTGGGTCACGACGGTCACAGAAGAATAACCCGCCGTACGGCCAAGACCGCCTGCTGAGAATGCTCGATCGCTCGCCAGCACCACGGTTCTGAGCATCCTCAGGTAGCTAAGGTAGCTCATCTTGAGGCTGAAATAAAAATGCCTGCTGCAATCACGTCGCCACTACTTGTGGGTTCGGCCTCATGCATACCGGGACCGGACCGGACCCTACCCTAGCCAGCAGCCGGCCAGGTAACGGTGGCCAGGTGACGGTTACCCACCCCTGCCGGATAGGGGTCGTGCATCAGTATCAGGTCCTGAAGGCCTTCGATTTGCAGCAGGAGGTGGGTGGGAGGCGGGGTTCTCGCCTGCGGGCCGCCGTGAGCTCAGTCGCATGTGGGGTGCCCGCTGAGTTTGGTGGTTGGGCTCGCTTGGGGTTCGGGGCTGTGGCGGAAAGGTCGCCTTTAGGCCTCACGCTCAGTCGCAGGGTGCCCGCTGAGTTTGGTGGTTGGGCTTGGGGTTCGGAGGATGTGGTTGGTTTCGGTGCTGGCTGGCTGGGTGGTGCGGGGTGGTGCGTTCTGTCTGTTTTGAGGTACGTTTCCCTTGATGGGGCAGGTGCGGTTTCGTTTGCCGCTCTGTTTCGGCGGGTCGCAGCAGGTGGCCGGGGTAGGGGTTTGGGTTGCGGGCTTTTATTTGCCAGCAGGGGCGGTAGGGGGGTGGTTTGCTTCCTGTGCTCCACGGGTCCTTTCGGTCTGTTTCTCTCCTGTCGTGGTATTCATCTTCTCCTTTCATTTGCTTTCGTCGGCTTGCCTTCCTGTTAGTTGTGTGGTCTTTAGATGCAGGGCTCCTCCGATCCTCTTCTTGTGTATGTGCGCCGTCGGTGTTTGGTCTTGGCTGCCGTCGTGCGCTGTAGTTAGGGCAGGGTTTCAGTGGTCACGGGAGGGCTGGCAGCCCTGGGCTGCCTGCTGTCCCTCCCGTGCGTTGTCTGCGCCCTTTCTCGCCTCGCTGCCTGTAACCTTTCCACAGACAAAACCTGCGAAGCGCTGGCTGTGATGGCCACTCTGCTGACTCCAGGCACATGACCAGGGGCGTGAGTCAGGCGTGGAGGGGCGGTGGTGGATATACCGTCGGAAAAAAACCCGGTGGGAGTGATCCCTCAACAAGAGGACATAGTGCCATACTCCCCCTTAACCACACGCGATGGTGTATGATCACG
>LSYV01000008.1:2615186-2652064 GCA_001584585.1 Gonium pectorale | reverse complement strand
GAGATGAGAGGAGGATCCCCTGTGTCGGTGGTCACCTGTACGCCTTTGAACCCATCCAGGGTTGGGGTGTCCGGCGCTTGGGAAGTCATTGGCAAGTTTGGTGCCCAGTTTGATGAGAAGGGCCGGTCTAGAGCATGGCGGAGAATGATGGGATTCGCCAAGAATGCCAAGTACAAGGGCCTGACTCTGCAGTCAATGCGGACGCTGTTTATCAGTGTTCACTTTGCGAAGCACGTGAATCTCTCTCAGGTGCAAATCAGCAACCTGGCTCGCGGGATGGGTACGAGTGTCCATATGCTGATGGACACGTACAACCGGTCGAAGGCCCTGAGTGCGAGGGCGGCTGGCGAGCAGGCGGCTGAGCAGGTGAAGGCCTTTGCGGAGGAGCTGATGGCCGAGTGATTGCATTGTTGTCTGTGATTATGATGACATGGGGTTTTCGGCTACCAACGAACGAACAAGCATGGCAATTGAATGAACGGTAACTGCATTAATGCATTTGCCTCCGCTCGACATCTCCGCTCCCTCCCCATCCCGCAGCACACCCCGCTGCGTGCGTAAAACGCTACAGCAAAACATCGACCCAAGCCAGAGGGCTTAACGCCCGTGCGCATTTACGCCCTTGCGCGCTTTGCTTTCTTAAACCCGATAGCCCCGGCACCATTTGGCATCGAGCAGCGCTCCAACGCTGGCAAAGATGCCTTTGTCGCTGAGGATTTAACGCCGAAGTGCCCGTGTCTCCCCACCCTTCGAAGGATGAAACACCTGTGAGCCTCCGACGGAGGCGTCAAGAACTCGTGAGGCGGTCAAGGCGACTCGGCCAGCAGGCGACTGCGCCCGCAGGAGCCGTGGTGCCATTACTGAAGCAGTCGCCAGCGCGTTCGGGATTGTCTCTCGCGGGTAGAGGAACGGGAGGTGACGGCGGGGATAGGGTTGGCGCTGGCAAGCACTCATGTTCCCGCTTGGGCGCACGCCGTTGAAGCCTGATGCTGCCGGTGGCCGGTGTGAGGATGTTCCTCACCGGCCTAATGGTGACACCGCGTGTGTTCCGTTGTTGGTTGGTTTGTTGCAGATATGTCCTTTGGGCGCTGCTCGTCATACCGGTATGCGGTTGTTGAGAGCAGCTGCCGCGACCCATGGGACTCGCAAGCGGCCTGCTGTGGCGCATGCCATCATGGCTGGACTAACTGTCGACTTTCGTGCACCCTGGCCGGATGCTGCGGTTGTATCGGGTGGCCTGGCATGTTTGCCTGCTGCACATACTGGACCGAATCGTTGATCCGGAGCTGGCAACACTGCTATACCGACCACATCAGGTGACGTTTTGTGCATCTCATGTGGCGGTGCCATTGAGCCGTCTGCATGTGTGCAGCTTGCAGCTAACGGTGTGTATGCGCGAACGGATGTCGCTGAATAGGCCCTGTGTTTCCTCCGTCGGCGAGAAGCGTGCTGCAAGCGGGCTAGACCTTGGCTGCTCATCATCATCTGAGCATGTCGCAATCGTTTGCCATGGGTATGGGCATATTTCGGATGCTGCGTAGTGCACGTGCCTGATATGGTCTTGGTTTGGGTGGCGAGGGTTGATGGTTGAGGAAGCGATGGGGCGGCGCCCTGACGCTGGCAAAGATGCCACTACTGAGCTCTTCAACGCCAACCTTGCCCGTGCCTCCCCTCCCGAAACACGCAGCACAGAGGCGTCGGACCAAAGCGCCCGCTCCGTGGGGACGACTGCGCTGGCCAGGGCGACGGTGCTGGCCGGGCGGGGCCGCGGCCGTGGCATGTAGGGCGGGCGGTCGCCAGTACATTCGGCGTTGCTTGCAACTTGTGGGTGGCGGCACGGGAGCTGACGTCTGTGACTCCGGTGGGGTTGGCATGGCGGGTGCACGTGTCCCAGGGGGGCACATGCCCCTGGACGCGGCTAGCCTGTGGGCGGTGGCCTGCGGGTGACGCCTTGTCTGTGCTGCCGCTGTTTGTTTGGTGTGAAGCATTTCCAAAGGCACCGTTGCTTTGCCACGGTGTGCAAACAGCGAATCTATGTTGCCGTTGGCTGCGCGCCTGGGCGTGGGCCGCTCCTGGTCGATCGGCGCGGCGCAAGCTCTCATCGTGCATGTTTCGTACGCTGTGCTGTGTACGTATGTTACGCAGGAGAAATACTGAGCAGGATGGGGGTATTCGATGCACGACAGGGCTGCTAGATGGATGAGGTCCGAGGTCCAGAACCAGTAAACTTTCAACAGGAATTCTTGAGGCTGCTAAAAAGACCGCCCCGTATGGCTCGATGCCGCCCACCAGTCCTCCACTGCAGCAGCATATTGCAAGCCGCGGCGTCTGTGGCCTTGGCATTGCGTTTCGCGCCCCGTGCGCAACTGCACTTAATCAGGTCACTAGCTGCCTACCCGCCCTACGGCGGGACGCGCAAACATTAGCACCATTACCTGCTCCTGAGCCCCAGCTAACCCCTCCTCCCTCTCCCCCAAAGTCTCGTTTCTACCTCCTCCAACTTTCAAGCGCGGGTTCGCGCTCGGGTCCCGCGCTCTTGGACCCATGAGAACGTTCCCTTCTCCCTAATATCCCTCCTGTCGCCTGCCCCTCCCATTACACCGGCCCGCCGCCGCTCCGTGGGCGGTGCCACCTTGCCGGCTCCTGCATCCCCCTTGCTGCCGTCGCCGCTCGCTCCCGGCCGCTACATGTCCGTGAGGCGCAGCCGCGGGATGATGTTCATCGACTGCAGTTCCTGGAAGAGCAGCTTGCAGGCGTAGGGGATCTTGATGGTGGCCATGGCGTCGCTGCTGCGGTCCACCGGCGACACCGGCACGCAGCGCTGCGCGTCCCACCAGCCCAGCAGCCCGCTGCGGGAGTCCACGTGGACCTGCAGGCCGGCACGGGGCAGGGAAGAGGCGGGATTGGAGATAGGTGGAAGGGTGGATGGGGTGCCGGCGAACGGTGCGCCGGCGGCCGATGTCGCACAGTCGCAGTCCGCTAGGGCGGGGAGAAATCGGCAAACGTCGGCGTAAACGTTGACATAGCACCGTGCTCTTGCCTGGCTCCATCGGTGCTCTCGCCTACGGGTGGGAGATTCTCCGCCTTCGACATGAGCCGCGCTTGCCATCATCGCCCCAGCAGCCGCCCTTCCACACACATACCCAGCCAACCCCTCACCTCGAACTGATCGCTGCTGATCATGAGCCGCTCCAGCAGCAGCATCGACGCGCCGTAGGCGATAAGGCAGTCACGCTCCATCTCGCCCAGCCGCAGCCCGCCGTCGCGCGAGCGGCCCTCGGTGGGCTGCCGCGTCAGCACCACGCGAGGCCCCCGAGCGCGCGCGTGCATCTTGTCCAGAACCATGTGCTTGAGCTTCTGGTAGTAGACGGGGCCCATGAAGATGTACGCCTCGAGTGGCTCACCTGCGGAGCAAGGGGTAGGCACGCGGGGCGACGCAGGGGCATTGGCGGTTGTCAGTTGTACGGCCATGAGGTGCGCACACAAATCAATTTTCGCTGTTGACTAAGCCTTCGCTCTCGATTAGAGGCGTGTCGGAGTTGAGCGGTTGACCGAAGGCCGTTGGTAGTTGGCGGTTGGTGGTTGGCGTAGGCCAATCGAAACCACCCGCAGCCCCGAGCGCCACGCCACCCACCGGTGATGCCGCTGGTGAGGAAGTCCTTGCCACTGTAGGAGAAGCCGTGGCGCACCAGTGTGGCGGAGATGTCCTCCACCTGCGCGGTCAAGGGGTCCATCCAGGCCAGCAAGGGTTTGGGAGGCGAGGGGGGGCGCAACCGGTCCGCCCGCCAACACACCCAACTGGGGCGCCTCATGAAACGCATATGTTGCATTTCGGAACTTCAGGTTCCGCCTGGCCCCGCGCCAGGGTGGAAGTGAACAAACTCCTCCTCAAACCATACTCCCGCCGCGTCCTCGTCCTCACCAGTCCTCACGTTCCCTCCCTCGCCATGCCTGCCAGGCAGGACGGCTCCGCCATGGGGCGCACGTCCGTCTCGTAGGCGTGTGGGGCCATGTCGCACAGGCACCGTCCTGATGCGCGTGCGCCATCTCCCTCCCTCCCATCCCCGCCTCCCCTCCCCCTCGCATCCCCTCCCCTCCCCTTTGCACACCTTGTCCGCCAGGTTGGACGGCTCTCCGAACGCGGTGCCGTAGTGGAAGCGGCCGCAGCTGACGGCGGCCTTGCTGCCCAGCAGCTCAATCATCTTGCCCACCTGCGGTACGGAGGCGGTATGCAGCCCGGGCGGCAAGCATGAGCGATAGGGGGCCAGAGCGACGTTCGCCCTGGACTTGGGGCCAGCAACTGGTTGCACAAGAAGTAGATATGAATGGAATATGAATGGAGCACTTGCCGTATGAATGGAGCACTTACCGATATGAATGGAGCACTTTACCGTACGCGATGCACTAGCGAGAGACCGTGCCCGGCCCAGATCAGCCCCAGGTAATCGTGCTCCCCCGCACACGCTACATGCGCAGAACCCACGCTGCGCCCCTCAACGGAGCCGCTTACCGTCATGCGCGAAGGGAAGCCGTGCGGGTTCATGATCAGGTCCGGGCACACGCCGCGCTCGCTGAAGGGGAAGTCCTCCTGCCGCACGATGTTGCCCACCACGCCCTTCTGCCCGTGCCGGCTGCTGAACTTGTCGCCCAGCTCGGGCCGCCGGGTGTGCCGGATGAGCACCTGTGGGGCGGGGGCGGGGGCGGGTTGAGTTGAGTTGGGACGACTCCGGGCGGAAAAGCCGCCACCGTGGGAGGAGAGGCGGGCAGGACGGTTGATCCGAGCCAGGGCCGGGGCCGCACGCCGTTTCCGGAGGGCACCCCCCGCCCGGCGCCTTCGTGGTCCCTGCAAGGAGATAGCACACCGCAAGCTGCGAGGCGCCTTGGGAAGGTCCCCCTAGAGGATGGCATCACCCCGGCCTCGCCACTGCTCGCCCCGACCACGAACCCCCTCCCGGCGGGCCGCACCTTTATGCTGTAGTGCGACTCGTCGTTGGCGGTGATCTGCACCTTGTCCACGATGCAGCGCTCGCCCGCCATGGCGGGGGTGGACTTCCAGGTCATGGGGCTGGGCCTGAGGGCGAGGAGTGCGGAAGGATTGGTGGCGGGGCAGGGGGGGCAGGGAGGCGGGAGCAAAAGGGCGGCGGGGTGAACGTTGGATAAATTCAAGTTTAGGAACAGGTACACATTGACCCGCATGTCGTCTGCACCTCTACGCAAACATATCACTAAAGCACGGGCAATCAGGGGGCTCGTCGGCTCCGGCAAACGGGCACTGACCGTCCTTTGGGACCCTTCTGCCCCCCGCTTCCCCCGCCCGGCCCCCCTGCCTACTTGTAGAACGTGTCCGGCATGTTGGCCGCCGGCAGCGGGTCGCGGGTGTTGGACGGCCGCTGCATGTTGATGTACACGTCGCCGGGCAGGATGTAGTCACCCACACACGCAATGCCGTCGCGGTCGAGCAGCCTGTGGGGCGAGGTTCCGGGGTTGAAGGTGTGAGCCGAGTGGGCGACTCGATGCGCGCGAAGGAATATGGCAGCGGAGTCGAACGGCAGGGCATGGTCTGGTGTGGGGCTGCAAGTGGGGAGGAGCAGCGTGAGGGAGAGGCCGCTTAACGTCACAGAGCAAAGCATGCAAAAAGCTGCAGCCTGACACAAGAACTGCACGGATGGCCGAAGGCCAACGCTGCGGTTTACTTGACGCACACCGGCCGCGGCAACCGCATAAACCCAGGGTTGGCACCATGCTATGAAGAGATAACTAGCACTAGTGTTATATAGTGTTATATATAACACTATTGCTAGATAGAGGGTCAAAATGATGCTATAGTACGACAATTATAGCCTGCTCTGGATAGTGCTATATATAACATTATATAATACTCGACAGATGTCCAACTAGCATGCATTGTTAGATTTACGGCGCGCCGCCGCGGCTGCGAACTTGAGTTTCACCGCTCCCCTCTTGGTAAAGTCCTGCTGGGGCTATACGTTATGCCTCCGAAGCTCGATCCCGCCCTTAGAGGGATCAAGCCGGTCCCCGAAGTACCAAAAGAGGAGGCACAGGCCCGGCAAGCGCTCTTCGATAAGCTCAAACAGCAGAAGAAGAATGGCAGGGGCACCATTTGGGACCACTTTGAAGTGGCATGGTGGGCTGGCGAGGTGAAGCTGGTGTGCTACCATTGCGATGCCGGTTTCAGCGCCTCCAATCCGTCCCATACCCATAACCACCACATCGTCAAGCAAGGCTGCAAGCAGCTAGCAGCGGCTGCGGCAGCCAAGGAGGCTCAGCGTGACAACGCTGCGGGGCCAGTGTCCACCCCCGGCCCAAGTACCAGCCAGGGCAGTTTTGCTTGTCTTACGTCACTGTGAAGCGGGCTTACGGCTCACCACAATTTCCATGAGATATTTAGATAGTTTAAAGAAAATGCTATCGAACGGTGTGCGTGGCGGCTTGGTACGACATGTGCATGACCCCTTTACCCAGGGGAGTCCGGCCACCTAACATAGCACGCATAGCGCTATATTGCTATATAGAGTGTTATATAATACTACATAACACTATGCGCCCACGGCTATCTAGCATTTTTGCCAACCCTGCATAAACCTCGCAGCACACCTTGGAAACCCCTGGTCTTACCTGAATCGTGGCGCCACGGCCTTCTGTCCGGGCAGGGGCAGGGGCGCCACGATGCGGTCGCTGGCGCGGTTGGCGTACCTGCACGGCGGTACGGCGGCGAGCGTTATCAAGGTGTGACAAGTAGGACTTGAAAGGCCTCTCGAATGTGGTTGTTGACAAAACAAGCGCAGTATGAAGTACGGTGTGTTGTTTCCTATGCATGAAGCGGCACTGTGACAAGCCTCACTCCCTTTTACCGGCACGTGCCAGTGGCCCCACAGGATTTGGGCCAGCCAGCTGCGACCGCACCCCAACCCGTTCGCCCCGGACGCCCCTTCGTACTTTTTGAGGCTGACTCCGTACTTCTTGAGCACGATGCACCGCCCAAACCCGCGGTCCAGGCTGTACTTGTTCATCACGATGGCGTCCTCAATATCGTACCTACGCGCGGGAACGGAGTACGGGACATGGCAAACATGCATTACATAAGGGCCCCACCGATTCAACTGCTAGCGTCATTACCTTGTCCGCCGCCACCGCTGGCCTCCGCACCCTGCCCGCGTGCAACATGCGACTTTGCAGCACACATTCCAGCGAACGAACATGCGAGGACTACTCCGCACGTGATCGTCCCATGGCAGGTGGGTAGCTGGGGGCTTCCGCTGGCACTCACTACCCGCCCTTCCCCCGAGCGAAAAGCAGCCGCCACCGCCACCACCGGCCGGCAGGCCCCAGCCTCTGACTCACCCGCTGTAGCTCATGACCGCGACGCTGGCGTTCTGTCCGGCGCCCAGCTTGTCAAAGCCGATGAGCTCGATGGTCCGCGTGGTGAGCAGCGGGCGCTGCGGGTAGACGAGCAGGTAGAGCAGCGAGTCCAGGCGCGAGAGCTGGTTGTAGGCCACGTTGCCCATGGCCTGCTTGCCCATGGCGCACTGGTACGTGTTGCGCGGCGACTGGTTGTGGTGCGGGAAGGGAATGAGGCCCGACACCACGCCCATGATCGTGAAGGGCTCGATCTCCAGGTGCGTGGTCAGCCTGGGGCGGGGGGTTTTGTGGAAACAAGGTTTGAGAGAGAAACGCCAGCTGGACGCCAGCGGCGTTCGCCCGTCGGGGCGGGGGGAGGGATTTGGGGCTGGGCTGGGCAGTGTGTGGGGACACTCGTTACATGGGGGTTGATGGGCACCTGGATAGATGAACGGAGCCCGCACGGAGCACGTTTGCTCTTCTTCATAAATGCTTGGGGCCGTGGGGGCGTTAGACCGGAACCGGAGTAAACTTATCAAAGTGCGTTGCCAGAGGACGCGCGACGTAGAAAGCAAGTCCGGGGCTTGGGAGCGGACTCGCGGCCCGAGAGGATGCTCCATCGAAAGCATTGTTTGGGCCCTTTCCGAAGTCCCGTTTCTGCTTTCCATCCTCGCACCCCCGCCTCCGTGCCGACCCCCTCACTTGTTGCAGTCCTTCTCGTACAGCGCGATGAGCGACACATTCTCCTCGTTCACGTCCAGGTACTCCACCAACCCCTCGCGCAGAAAGTCGGGGAAGGCCCACTCGCCTGGAACAGCCAAAAACGGGGAACGACGTTAGGCCTTCAACCATGGCGCTCCTCGTCAGCACCAGCAGCGGAGAAAGGCCAAGTAACTGCGCCCCGCCCTGGCGCCATACCCTAGCTGCCCATGGCGGTGTCGGAGCCCCGACATCCCTGTCCCTAACGCGCAAAGCGAGCGCTACTGCACCTTTGGCCCTGTGCCAAGACCCGTCGCCCACCCCATGCATGCCCCAACATACAAACCCGCCCCCAGGTTCGCCCTCCCGCCCCCTCACCGCTGCGCAGCTTGGTGATGTGCTCCTGCCGCACGCGCGGCAATCCCCGGTCGCAGATGATGAGCGGCCTGCACACGCGGCCCGCGTCCGCCGACACATACACGGCGTCCTGCTGCACATGCACGTGGACGAACTCGCCCAGGTGGCCCGCGCGCCGCAGCTCCCTGTGCCACGAAAGCGGTCAAGAGTGGGCGACACGCGCGCCCAGTTCGGCGGTGTCCGATTTCCGCTCCGGGGAAAGGGTGCGACGAGCGCTGTGCGGGCGAGGGCCCACGTCGAGGCTGCTGCGCTTGAACGCGTGCGTGGGCGAGAGGCGCTGGCGCATCGCCCGCATATATACGCCCACAAGAAGTTCCGCCCAACCGCAGCCCCACACCTGCCATTCCCCCGCCCGCCCCCACCCCACACACACACACAACGCAAACACAAACCTATGCACACCCAGTCTGTGAACACGCTGTCACACGTATCAAATGCACACAGCCATGAACCGGTAGCTTCCCGCCCGACCTGCGACCAAGCGCCTCACCTGACCTCCCGCACCAGCCTGTGCGGCCGCCGGTGCACGCCGATGAGCGTGCCGTTGAGGAACACCAACGCGCCCCCGCTGCCGTGCAGCTCCGAGGCCGCCAGCGAGGCCAGCGGCTCCGTGCCCAGCGTCACCAGCATCCGCGCCAGCGGGGCCTCCTCCTCGTCTGGCGGGTTGGGTTACGCCCCACATACCGTACAGTTTGATAGGAGCGGGTTGGCGTGTGGTGTGCGAGCAGCCGCTAGAACGACAGAAGCGCGTTGGTCAGGAATGCACGTGAGCCGGCGCCGGCGTAGCTCTGGCTTTGACTTGTCCCGGCACACCCGCCACCCCGCTCCCCACCGTCCAGTCTGTCCACGTGCTAGGCTGGGCGGGTGGGCATGGGGTCTCCGCCGACTCCCCTTTCAAGTGTCAGCAATCTATCAGCGACCACAACCTTGACGGTATGCTACAGCACGGTCCGCTCGTCGCTGACTTCGAAGTCTTGCGGCACCCCGCGCAGAGCGCCCTTAAACACCCTGCGGCACCCCGCTCACCCGTCGTGACGTGCGTCATGAGCGCCAGGTTCTTGACCAAACCGCAGCTCTCGCCCTCGGGCGTGTCGGCCGGGCACAGCATGCCCCACTGGCTGGGGTGCAGGGCGCGGGGGCCGCTCACCTGGCGCCGGGATGTGCGGGCAGGGGGCGCGGGCGGGTGGGCATGAGGTGTCGGTGGCCGTGCATTGTGTAGGGGCAGCCCCAAGCCCAATGCCAAGCGCGAACAGCGCTGACTAGGCCGTCGAGCGGGTACCGTACGCCTGACCGCTCTCGGTGAGCTTGCTCACAAGGCATTCCGCAAGTTCGCGTGGACGCAAAGGCCGTTGCCGCATACGCGACCGCTGCGTAACTGATGGGAGGGATCCCGGGACCCAACACCCTGGCTCAGCGGTGACGCGCATGAGTCGCTGCCGCCACTGCTCCCCGCCCCATCCGCCCTGCTCCCCACCCACCTACCCACCTTTCTCGTCTTCTCAAACTGGCTGGTCATGCGCGTCATCATGCCCAGCGCCGCGATGAACGACAGCCGGCTGAGCACCTGGCGGAGCGCGCGTCGGGGCGCGGGGGACACAACGGTTGAGGACCGGCCCATATCACCGTACCCAAACCTCGGCCAGGCGGCCCGAGTGGGCGGTCCGAATGTCGGCGGCGTCAAGGGGAAGGTGCCGCCGCCTGTGCCGCTCCGTCCCGCGGCGTGCTCGCCGCCCCGTACCCCCTACACTTGCGTGGCGGGCCCTGCCCCCGTACCTGCGTGACGCCCTTCCGCTCCATGCGGAAGCGCTTGATGATCCAGTTGCCCGACGACAGGGCGCTCTCCAGGCCGTAGGTGATGGTGTCGGTGCGGATAGCCTTGGACACGTCGAACTGAGGGAGGTACAACAGCGGCGACCGGGGCTCGGAGTTTGGCCGCAAGTCGAGACATCGAAACCTCGGGTTGCCAGAAGGCGAGCTGTGATGTGGGATCGCCGTGGCGAGTATCGGGCTCACGCAGACAGTAGAGCAGCAAACCCATGAGGCCGCGCACACGCGCACACACACACATCATCACTTTCGCGCTTACGCTCGTCGTATGCGTTGTTCCTTTTCAACACACACATCGGCTGCAAACCCTTCGCCCGCTCCCACTCCCCGCCATGCCTCAGGATTTCCTTCCGGCCTGCCCCGTCGCACCTGGGTGGCGCGGTTGGCCTTGCTGAGCACCGCGTCTGCCTGCCGCTTGATATCGCTGTTGAGGCGCTTGAACAGGTCCTCAAACAGCAGCGACATCAGGCCGCCTTGGGGGGGGGGGGGGTACATTGCGGGGAGGGATGGGATGGCGGGGTCGGCTTGGTCAGTTGCGCTGGGTCGAGGGGTCAATTAAGCCCCACCCCTTGTGGTCAGTTACCGGCCTAGTCCCCGATCCCCGAGGCGGCGCCGCCACCCACCCGACAGCTCCATGCGCTTGTTGCCGTAGTAGTCCCGGTCGTCGATGCAGGCGGGGTCCAGCACCGCGTACAGCATTCGCCGCATCATGACCGCCACGTACGCGATCTTGTGAACAAACTGGTACCTGGCGGGGAAGAGGGGGGTAAGAGCAGCAGGAGTCCGGGAGCGAGCGGTGCGGAGGTTTCTGGTGCGTGTGTACCGGTATTCAGTTCTGGTTGATTGGGTCTCAGATACGGGCGGGAGAGGCCTCTAACAAGGCTGCGAAGCACCTCCGGGCTGAAGCCAGGGCCCCACACAGTGTGGGCCCAACTGTGACAGCACCGCCCACCTTGGCACAGGCACGTGGCACAGCACCACGTGCGCCAGGACGTCCCGCGCCTCGTCCACCTTGCTCTTGCGCCGCTTCTCGGGCCCGCCGCCGAACTTGGGGCTGGCCTTGAGCTTGCCGCCTGCGGGCGGACGAGGAAGGCGTTGGCGAGAACAGGTGTTGCTGTGCAACTGAAATGGCACCCCTCAGGCGGTTGCGGCGACTGCGCGCGAGCCTACGGGTGATGTTTGGCTTGCAGCTTCCTTGAACGGCGACAAGAGTATGTGCAGCAAAGAGCGTGGCACAGCGCGTGGGACACAACGCTGCCTGTTACGAACAGTGTAGCGGCTGCCCGGCCGCCGAGTGCCGTACGCACCCACCTAGGTAGTCTAGCGCCTGCAGCTGCGTGAAGACGCCCAGGCTCTTGGCCTCCTGCGGGTGGGTGGAGGGCAGCGGGGCACACGGGTCAGCGCGCCTCCCAGGTCAGTCCATGAGGCGACGCCGCGCCGCAAGCGCCGGACTGCGGCGAACGCGCGGCACCGGATTGCATTTGCGCGAGAGGCGCTTCATAGCCGCCGAGGCATCCCCACGACTCGCAGCGTGCTTCTCTAGGTCTCAGAGCGTTCCTCCAGCATGTGCGGCTGCCCAGGAGGGAGGCGACCCCCCACCATGCAAGGCGCAAACCAAACACCCACACGCAGGCCCTCACCCCGGCCCAATCCCAACCACTCCTGCCGCCAGCGCCCTTGCCCCTCGCCTCCCCTCCAGCCCTCAGCTCTTTCACCATCACTGCGGCTGGGCGCCATGCTATGCGCCACGCATCACGGCCTGTTTCCCATGTGTCCCAACCTACGACCCCCGCCCCCCACCTGGGGGCTGTCCACTGCCCACTGCCCCCGCCCCCCCCCCCCACGCTGCTACCACTGCAACACTTCCGGACCTGGACGGTGGGCACCAGCAGCGCAGCCAGCGCTGCCGCGCCCTCCCCGCTCGCCGCGTCGGCCGCCGGCCCTCCCGCGTCGCCTCCCCGCTGTGGCTCCGCCCGCTTGCCGAAGCCCCCGCCCACCACCGCCTGCACCGCCTCCTGGTCGCTCTCGCAGCCCATGGCCTTCAGCACCACCAATATATTCACGTCGTCCCTGGGGCGGGGGCACAAAAGGCGCACACGACCGGCACATTCGTGTCACTAGGGATGAAACAATTATAGTCGTAAGGAACCACATGCTCCCTGGCAGGGTGGACGTGGTAGCAGAGACGGTTTTCGGAAAGAAGGTTGGAACAGGACGGGCCGCGAGCAGGGGCAGTAGACGGGGTGGACGGCATTGGAATTGGAAGGCATCTTCAGTTGAGAAGCCGGGGGCGCATTCTCGGTAGTTTGAGGGGCCCCAGGTAGGCAATCTTACAGCGCGCCTGTGACACGACAGGCAAAATAGACAGGCCAGGATGAGGAGGAAGGGCGGTTTTACAGGTCCCATCGCGCCGCCCTATACCTCTTCTGTCCGCCCTCCTTTCCCGCTTCCACCCGGGTCCCTGGTGTCATGGCAGCCTCCCTCCCGCCCAGCCACCCCACCGCTCGTCCTCTCTCATGCACACACTTACTGGAAGGCGTTGTGCTTCAGGTAGATGCGCCCCTTTGAGAAGACCATGTTGGTCTTGGACTTGCGCTCGTGCGTGGAGCTGGTGCAGGAGGCCATGATCTCGCCGTGGCTGTCCGTGTCGATGATGATGCGATTTTTGCTCAGCTGCTCCTGGCTCAGAATGACCTGGGGCATAGTTAAGGGGTCGGGCCAGGGCGGCGGGGATGAGGGTCTGCAGCGCGTGTTCTGTCCGTAGGCTCAGGTACAGCCGGCCTACTCGGCGCATTCCGCATAGAGGAGGCGGGGGTGCAATCATTCGATACAGCGCTACACCCTGCCACCCTGCCACCCTGCCACGCAGCCCTGCACGGCATCCAGCGCTCAGCGGAGCCCCGCCCAGCAGGGCGCCCCACCTTCTCGGTGCCCCGCACGATGAAGTAGCCCCCCCAGTCCAGCGGGCACTCCCCCAGCTGCGCCAGCTGGGCCTCGTTCTTGTTGTACAGGATGCATCTGCGGGCGGGCGGGCGGGCGGGGGGCGGAGGGCCAGGGCGCTGAACTGTGATCTCGGCAAGGAAGCTCATTGGCGCGTTACCGCCCTTCCCAGGAGAGCACAAGGGGTGGAGCGGAGGCGGAAGATGCACATCCGGAATGGGGTTTTGGCTACAGCTTGTTTTAGCAATTCCCCATGTATTCTCACAAACCGAGTCCGGAAAGTCCCCGACCCCCGGTAGCTCCGTGTTTCTCCAGCCCACGGGCTCCCTGGCCCTCCCGGCCGCAGCCCTCCACCCGCACTCCGCATTCTGCACTCCGCCTGCGCGCGACCCTTGCGCACACCCACCCATCCCTCCCAGCCCGCGCCCGCGCCCACGCCCACGCCCACGCCCCATGCAGTCCGCCCATCGCGCCCGCTGCGCACCTGTCGCAGCGCAGCATGAGCGGCATCCGGCCGATGGGCACCGCGCCCACGCCGCCCCTCCCCCGCTTGACCACGATCTCCTTGCCGCGCGTGTACTCAACATCCACGGTGATGGGCGCCGAATAGGTGGCGTCGCGCAGCCGGCACTGTTGCGGGGTGGTGGTCACCTGGTGGGGGCGGGCGGAATCCAGAGGGTTGGATTGCGGTTCGACTGGGGTTGAATCTTGACGATGGAACGGGAGCAAGGCACGCCGCTGGGTTGTTGTCAGGGGAGGGACCTGCGATCCTGAGTGATGTGATACCTGCCTCCAGCAGCATGCCATGGGGAGTTGTAGCACATTGGTTTTAAGAGACCGTACTGGCCAGCAGCAGCATTCCCCGCAATGGGGAGGGCGCGACCTCGGACATGAAACGGCCACAGCACGGGCCCGGACGCCGGTCCCCGCCGCTGATCTCCTGTCAGCTGCCGGCCCTGCACTCCGCCACCCTACTGCGCCCCTACACATGCTCCTGCCCCGGCCCTGCGCCCCTCCTGGGCCCTGCCCCACCCCCGTCCCCTGCTACAGGGTCCGGGCCCCACCTGCACCATGTCCTCGTCCACGCTGGGCCCCCCCACGTAGATGTTGGTGTACCTGCGGGGGACGGGCGACACAGCGTCACCTCATGTCACACACTGGCCCCTCCAGTCAAGCGCTGCACTGGCCTCCGGTCGCGTCGCGCACCAGCCACCCAGCAAGGCGAGATCACGGCGTACGGTACACACCACATCCGCGCCCACCAATCCGGCCACCGCACCGTAGGTAGAAGTTGGGGTCGGTGTCGCAGGTGACCTTCTCATTGGCCGCCACGATCTTCCGCAGCTCGCTGTTGATCAGGTAGTTGAACGAGTCGAGATGCTGCTTCACCAACCCGCGGACCTGCACAGGAGGAGTGCAGGATAAACCGAGTCAACAAGAACATATCAACCGGCGGTACAACACGTGCGGTAAGGGCTGCGTGTGGGAGGTCCCGAGCTGTTCGGTGCTGCTCCAGCAGCCCACGAGTCCGAAGGGGGTGGATTCGATGGAGGATGTCAGCATGTGTGCTGTGCAGCCGATTGGAAAGTGGCGCATGTTGGGAGCGTCATCGGCCGGCTCACTCCCCTAGTCCGGAGAGGTCTTGACCGCGCCCCGACTCCGCGCTGTCCCCCCGCCTCCCCGCTCCGGGCATCGTGGGGGCCGCGCTGTAACATCTGGCTGATCACGCTTCATCCTCAGACATGGAGCCGCCGCCGCCATCGTGCTCATGGCCTCCACCGCAGCCTCTGCTCCTTCAACTGCCAACTCGTGTCATCCTCACGGCTCCCGCGCCGGCTGCGGCTACTGCCGCCGCCACCGTAGCCGCTGCCCTCCTTACGGACGCCGTGCGTTGCGGTGCGAGCTCTCGAGTGCCGGCACGAGGCTGTGGCTGCCATACCCGAGCTCCGCCAAGAGCAAAAAGGCCCTGCAACCACCACGGTTCCCCATCTGGCAGGCCTGCTCGCCAGCGGCCCCCGCATAACTGCACTATCGACAAAGGGAGGCTGGGACGACTTTCCAGGTGCGGTCCTTCTCAAGCACCAGTCGCGGTCCCTCGCTGATACAGGCCGCTGCCTCCACTCTCGGCCAGTACCCCGGCGGTTCCAACACTCCCGTCCCTCGACCCGCAACCCCGATCCTCCCTATCCACTTCCCCCCCTCCACACAACGCGCCTTGAGGAAGGCGGGCAGCAAAGCGAACTTGTCATGCACCGTTTTGATGGGCTCAGTTAGGCGGGTAGGGTCGCCCATTAGCGCATCCGCCAGAGCCTCATCGCCACCCATCGCCGCCACGCCTTCAGGGCCCGGCCCTCCCTTGCCGCTGGAGACAGCTGGACCACCGTCGATGTCCATCGGGTCGCCGGCTTTGCGGCCGGACCTGCCGGCGGACGCCTTACCACCCGTGCCTGCCGTCATGGCGACGCGGTCGCCGTCGCCGCCCGGCCGGGCGGCGCCGGCGTGTGCGTCAGGGGTAGGTCTGGGAGGCTAAAGTATAGTGGGATAGCGCGAGGGCTGCGAACGAGGCTGTCGGCAGGGGCGGATGCTGCTTTGCCGCAAGGTGCCGACAGCCGAGTACTGCTGTATATCCGGATGACTGTTGACGGTTGCTAACGTGGATTGACGGCAGAGCTCAGAGGCGGAGGCAACTGAGGTGGTTGCGAGCGAACAGTGCAGAATCTCTATCAACAAGAAGGTTAAGACGGTAATCAATATCAATAATCGATCGTGACCGCGCCTTCTTTATTGCCGCTTGTTCACGGGCGGCGAAGGCGGCGTTTAGTTAGTCTGCTGAGTCTACAAGGTTACTGCCTGTGAGGTATTCCACAAGCACAATCGATCAGCGGCTAACGCTGACTGTGGCGGTTCACGTATACGACGATTGTCAAGGTTGCGTCGCGCGACGCTTGAGCCGAGTAGGCAATGAGGTTGCTCTGACATAGCCTTAGAATACTTCTGTGCTAGAAACTTTGTGGCCGACCCAAATATGCCGCTCTGAGCGCAGGGACTCGCCTGCCGATTGTGCGCGCAGCGCGTGCCGCTCATGGAAAGCGCTCAAGTGCCAGGGTGGAGTAGGCTAGTTGCGGCAAAGAGAAAGCGGTAGCGCAGTCCACCCGTTTACCAGCCATGGACTCGGCTTTCGCCTCGCCCGCTCGGAATGGGCGGCCAGGCTGGGGCTGGGGCCGTCCAACAGCAGACAAGCCCAGCTTTGACGGCCTGCAGGGGCTGCCGCCCAGCGTGTCCAGCTCGCTGCTTCTCGCTGAGGCCGTTGCCGCCGACTGGGAACGCGTGGAGACGCTGTTTGAAAGCGGATGGTGAGTCGGCTGTAATCCTCCCTTATGTCAGGACTAATCATGTGCTTGGCCTGGTGGCCCGCACCGACGCCATTCCCCGCACTCGTCATGACCCCGCTCGTCGGGCGGGACTTGGGCGCAGGTACGGCCCCTGCAGCTGCCATCTAGGCGTCAGCCTCGCGAGCTCGCCGAGCGGCAGCGGCGCCTCGTCGCCAACCGGTCGCGCCGCTGCCCGTTCCCTGTCCCCCACCGACGGGCTGCCGTCGTCCCCGCAAGCCTCCTGCTCCACCTTCTTCTCCTTTCTCCAGCCCCGGCAGCGGCAAGAGCGGACAACGCTCCTTGAAACAGGAAGCAGACCTGCTCGCGGCCATGACGACAAGGCCCAGGGCCGGGACGCTCCCCTCTTCGACCCAACAGCGGCACCCACGCCAGAGCCGCCCTTCGGTGGAGTCCTTGCGCCCCCACCCGCCGGGCCTCTTGGAAGCTCCCCACTGAAGGCAGTACCCGTGCCTCGGCGGCCCGTCGGCGCTGACGCAGTCGACGGCAACGCGCTGCAGGTGGGAGGAGGGGAGTCAGAGGAGGAGCTGCTTGCGGCGGGTCTTACACCGCCAGCGCCCGTGCCGGCGGCGCCACCGCCGTCTGGTGCTGGCGGCACAATGCCGACAGAGCTGACGCCGCAGCTCGGCACCTGGGCGGATCGGCAGTACAGGCTACTGGATCCGGTCCCCGAGCGCGGCGAGTGTGGTCCTGGATCTGGTTCCGGAGCATCCTTCTCTAGCGGCGCGCGGTCCCCCATCCCCCTGCGTGGTAGCGGCGGACCTGGCGGCACTGCCGTCGGCGGTCGTGCGGCCAGCGGTGGCGGCTACAGCGGCAGTGGCGACTGCAGTGGCGGCGCTAGCGGCAGCGCGGGCGACAGTAGCAGCATTGCGGCGCAGGTGGCTGGCGCTGACGCACTGGCCGCCTCGGCCAACGGCCATGGCGCCACTGATGCTATGGAAGCGGGGCGGCGGCGGCCCTTGGGCGATCCGGCGCTTCTAAGCGCCTTCCAGCAACACCACCAGGACCAACAGGGGCCGCAACAGCACCCGCACCATCCCCACGCACAGGTAGGGGAGAGAGATCACGGCTGGCCGTCCTAAGGGGAGGGCACAGGTTAGTATGTAGCTGGGTTACGCGGGTGGTCAGTGTTCATAGATGACTCTTGGCCCGCTACCTCTCGGCCCGCACGGGCGCCCCTGCTCTCGGCGGTATCGCGCGCTTCCAGTCATTGAAGGAAAGCGCATGGTAACTGATGAACCCAATTGGTGCAGTCACGCTGTGGGCATCACGGTGTCTGAGTTTGCCATCTGGGTCGTGGCTACACACTCCACCCCTTCGCTCCACCCCATCCATACCTGGGCAGGTCTCGCAGCTGTCCCACGCAGAGCAGCAGCGGCGCCACGCGGAGGCCGAGTCGGGCGGCGAGGCGCGCGGCACCTCGGCGGCCGACGAGGAGGCGCTGATGGCGGACGCCGCCTGGCGCTGGCGCTTCACGCGCCGGTGGCAGGCGGAGCAGTGCCGCACTGGCGCTGAGCGGGCCGCATCGGCGGGCCAGGATCACCTGGAGGAGGCTCTCGCATACCTGCAGACCACGGGCGCGCCCACCTCGACCGTCTCCATGCAGATTGCTAACGCGCACGCGGGGGCGCACGGGCGCCGCGCCCTGCGCGGCAGCACCAGCGGCCGCCGCGGGGGAGCGGGAGGCGGCGGCAGCCTGGTCGCCGGCGGCGGGATGTCGCTGTCTCTTGACGGCAGCCTCCTGGCGGCGGGCGCGCTGGCGGGGACGCTTGGGACGGGCTCCGGGACTCTCGGCAACTGCGACTGGCCGCTCGGCGCCAGCAGCGGCAGCGGCAGTTTCACGCGCAGCCGGCTGCTGGAGCGGCAGCCCAGCGGCGACATGCTGCAGGCGAGCCGCGAGGTGGCGTCGCTGCACCGGCGGGCGGCGCTGGTGCTGCAGCAGCAGATGGACTGCGAGCGGCAGGCGGAGCAGAGGTGCGGTTGCGGGCGGGAGGCGGGAGTCGATGCCCGGCCGTGCGGGAGACTCTTTGTCCAGCTTACCGCATTCTGACACGCGATCGCAGCCTCGTGTCACTGTGTGTTTGGTATGCGTAACAGTGTGCTAAAACAGATATGCAAGAAGCAGCGAGCAAAGCAGCCTAGCCGGCAGCCCATGGACCTCCCCCCGACCCAGCAGAAGTAACCCCCCAAGAACTTAACGCTGGTCCGTCAAGTTACTGCGTGTTGGAACGACGGTTGCAGGGGAGCTCACTGCCACCTTAGCGTCCTGTGGGTGGGCATGCGCGCGCCGTAAGATCTGGCGGATCCGTACGCCGTCGATGCTGGTGTGCATGCGAGCAGTGGCTGGAATCGTGCGCCCGTCGCCAGCACATCGGTCCTCTCGGACCAGGACAGTCATTCATCCAGCGCCTTTGCACGTATCCGCGTAACTGTTGGAGTCCTGGTCCTTGGACCACGCACGGGCGCTGTACAGGCTGCGGGGCCGCTCCAGCCTGTGAATCGACTGGCAGCCGTACCTCTGGGTCTTCGCCTGACCCTGCTACAAGACGGGAGGGTGTAGGAGCGGCCTTTGACTCGCAGGCCACCCTGATTGATCGCTCCGCAGGGTACAGGAGTCGCTGGCGGTGGGGCCCGCCTGGGTGGGCCAGTTTTTGCCCGTTGTTCAAATCGATGAATGGGGCTCGTTCCGCTTCGTCATGCTCAAGCTGCGCGACCAGAACAGCCGCCTGACGGTCGCGGACGGCGCGCTGGGCGGCGAGCGGCAGCGCATCCTCATTCGTGGACACAACTATGGCAGCGAGGGTCAGCTGATGGAGGAGTGCAACCGGGAGGTGGGTGGTGTGGGGATACGGCGAAGGCGAGGACCGCGCGTGCAGGTGCGGGCGAGCGTTGAGTTTTGGGGAGACTGGCAGGCTCTTTAGTGGTCTTCATAATGGTCGCAATCGGGCGAGCACTGCAGTCAGGGTCGGCTTGGCTGGGATCGCCTGGCAGAAGGGCCCGAATCTGGCGCACTGGACGGGAACCCTTTCCTTCCAGGCTGCGGGCTTGAGGCGCGACCCCGTGCCAGAAGCTTGTGAAAACCATGTGCAGCCCTCCTCACGCTTGGTTCCTCTCTACTCGCTCCTCTCTACTCGCCCAGGAACACTTCTGCAGCCTGGTCCGCGCGTGCTCAGCGTAACCGGGGCGTACCGTGCCGCTAATGAACTTGTACTCCTTATGGCCCGCGCCGCAGATCCTAGGCATCTCCCGCAAGCACGGTGTGCCGTTCGAGGCGCCCACGATCATGGGCGGCGGGGTCATGGAGTGGCGCCGTGACCGCGACCGGCACCTGCACCTGCACTCAGGCTTCGTTGTGGACCGGGCGCTGCCCGCCGCGGCCGGCGGTCTGGGCGCCGCATTCGCCGGCAACGGCGTTACGCGCATCGCCTCGGCCGTGGATCTGCTAAACCTGGCAGCGGCACTGGCGCGGCAGAGCTTTCCGCCGACCTACAAGATTACTGTGCTGGCGTAGGAAGCCTGCTGACAGGGGTTGTAGGGCCGACGACTTGGCGGCTGCTTCCGGCGGCATGCACCAGCATAGGCCACGGTGGGGTCGAACGCATATGGCATTTGCGTTTACGGTTCTGGTGCTGTAACCCACGGGTCAGGGCTTGGAGTTTGGTCCCTTTGATTCCGCTCGGCGCCATGGCTCGTCCCACAAGCTGTCAAGCGAGGGCGTCGAAGGGAGTGAAGAGCGTCTCGTCATGGTGCAAGTCGTGATGCGCGCCTGGAGCCGAGCGGTTTCATGCCGCAAGGAAGGCGCCCGAGAGATGCACACTTACGGAGGCTGAACGCCGCGAACGGTCCACCCGCGCCGGTTGCATCTCTTGACGCTGGCTGCAGGGACAAACCTTTCTAGCGTGGGGAATTGAGTTATATGCGGTTGTATGTGCATGTCTGCCACGAGGGTCGGGCTGTTGGATGGCGGGTAGCAGAATGGCCATGTAGGCCCCACGGCACGCCTACAGCGCTTCACGGGGCGGGCGGGGCGAGGCCACGGGCCTGGGCGGCACCGGACTCCCAGTCCCGGCCACACAGAGTTTCCCCCCGTGTTCTCTTGCCCTGTGCACAATGCGCGATTACGTTTTGGAGGAGACTGGGTGTGAATCGGACCTGGGGAAGGCGGGGAGGCACCGGGGCGCGACGCACAGCGCGCCAATAGGCGCCGGTGACGACTGGGGCTCAGCGCCAGCGCCGAGGGTGAACGGCTGCCGGCTGGAGAACTCTGCAGATGATGCCTGTCACCGCAAGGGATGAGGACCAGCGGTCCAGGCTTCACAGGAAATGGAATTGCGTGAGGAGCGCGTGAGGGCGGATTCAGCGCGGGTTGTGCTTCGTAGAACATGGAACCTTTTGGAGATTTCCATTGGGGGACGTCGTTGTAGAGATTGGGGCAGAGGAGTCGGACTGTCAGGAGCGGTTGTCCGGGTGACAGCTCGTCCAAACGTAAGCATCAGTTCTGCCGTACATAATGAGCGTTATGGTATGTACTCAGCGCATCTTCTGCAGGTAGTTTCACGGCATTCATGTGGCTGGTTGCGGCTTGGCATTTCCTTATGTGCAGAGTCGTCTCTCAGGCGCCTGCCGTACATGTTTATAGACATGGTGCCGCAGTTGCTAACGGATATGATACACTAGTCGTACATGCCGTGTAGCCGTTTGTCATCTCTGCTCACGACCGGGGCGACTAATGAGGTAGTGTGATGTTTGTTTTACTACTGTGCACGTTTGTGCGTGAATGTGAGTATGGACCGTGTCAGTGAATTCTGTGCCAGGAATGCGTGTTCGGACCAAACGCCGGATGGACCCAAGGGTCCAGGATGAGCTTACGCAGGATTTCAGGCAGTTGACGCCCGTTACTTATGGGGGTGGGCAAGGCGGAGTGGGCGAAATGGTGGCTGCCTGGCGCTGCCTCGGCGGTTGTGGACTCCTCGCTCCTTGGAGCGGGCCCCGCTCTGGCGTACTGGGGTGTATTGCGTTTTGTTCGAATGGCGAAGCAGCCCAGGACTTCATGTAATGCTTGAGGCCTTTCCGAACCGGCCAGCAGACCGGGTGTCCTCCCCCTTGCCACGTACCTGCCCTGCGAGCCGCGGAATCCCACACGACAAGAACTCCTCGCTACCCAGCCACATCACCGCTTCGACCCACCGTCTGGGCAGGCCCGGGCTCGCGGTGTCAGTGCTGTGTCAGTCTGTCCGCGTGTTATGTTGGGCGCATGCGCAAGGGGTCTCCTCCGCCTCCCCGTCATCAGCGATCAGCGATTTATCAGCGTCTACAATCTTTATTTGAAGGTACGCGCGTACGCCACAGCGCTGCTTGCTCGTCACGGACGTCGGGCTTTGCAGGTCGCCAACAACTCCACCAAGACCACCGTTACTCTACTGAATTCGTGTCCGCGACGCGACCCGTTTCCCCTCCTTTATTGCCCCAACCCACCACAAAGCAAAGCGCAACGAGTGACCGTCACGGGGCCACATGCGCTCCGCCGCCCGCGCCCCTTTTGGCGCTGCTCCAGCGACTCACGAACATCCGCCTCGACCGCGGCTCGCAGCACGGCAAAGTACGTGGTCCACGGGGGCAACTTTGATTCCGAAACTTGTACGGCATATTATGTACCTGCTGGTCGTGCCCTGTGATCTCTCTCTCCGCGCTCTTACACTCTTGCGCTTATTCTCTCCTCTCCCTCGCTACCTCTCGGGGTGCTCATCGTGAAAACCATCTATTGCTGCACCGGTCCTGTTGGCCTCAAGACGTAGCAGCCCTCGGTTCGCTCGCTACCAGTGTGCTCTGGCAAGCTGACCGTGGATTTGCACCCCTCGTGGCTGGACTGTTTCAGATCATTTTAGCATTTGCAGTGTTTGCTTTTAGCACCGTTCTTGTGAGGCACCAAGCCGAGCAAGCGGGGTCACAGCACGTTTTATCGTACGACACCACCAGCGCAGGCGCACAAAGGCGCCGCGAGTGGGTGAACGACGATATCCCTCTTGTTCGCTCCCTCGGGGACGCGTCCCCCCGTTACAGCTACGGCCGTTGTAGCAGTCCTCTTTGTACGGGCAGTTAACAACCTTGAGAGAGCAGCGAGCAGCCATAGTGAACGCGGCTGTCACGAGATTGAGGTCATCAGAGACATTGACCCAACCCAACGACGCCCACACTCCATGCCCCCAAGCGGTACTGGTGGCGCTTCGGGCGCGGCCATGGGCTGGGTGAGCTGCAGCCCGATACATGCAGCGAATTCGCGCGCACATCGCGTCAATTCCCGTCATACAGTCTTCAGTCGGAAAGTGCAGGCATCTGAACGAACTCGTCGAGCATGTTTCAAGTCCCTACCCTTGGGTGTTGCACGCCGGCCTCACGGTGGACGTTACTGTCAAGCTACTGACCTAAACTGTTGTACTAACTGCACACGGCCCAGCGTGCTGACCACGGCACACAGTGTCAGCTCAACGGTAAGGGCTCGCGTTGTGCCTTCGTAGAGCCGCTGACGGATACGTTGGGAGAAATGGGGGGAGGTAGATGGCTGACGAGGTGGCACGGCCGTACGGCGGTCGCGCTCCTCAGACCCTTCCCTCCAGACGCGACTCTCAAAGCAGGTTAGCAAGGCCCGTTTCAGTGTGCATTACAAGATTACAAGTGGGCTTTGTTATATTGGAGACCGCGGCTCGGTCCGACCCTCCGTGGAATTCGACCATTTTGACATTTGCGGATTCATAATGAGAATAACAACGTAGAACTTACGCAGGGGGCCTTAAGGGCCTCCGAGGTCGCGTCAGTAGGCCATCTTTGGAGTCCAGTCAGGGAAGATGGACCCTTTTAAGCCCCCGCGGAAGGGCCTCGCAAAGCGGGGCAATCTACCGATGGGGGTGGGCCATATTCCGGCCCCGCCTAGTGCCTACAAGTCTGGAGCTGGGCCACCGCAGGCGGGGCGAAAGCCGCACGGCCTGCTGCAGACGCTCAATAAGCTCGAACAAGAATCCGAGGACAGGGCTTTTGAGCTTATCCGCCTGCGGGTGAGTATTAGCGATGCGCTTAGAACCTGATGTTGACGCCGGCGAACACGGTCCGCGAGGCACCAGCCATTAATATAGATTAACTCACTGGTTAAAAGAACCAGACGTGCAGCTTTGATGCCTTTTCGCCAACTGAGGTGCCCTTGCCGCGCCCAGCTTCCTCCTCGTCGCGCCACGCTGACCCTTTCACTCCCTTGCACAGACACTGGTCCTCAAGCTTGAAAAGGAGAAGGAGGATGCCGTTACGGTGTGCCAGGACCTCAAGCGGGAGAACTCGGAGCTCCAGCAGGTAGGGGGACTACCGGCGCAGCCCGGTCGCCTAGCGGTGTGTCAATGAGCTTCATCAGACGTGGCCGTCTACATTCCCTACGAATGCAATGTGCCTTGATCCCTTTTACCTACATCTCGCTCGCAGTGCAGTTGCTCTTACCTGCCCCTCCACTCACACACACCACAGGAGCTGACCAAGGCCAACGCGGACCTGCAGCGCCTCAAGCGTGAACACAATGAGCTGCGCTGTCGCCAGTGGCTGGACAACGCGCAGGGGCTCAGCCACGTGCGCGCCGCCGCGGCCGAGGCGGTCGCCGCGGCAGCCGCGGCAGCCGCGGCGGCCGCCGTCACGCCCCCAGTCGGTGGCGGCAATGCGCCGTCGACGCACCGCAGCATCGCTGCTGGCGATCAGGGTCTCAACGCCACCGCCGGCACGGACACTCTGCTCATGGCGGCGGACGACCCGGGGCCGGCCTCTCCACGCAGCGAGGCCTTCCTCAGCGCCACGCCACCGCACTACGGACACATCCCCAGCGGGGAACCCCTAGTTCACCACATGGGCGGCCAGTCACTGAGCGCCATCAATGAGGCCCAGGAGGAGGAGGGCGCCGCTGCGGACTCGGAGCTTCCGGCGGTGCCCATGACCCCCAGCAGCAAGTCCCTGGCCGCATCCACGGCGCAAAACCAGCCGGCGACGAACACGCAGCCGCAGACGGCGGCCGCGTCGGTGGCCGGGACGCAGGCGGGTGGTGCGGAGCCGGCGCCGGCGGCCGAGGGCAGCGCTGCGCTGGCGCGCACCAGCAACAGCACCAGCAGCACCGCCGCCGCCATCATCGGCGGCGCCGCTGCTGGTCTGGCACGGACGCACTCGGCGAAGGCACGCGTGCCGTCGCCCCACGCCCTGGCAGCGGCGGCATTGGCGGCGGCAACACCGCCAATGTCGCCCGCTATCGGTGGGCGCGGCTCGGTCATGAGCCACGCCAACGCCGTTGCGGCAGCGACGAACGCAGCGGCTGCGGCCGCGGCCGCAGCCTCCGGCGGCGCCGGCGGGCTGCCGTCGCAGCAAGTGCACCAGGCGAAGGCCGCCGCAGCGGCTCAGGCTCTGCTCCAGGAGGAGATTAAGCTCCTCTCGGTGCAGCTCTCGGATTTCAAGGACCGGATAATGTACCTTCAGCAAGAATTGACGGAAGAAAAGACGAAGCATGATGCGTCCATTGCTGCGAAGAAGGCGCTGGAAGAGCGGCTGGCGGAGCTCACCGCCACCGTAACGGCAGCGTCGGCCCCCAGCGCCGGCGGCAGCCGGCAGGGTTGGCGCAACAGCAGCACCGGCGCCGGTGGCATCAATGGCGTGCGCGAGCTGATGCGTGCGCAGAGCCACCACGTGCACAGCCCCAACAGCCCGCTCCGGCCGAGCTATGGCAATGGCATGGACCTGGGTGACGGCGGGACGCCGCTGCGGGCGCCGGGTGGCGGGGCGACCAGCGGCGCGGAGCAAAGCCTCAGTGCGCTGCAGGAGCTGATTGGGAAGCTTCGCGAGGATAAGGACGCTGCCATCGCCGCCAAGCAGAAGGACGTGGAAGTTATGAAGCAGCGGCTGGAGGCGACCAACAAGGTTAGGGCTGGCGGGGGTTGGGGCTGAGGCGTGGAGCATGGTGGGGGCTTAGGTGCGGGGCTGGAGTCCAGAGTATGGGTCACGGAAGGATGGGAGCTTCCACTCTCTGTATTGACGGGATTTGCGCCGGGCCTCCCATGAGCCGTTTGCTGGGGCTGAGGCCGGGGCTTGGGGTCTAGAAGTTGAAGGCCTGCCAGAAGCCGGCGCAGCGGCGGTGACATGAAACATGGCACGGCAGGTGTTGCCCAGTCCTAGGTGCGCGGGGCTTGTTGGGCCACCTTTGGGCTTCTCGGTGCCTTACGGTTGCTTCCTCACCCTCCTGCCCGGCAGGAAATGGAGTCGTTGCGGCAGCAGTTGAACGATGCACAGCGGGTCATTGTGGAGAAGCTTTCGCGTACTCCCTCCGCCGATGATGTGGAGCAAATGAAGGCGCACATCGATAAGCTCAAGGTGCGGGCTTGCATGCATGGGGCACGACGAGGGGCGTACACGCAAGGGTCGCCTCAGCTGAGTGTGAGAGGTTCGGCTGTGCAATGGGGTGCAAATCGGGCGGTTCGCTGCCATGCACGTACCTGGTAGCGTGCATCGCAACTTCGTAAGAGGGCCCGCCGCCTTTGGGGACGCCGCCAGGACTGCTAACCAAAATGTCGCTTATGCGCCGCAATGCCTATGTACTCAAGGCGCCAGCTGCCCTCTTGCCGTGCGCGTTTTTTACCTCCCAATGACAGCGCCAACTGCACAGCAAGAACAAGCACGCGGAGGAGGCCAACGCTCGTGTGGCGGCGCTGATGAAGGAGCTGGCCATGCGCGACGCGGCGGCGGCAGCTGCCGGCGGCGGCAGCGGCTCTGAGGAGCTTGCCCAACGAGCGGCGGCGGCGGAGGCGCAGTTGGCGGAGATGCGGCAGCGGCTGGCTGCCGCCGGGTCCAAACAGGCCTGCGCCAACCTGTCAGCTGACGGGAGTGAGGCAGGCGCTGTGGGACTGACACCCTCGGGGTCTCCACGGTTGCCGCCGGCAACCACCGTCAGCGATGTCGTCTCATCCACTGCCGTTGGCAGCCCCGACGCCGCGGCGTCCACGCGGGTGGCCGAGCTGGAGTCTCGTCTCAAAGAGCTAGAGGTCAAGGTGGCCGCGGCGGAGGCGGAGCAGCGGCGGCTTGAGGCGGAAGCGGTGCGGGCCGCTGAGCGGGAGCGGGCGGCCGCTGGTGCAGCCGAGGCGGAGCGCGCCGCCACGGCAGCGGCTGTCGCTGCTGCCGCGGCGAAGGAGGCGGAACTGCAGGGCCGCTGCACCGCAGCCTCTGAGGCCGCGGAGGCCGCGACGGCCCGGGTGGCAGCAGAGGAGGCCCGCGTCGCCGAGGCGCGGTCACGGATCTCCGAGCTGGAGTCTGAGCTGGAGGCGCAGCGTGCAGGCGCGGAGGCAAAGGCGGCAGAGCTGCAGCGCCAGCTGGAGGTAGAGAGGCGGGAGGTGGCCAACTCGCACTCGGCTCTGGCTGACGCCCAAGCGGCTCTGGCGTCGTCTCAGCAGGAGCTGCAGCGGCGAGGCCGCGAGCTGGAGGACGCGCGCGCCGAAGCAGCGGACCTCCGACAGCAGCTCTCAGCGGCGCGGGAGGAGGCCGCGGCGGCGGCGGCGCGGGCCATGGAGGAGGCCGCGGAGGCGGCGGTGCGCGCAGCGGAGGAGCTCGCGGCGGCGCGGGCGGGCACGGAGGCCGCCGAGGCGACGGCGCAGGCTGCCCGCGAAGCCACCGAAGTGGCGTCCGCGACTGTGGCGCGTCTGGAAGGCGAGCTGGAGGCGGCGCGAGCGGAGGCGGCGGACCTGCGGACCCGGCTGGAGACGACCACCAACCGGGCCTCCGAGCTGCAGACGCGGGTGGCGGCCATGGAGGCGTCCCATGAGGCGCAGGTGGCGGCGCTGGCGCAACACGACACGGCCATCGCGGAGCTGCACAGGAACTTGCGGGAGCTCAATGAGCGGCTGGAGGTAACGGGCGCCGATCGCGACGCGGCAGCTGCCGAGGCGGCGGCGCGCGGCGCGCGCGAGGCGGAGCGGGAGGCCGAGCGCGACGCGGCGCGCGCGGAGGTGGAGGGGCTTCGGGCGGAGCTCGCGGCGAGGAGCGCGGAGCTGGCTGACAAGGTGCGCGACGGCAGCAGCGATCGTTTGAGTTCTTTTGGGTGCTGGGCGCTGTGATGAGTGCGGAGGCTGAAGCAGAAGCTTGTCGGCCGTAGCGCGCGTCCAACTCCTCTACTACCTTGCACGTGCCCGGAGCTGTCTCGACGCGGCATGGCCTGCTACACCGCACCATCTGGCGCATACGGCAGCATTCATGCCTACTCGGCCACCCGAAACACTCGCATCGCCCACCCACGTCCTCCGCTACCTTTATGCCCGGCCGCCTGACTTCAGAGCTCCTGCGTTTTCCCGCGCTAGAGTCTCGATGGGAGAACGCGCGGGAAAACGCAGGATACCCTTGGCGTTTCCAGATCCACAATTCCGAGGCGCGCCCTTCCCGCACTCCCGCAGGCCACCCAGCTTGTCGCCTCTCTGGAGCAGCTTGCCGCGGTGGAGCCCTCCCTCAGTTCCCTGCGCTCCGAGCTGGAAGCCTCGCGGGCCCGCGCGCAGCAGCTGGACACCGACCTCGCCGCCGCCAGTGGGCGCGCGGAGCAGCTGGGCGGCGAGCTAGCCGCGGCCACGACCCGCGGGTCGGACCTGGCGTCGCGGCTGCAGAGCGCCGAGTCGCGGCTGGCACAGCTGGACAGCGCTCTGGAGGAGCGGGAGCAGGAGGTAGGACCCCAACCACTGCACGCTGTCCGACCTCTCTCCTACCTAAGAAAGGAATGGCCTGAAAGCCGGAAGGCGTCATTTGCGTGCCCCGTGACTTGGCGACCACCAAGCCGCGTGATCCTACACCGCTCTGCACTTCCAGTTTTGGTGCAGCCCACTCTCGCACCGGACCTTCGCGTTGCTTCCCCTGCCCTCAACGGCAACGCGCCTCGCCCCCCCCCCCCCGCCCGTGCCGCCCCCCTCCGCGGCCCCCTCGCAGCTCTCGTGCCTCCGCTCCACGTGCGACACGCAGGCGTGCAGTCTGGAGGAACTGGGCGGCCGCAACGGGCGCATGCAGGGCCTGATCAAGGAGATGGCGGGCCAGATGGAGACGCTGCAGAGCGCCCTGGCGCGCCAGACGGGCCTGGTGGCCAAGCTGGAGGCGGCGCTGTCGGCGGCGGGCATGGCCACGGCGGAGATCGAGGACCTGCACCGGAGCCAGTCGCAGGCGTACAAGTGAGCAGGAGCGGGGAGCAGCGGTCGGAAACAGAGGAGGCCCCTCCGGCGTACTATGCAAATGGAGCTGCCGGAAGTTGGTAGTACCCGTGCCGGATCTAGTTGTCGGGGGCAAGCTAACATTGCATGCCCTCCTTGTAACGCCCATATTGTGCCCTTCTATCAATCTCTTGACGCCTCTCCTTCGCCCCGCTGTAAATGCTTGCAGGGAACGCATCGAAGACACGCAGCGCAAGCTGAGCACCACCCGCCTGAAGCTGACGGAGCTGTCAAAGGAGGTCAACCGCATGACGGCGGTCAACGGCACCAGCCCTGGCGGGCCCGGCGGGGCGCTGCTCGCCTCCTCGCGTGCCGAGCTGGCGGGCCTGTTCCGGAAGGTCAAGCACGTGGCTGCGTCCTACCGCCTGGCGCTGCCCACCATACAGTCCAAGCAGCTGCGGACAGACGGCGCCAACCTGACGGAGCTGCAGCTCTTTCACCTCTTGCACGCCGTGCTGGCGGCGCTGGAGGCCTCCGGCGGCGCCGCCGCGAACCATGGGTCGTCCGGTGGCAGCGGAGGCAGCGGCGGAGGTGCCGGCGGCGGCGGGGGGGCATCCTCGCCGCCGGCGACGGCGTCGCCGCTACCGCTGCCGCCGCTGGTGGCGTCCCAGGCGGCGGCAGCGGCCGCAAGCCATCCTGTGCTGGTGGCTCCGCCGCCGGTAGGGCGACCGGGCAGTAACGGCGCGGCGCCGCTGCCAGCAAACTATGACGTCCGGGCGGCCCTCCTAGCCGGGTTGGGCGGCGGCCAGCCCTCCCCAGGCGCCCAGTCGGCCTCCAGCCCCGACGGGGGGCCGCACCTTTCCAGCTTCGGCGGCCGCGTCGGCAGCAGTGGCGGCGGGGGGCCGCGGTCCCCCGTCTCCAAGAGCACCAGCGTGCCGCAGCTGACGGCGATGGTGGGGCCGAACGTTGCCGTATACGTGCCCGCGTCGCTCACGGTGTCCGTCGTCGGGTCAAGCGGCGGCGTGGGCGGCGGGCTGGGATCGCCCACACGGGGGAACACGGAGGCAGGGGTCAGCGGCCGCAGTGGCGGCGGCACCCGCTCCAGCGCTGGCGGCGCACGGCCGTTGACGGAGGTGGGGTCAGTTGTTTCCTATCACAGCCGCGGGCCGAGCGTCACCGGGAGTATTATGGACGAGATCATACTGCCTGGCAGCGGTGGCGGCGGCGGCATCGGGGCCGGTGGGAACGACGGGCCGCCGGCCCCGCGCGACAGCACGGACACCCTCCCGCCGGTGCACCGCGGCGTCAGCCGGCCAGGCAGCCACGGCTCCCGACCCGTCAGCGGGAGCAGCCGGCCCAACAGCGCGATGCGTGGCGCAGGTGCGGGGGGAAATTCCACGAGGCCCGGCTCAGGTAGGGCCGGTGGCGGCAGCCGGAGGCACTCAGACTCTGGCACCACGGGGTTGCTGTCGGGGATACCCTCCGTGCCGCACCACCTGCCGCCGCTCGTTTCCCGCCCGTCGACATCAATTCTGGCGGTTGACTGAAGGCGGGCAGGCGGGCGGGCAGGTGGCGCCCGGGCGGGCCTAATGGTTCTTTTTGTTGTTGGGAAGTCAGGTAGCGGCGGTGGATGGACGCGACGGCGCGCTGGGTCGCAGCTTGGTTAACTGGGCAGGCTCGTTCATTCTTTCTTGACTGCAGGGCGGAACGCTGAGACTTGGGTGCGGTGCAAGCTGCTGAGGGTCGTGGATCGCGATTGTGGTGTGGTTTCTTGGGTCGGCATGGGACGGGAATGTGACGTGCGAGCGGCGGCGGAGAGCCCCGCGCAGGGGCCGCTGCCGCCGGGCTGTGGCGCATCGAGCGGCCAGGGCAGGGCTCGGCCGCCGGCCTGCTGCCCACCGACCACGAAAGCGGCGGACTCGTGCTTGATGTGACGACCTTTCGGCGCACACTCTTCAGGGTCGCGGCCTCGGCAGATGAGGCATTTCTTCTACTGGTTTGGTTGGGTTGGTGTAATGGGCCGCCACAGGGCTCGTAGTCGTTGGCAAGTGCATGCCGCGTGGGCTGGCAGTATTGGACGACCGAAGTAGCGGGAGCGAGCAGACAGGCATCATACCCCAACTTGCTGCGAGTTGACCAGACAACGGCTGGGGCGCAAGGGGCCGGGGTACCGAGGTCGCGCTGCTGCATTGAGGGCGGGGCAGACGCCACCGCAACGAACGAGAAGGGGCAGGGCCCACGGCCTTCAAGGATGTGTCGCATGGGGGCCGTTCCTCTTCCTCGCGCTGCTGAAGCATGTATGGCGCACCTTGTACATAGGTATATGTATGGCGCTGATGTTCTGTGCCTATGCGGGATTGATTATTCGGGAAGGTGAACACCCCGTTTCGTCAGCGCAGCTCGTGCGCTGAGGGCGTGATTGGGATTGCCGCCAACGGCGATGGGATTAGAGGAATGACGCGCAAGGCTGCTAGCCTGCTACGCTGGGCGGCACACGTTTGCCGCGGGGATACTGGGACCCTGGCGGCGAGGCGCCGCAGAACTGGCAGCTGCCGCCGTTATGCACTAACTAACGGTACGCTCGCATTGATGCGACGCCATGCGATCGTCGTGACCTCCAGCGCCTGATTGGACCGCTGTCTGCGCCGAATTGCACATTCGCGTCTGTGGTTGGGGTTCGGCCCTGAGTGCTGCTGCGTGTCGGGGTACGTTGCAAGTACACGTAAGGGACCTCCAGGTCAGTGCCGGCCATAAGGCTTGGCATTGTAATATGCTCCGACAGTGCTGTTCCTTCGAAGCGCCGTCGTGTCTCGTGGTACTGCTGCCCAGCACGCAAATCCCCCGCAAGCTCACGCCGCTGCAGCTCAGTTACGTATTACTGCAGTGAGGCAGAACGCCGCTGCCCACGCCTGTCGCCCGTACCCTCTTTCAACTGCTCTTTCACTGCACCCGGGCTTCGGGACGCAGGAACCCTGGTTGTTCCCATGACCTGCCTTTGGGCCCCGACGCCTAAATGGACTAGCACAAGCAATCCATCATACCGGTAGTAATCATCGGCATTTGGCACCGCTGGCTTACACCTGGAAGCACGAGGTAAAAGCACTGGAAGAATTGATATCCAAATCCTGCATCCTGCACCAATCCTGCTGTGACCATTACTCGCAATACCACCCACCACACCTGGCCTTCAACTGGCGAGCCCCTGCTGCCGGCAGCAGAAAGTCCGGACTCTTCGGACCCAATCGCCAGCAAGCCTTCAAGCAACACAAGAGCGAGGTCAAGGACGCACCAGTTGCCGGTGCGGTCGGATGCGAACAGCAAGCGTCTGGGCATCGCTCAACGCACCACCTGCAGCCGAGAACGACGCACACGCAGATAGGCACAGCAGCAAACCATGTACGGCCTTGTACGGCCGCGCTGCGAAGCCGGTAATACCGTACATGTCTACACGCGAGCACGCCCTCACCGCACCGTCCTTCCACGAGCCAAGATTCAAGGCGGCAATCCAAACCCGAGCTGCGGCAGCCGCCAGCGTTTCCCCGGGTCAGCGCCCCGGTGCTGACGCTGCAGTATCACTACACCCAGACCACCACAAGCTCGTCTATCCCGTATGCGATTCGGTGCCCGCGACGCGACCCGTTTGCCTTCTTTACCACCCCCGGACCACCGCCCCGTGCTCCCGATCGCGAACATCCCGGCGCACAGGTAAGGGTGGGCCCAGCTTGCGGCCGCACCAAGGAGGATACCAATCCACACTCTTCCCACCGCGCCACGCAGCACTCGACGCCGTGGCGTGCTGCAGCCAAACGCGAACTGGGGCGGCGACGGCAACGGCGGCGTTGGTGCGTGCGAAACCCGCCGCCCGCAAAGCACCTTCCGCGACCCGCCACCCCGCTTCCTGCTGGCAGACTGCGCCACCGCCCCGGTTTCCGCAACCGCGCGACCGTCGCGCGCGCCGCTGCCGCCACTTGGCCGCCACGCAGTTGCTCGAAGGCCCGGGCCCAGATGCCCAGAACCCTCCTGCGAGAATCCCACCGCGCCCCTAGGTCCCTTCACGCGCTGGCCGAAGCCACCCCGGTGGCGAACTTGTCCAGGTACTTGCGGCGTGAGGGGTGCTCCTCCTGCGGCCGGTTGTGGGGCGTCCACACGGGGGCGCCCACGAACAGCCGCATGGCCTGCGGGGTTGAGCGAGATGGGAGCGGAAATAAGAGGGTTCGCTTGGGAGTGCCACCAGAGGTGCTTTGGGCGCATGCCTCCTTGGTCGTCCCAGCGCGACCCCGTCCGAGGCCGCGGGCAGAGTGGCGGCAGGGCGGGGTAGCCATGGCGCCAAGTCTGATAGCAGACGGGCATCTAGCGCTTCAGAAGAGTATCCCTATAGAGAGGCCTTGCGGGGATGGGGACACGCGAGATGGCGAGAGCGCGTTGCCCGCTGCCCGCAGCCTCTCGGAGTCGTGCCCACACGGACATCGCGTTGCAAACACGGTACGCAGACGCAGCCCTGTGGGCAAAGCAGACGCCTCGCATGCACCTTGGTGTAGTTGTTCGTGTTGAGGGTGAAGCGGTGGTAGATGCCCTCGGGCAGCACGATCAGGTCGCCCTTTTGGCAGTCGATGCGGATCCAGCGGTCCTCAAAGTCGCGCACGTCAAAGTAGCCTGCGAGTAGGAGGCGGCCGGGCAGCGAGGGGCGATGCGGGTTACGGTACGCCTGGGGCGCTGGCGGCGTGGATGGAGTTTACAGATGCCCGTGTGACACTAGTTGCACACGAGAAGTCAGACCTGGCAAGAGGTAGATGGAAGGCACAATTCTGCAGTGCGCCTTGCGAATACCGTACAGCCTCCCTACGTGTGCCCGCCGTGCTGCCCCGCCTCGACCCGCTGCCTCAGCAGGCTCCGGCGGCCCCGAGCCTCACCCGATCCGTCCAGAACGTATCGGATCTCGTCGTCCGAGTGAATGTGCTCCTCGTAGAACATCTTGATCTTGTCCTCGTAGCCGGGCAACGTGGTGGGTGATATGTTCACAATCTCCTGCAAAGCGAAGGTCGCAGTCGTAGCCTTGGTATGAATGTCGCCCAGTATCATAGACCAGGCGACGCGCACGGGGGAGTGTAGGCTTGCGCTGGCAAGCGAGTGATCAGGCGGGTCGTCCAAGCTCTCCAACGGGTGCGCTGGCGAACGAGGATGCGCTTCCGGGACGAGTGCGCTCGGCGGGTTCGGAAATGTAACGTTCGCGAGGCACTCGCCAGCAAAAAGCTCGGCGCGCTATGTGTCAGCTATCCATCGTAGAGGAGAGGTTGAAACACGGTAAGAGGTGAGGCGATTGGGAGGCGGCGGCTTCGAGAGGACGTGCACGATGGCACTGACAAGCGGAGGGTAGGGTGTGGGGTGCCGAAGCCTTTCTTGGGGCGGAGCAAGGAATAGGCCGGGGGATATGATGCCGCGTCGGTTCGGGGTGCAGGGCGGAAACTCGGGAACGGAGTACGGGACAAGAAGGGTACCCCTGGCAAGCAGGCCGGTCGGGTGAGGGTTTGCAGAGGGTGGGATGGAAGGCGCGTGGCAGAAAGGTCTAGAGCAGTCATGGGATAGGCCGGCGCGGAATAGGGGGGGTGCGGGGTGGAGGAGGTGGTTTCCGAAGCGTTCTCTCCAAAATGGAAAGGAGGTTAGCACAGCGGCGCCCCATTCCGCTTGGGCTGGCGCACCTACGCGAGCGCCTGCGTTCGCAACGCCGTATGCTCGTCAGCCAGGGAGGGAGGGAGGGCCGTGGGTCGCTTGCCCGAGGGGCCGAACGGCTCGGCCGAGCAGGCACGCAGCCAGGGCCATGGCGCCCCGCTGCCCCTGGCGCGGCCGCAGACGCACTAGCCCGGAGGTGCAGGCAGGGGCCATACATCCTCAAAGCGAGCAGCTGAAGACCAGTAAGCGACCTATTGGTGACCTATAGATTCCCGGTGCCCTCGCCCCGAACATTGACCACAGATTTCCACGACCCCTGCTCACCGGCCCATACTCAGTGCCTTCCATTCAGCGTTTGCCACCCCTTCGCACCCGCTTGCCTCCCCACCACCCGTCTTGCGACGATACATACGATGCGTACCGTGTAGGAGTAGTTGTACACTTTTCGAATAGCCGCCAGGCGCGGGTCGTCCTCGTATTTGTCCGCATCCAGCTTCCAGTACAGCACGCCCAGCTCACGCAGCTTGGCCAGCGAGCAGGGCTGGTTAGGTTCCAAACTGGCCGGAGCAGCAGCACGGAGGGCAAGCATGAGGGCCGCGGGGGGCACACGGGGAAACACGGGGTGAAAGCGGTGACTTGGGGCAGCGGATACGGGATAAGGCTGCAGATACGGGTTAGGTATGTGTAGGAGGTGGCTGCCCTGGAGCTACATCTGTGCGTGTAGAAGGGTGGGAAGGGGAAAGCGGGGCCGCGACTGACGAGGATACGCTACGGCGAGGGCGGCGACGTCACACGTGGGGCGGGGCGGGGGTACACGGGTCTCGGGTTTCGGATTCGGCCTTGGTAAACCGATACGGTTTGAACCATACATGACGGCAAGCACTTGTTAGGGCTTACCGATGTGGGAGCCGCTGGTCCTCGGTCGACGAGTCCATGTACCAGGCCTCGATCGAGGCCGTCTCCGCCGGCTCCGGCTGCGAGCGTGCAAGCGACACATGAGAGACGGAGCCTTATAGAACGGTTAATGTGCTAGGCGTGAACGTTCCCGGCCGACCACCGCCTTTGCCGTGTTGGCTGACTTTCAGCAATCGCGATAATGCATGCCGGTCAACGTCTACATGCCAAGCATGTCCTACCTGAGCTAGGGCCAGCTCTTCGGGTGTAAACTCCTGTGCCATGTTGGCCTACTGCTCACGCCTCGTGCCGCTTCTAGATTGCACGGCTATCACATGACAGGGAGCGGCTCGTGAGCATAATCCGAGACCCACGGTACGGCATGCTGTACGTGTCGTGGGTGGCCAGTGCTGCCGTGTCACCGCGCCCCCCAACCCACCCACCCGGGAACGCCCCCACTGTCTTTAAGCTGAAGGTCTGGCCAGCTCGATGACCGTCCGGGTGTGTACCTATTCAAGCCACACGTGTGCAAGTATGCTTCACGTGGCCGCACAGTGTACCGCCTGTACCGCCACCCGCTCGTCACCCTACGTCTCCCTCCACATCCCCTATGTAGGCCACAGCCCTGCCTCCCTCTCCCCTCTCCCTCTTTCTCTACATACTTTATTATTTCTCTCAGCGCCCCGCGGACGAGAAAAAAGAGACCGGCTCGCCAACGCGTTGCCCAGGCCCAAACGAGTACACAACCGGTAGCTCGCAGCCTTGTAAGCTTACTTCGCGCTCCGCGCGCACAGCTCGATGGCATAGCTCCGCGCCGTCCGCCCAGGCCCCGCCCGCCATTGTGCCAGCAGGCAAGGTAGCCGCGCGATCCGCCTCCCGGGAGGCGCCAGCAGCCCTCCCCGCGAGTTCAGTCCCCCAGCAGGCGGTACCTCCGCCACGGACCCGTCAGCAACAGCAGCGCCAGCCCCCCGCGTCGCAGCGGCCAAAGCAAGGTAAGGAGCACCCGCCGCCATCCTCGCCGTCACCGTCCGGACCCACCGCCCTCCCACCGCCCGGTTTGTTGTGAGGTCGTCCGTCGCGGCGGCAGGTGGCTCGGGGCACGTGGCAGGAGGGCCTTCTCGCATGGACGTTGACCCGCTGCGGGGGCGCCGGCAGGCGGAGGCACCCACAGCAGCCCCGGCACCCAAACGCTCAACAGCAGGCCGTGACAGTACTGCAGGGTTGCGGTCGGGGTTCCTCTTGGGGGGCTCCGGGCGCCACCGAGCACCACCGGCGCCCCGACCGTCGCCCAGCGACATGGTGGTCTCCAGCAGCAGCGACACTGACAGCGTTGACTACGGTGCCATCCTGGACTCCCGCGGCTATCGCCACTTGGCAGCGGCTGCACGGGGGCCTCCAGACCCTCCCGGGCCTCGCCACGACCCGGTGGAAGCCCTGGCGCACCAGGCACTGTGGGGGCTCCGCGCGACGCGTCCAGTTTGCTCGTGGCAGGCTGGGCGGGACC
>LSYV01000008.1:2503417-2543208 GCA_001584585.1 Gonium pectorale | reverse complement strand
GCTGCGCCGTTCTAAACGGCTGCGCCGATGAGATTCCCAGAGGTGGTTAGCTCTCGGGACTTTCGCTTCAGAGGGGGGGGAATGTACCGGGGACGGTTACGATGGGAACCGACCCACGGTCCCGAGTGTAACGATCCCGGGATCTGATCTCACAAGTGGTTCTAGGGAGGCTAGTTGGTATGTCACTAGCCGACCGAGCTCGAGGGAGCTTCTGGCGCTTTAGGAAGTACTGCGGTACGACCCTGGGCACGGCGGAGCCCAGGCGCCTCTAAAAGTCCGTCGGGGTAGGGCAGGTGCCATCGCCGACATACTGCGGTCCGGGTTCGACACCCGGCTACACCCATGCTTAGTGTCTTCCGTCTGATCCTCCGTAGTATTCCGTCTACTCTCGCTCACGCTTTCCGCTCTCACACAGTCGGTAAGTTTCCCCTCCATTAGAATAGCCATTAGGGAGACTATCGCTGTTACACAGCCAATCACGCACCAATGCGCGCGAACATAATGGTACAAGATACCGGTACACGGCTCCCCGCTCATCCATTCGTCGGGTTGTCCGGCCAAACTACAAACCCGAATGCCACGAGCGATGCGCCGAATCCCACCGTCACAGCATCGCCGCGGCGGGAGCCTCAGTGCCTTTAGACACGCTACTAATAAAGTACATATGTTCTTCGGCCCCCCTGTTGCGTCTCTCAGGTATCGTAGCAGCAGCGTTGCGCACAACGCGATGCATGCGGCCCGCCGGCCCGCCATCAAAGGGCTCTCAGCCGCGCGGGGGCGGCGGGGAGGGCGGGCCGCCGGGCCACCACGAGGGCGACCGCGCCGAGGGGCCGGGAGCGGACAGGCCACGGATGTGCAACCTGCAAGGCCCGCAGCGACCGTCAGTGAGGGTCAGCGGGCAAAGAGAGAGGGTGCCGGACGCAAGATGCACAGCGAAGCAGGCCCTAGCACTCCGGCAGAGGTGGCACGGCGCTGCGCAGGCAAACGACACTGGCATGTAGGGCTGGCGTGGGCCCAGAGTTCCGCCTCAACGCCCGCAGTCACGACCTCTTTTGACCCGCACTTGAAGCTCCTTGTGGGTGATCAAAAGCCGGTCCGCTTCCCCTTCCCCTCCAGTCTGTCGGCGTGTTAGGTTGGGCGGGTGGGCATGGGCTTTCCTCCGCCTCCCCTTCACGTTATCAGCGACTACGATCAGCGGAGGTACGCTGCAGCGCTGCTCGCTCGTCGCTGACGTTTCACAGGTCGTCTACAACTACGTCAAGACCACTACAAGTTCGTCCATTGAGTACAGTATGCTATTCGGTGTCCGCGACGCGACCCGTTTCCCATTCCGTATTACCCCTTCCCCTCCCCGCGCGCGGCCGGACCCGGCACTGTATCCGCCTCCGCCGTCCCCCCTCCGTGGCCGCACCTGTAGTCGATGGGGTAGGACTTGAGCAGCCGCGCCATCTGCTGGCGCGGCACCCCGCAGCGACGCAGGAAAGTGGTCACCGACTCAATGCCGGGGCCCAGCACCAGCGGCCGGGCCAGCACCAGCCCCGGCACCGCCTCTGGCGGCACCCCCAGCGAGGCAAGAAACGCCAGCTGCGGCCGCAACTGGCCCTGTTGGCGTGCGTGGGGTTGGGTAGGGAGGGCGGGGCGGCGCAAGGAGTGGAGGGGAAAGAGTGTGCGTTAGTGCAAGGTGAAAGCACTATGGGGCGCGTCATGCAACTGACTGAGCAAGCTTAGGGCACGGCGCGATCGTGAGGGTGAGGATGGGGTAGGCTGCTGTTTGCTTATTCGTGGGCCGGTGCAGGTTGGGCACCAGAGGAATTGCTATCCTCAGGTGCTCAACCTTCACCGTGAGAAAAATCTATGGATCACGGCTTGTAGGCTATGCCACACTGGCATGGCACAATATCGCTAATGCATTGCTGCCGAGGTTCGGGTCATTTGTACCAAACCCAGCCAATCTCCCCCTGCACCCCGCCCAACGAAGACCTGCGACCACCGCTGATCTGAACCCTGAAGCAAGCGGTCCTAACGTTGACGTCCTTCTGACCTTGACGTTCATGCCCAGGATGGAGGGAAAGCGCGTTACCAGCGCCACCACCTGCTCGCGGCTGAGGCCCATGTCCGTGCGCAGGAACTCCACCACGGGACCGGCGTGATGGTCGAGGGATAGCCGGAAGGCCTGGGTTCTCGATAAAATCAACCATGCAGCACGGGGGAGGGGCGGTGGGGCAATAGAGAGGGAGGCGCTAGGGCTGACGGTGGTGTCCCGGACGACGGGGAGGATGAAGAGGGAAGATGAAGGGACATGGGACACGAAACACTCGCAAAGTCAAGGGGCCGCAGTTAGCATGTCCGGAGGGACACGCGGGGGTTGCAAAACTCACTTGAGGAAAGGCGATCAGCACGGTCCCAATGTCCCGGTTGGTGAGCCCCAGCTCCAATAGGAGCTCCAGTATGCCGTGAACGCGCTCGGTGCCGTAGCTAAGCAGCTCGGGCTCTAGTCGCGAAGCCCTGTTCCAGTCGTCCGATGACACGCCGATGTCGAGGAAGGCCTTGCGCACGGGGTTGCTTTCCACCGGCTGTGTTTTGAAGGCACCACAGCAAAGCTGTCGAGACCGAGAGCTGCCGGGCAACGGAAGCACAGAGCGCGAGAACGCTGAGTGGCCGAGAGGCCGCGGCACAGCTACAGCGGCAGAGCAGCGGCCGGACGTTGAGGCCATTGAGCCAGAGCATGTCGTTGCTCTGTTCAACGAAGCTTGTAAGCAGAATTGCTGCATCGCTGACTGCGCAACAAGGGCTTTTCAAGAAGCGTATCAACGGTGAGAGCGTGCTGCTTTAGTACCGAAGACGGCCTCAAGTATAAAATGATATGATAATACAAGCGATGACGAAAGTCCTCGGTAGACCCCGAGACGTGAACCTTGAGCTGTACCAAGATAAATATAAACTAGGATACAATGCTAACGCGCAGTGGTTTGAGCTTCACGTTTTGGAGCTTGGTTCAAATCACTCCAAATATGGGTTCCAGTTGGTTCCAGCGTGTACTGCACCGACAGCTTGATGATTGCCCTACTTGGTCTTGAGTTTATTGCTCAGGTGTCTTCGGGGCTTCATGACGCCCATGGGCCATCGAACTTTCCGGGCGGTTTCATGGCCGCCCGACAGTGCACCAGCGCACGCGGCGCCATGTAGCGGGCATCCTCGTTGATGAATTACCGCTTGACGGGAAAGGGTCCTGCCACGCCCAGCTGTACCAAGATGTGACGGGGCACGGGAGCGGCTGACGACCGGGCTGTCCAATCCTGTACATTTTTGCAAAATGACCAGGGGCGGCGAATCACCACGAGTACCAGTGGCATACCAGCCCTTTTTGAGTCGACCCGGCAGGCCTACCCCGTCTAAACCGCCATTCAGTTTTCCTATCCTGTGAATGGAACGCCCGGCCCCCCACCAGTCCCTCTGGACTCTCTGGACATCATCGCACTGTTACGGCGCATGTCCAGTGATGCTGCACAATCACCCCTTGCTCTTTCCGAATTCGGACCACAGATTTTATCAGATGAGCCGTAATAGAATATCCTCACGGACGACAGCAGCGGCATTTTATTGAGCTTCTGGCGGTCGTGGCAGACCTGGTTCAGGAGCTGCGATCGGAGCTCACGATCCGCACCGTCTTTCCCTGCCCTGCATGTACAGTCCTTTGTCCTGTCTGCTTCTGCAGCTGGCGCGTTTGGCAGGACGCCTCCGATGCTCATGTGCAGCCGCCGGCTGCTTGATTGGCCGTAGAGCGGAATCACCGGAATGGGCTGTTAACAGTTTGGCCCAGGCATAGGCATGGTTTTGTAAGGTCTGTTGGTGCGTCGTCGGGCCTCTGGGCCGGCTGCTCGGTGCCTGAGTATTGGAGGAGACGGGAGGAGCAGCACACGGACACCGTGGAAAGTGAGTTCAATGCGCTCGGGCACGACGGTGGGGCAGTCTGTGGCTGATGGCGTTGCCTGCGACCTCTGCGTGCGTGCAGGCATCTTGTCCCGTGGCGACAGAGCGGATGTGTGCATGCATTACCTGCATTGACTCTCGAGCCGGTATGCAGCGGAGTCCAAACGCCCTCTGACGGGGCGGCAGTACAGCTAGGACAGAGCGAGCGAAATCTGTAGGCATGCGGCCGCAATGAGTTGGTTCCGCGCTGTGAACGGGGGGGCCCTGAGGCGCCGCCCCAAGCGTACGCGACACAAAGAAACCTCCTGTACCATTCAAGCAGTTCAATTTGTGGGTTGCAGAACACACCTTTCCGAGCTTACTTTATTGCTGACATTGTGTGAAACACCGCTGCATATGCCTTGCACTGGGTTAAACTGCACAAGCAATGCTAGCAACCACTAGCCGCATAGTGCCAAGCCGTACATCCATACCAGGTGTGATCAACGGGAGTACAAACCACGTGGTACAATGCATTAGTCCCACAAATGGCTCCGTACAGGGTAGGAACACAGCCACAGACAAGGCATTACACTGTGTGCGGCCAGCCTCGCTCGGAGCCCTCCTGTCCCGTCCACTTCCGCACAACGCTGGCGCCGCACGCACGCATGCACCTGGCTCCCCTCCTGAAGGGACATCACCCGTTCGAGAGGATCACCCCGAGGCGCCTGGCAGATCAGCACTTGATGCTCGGCACCCCAGGCCCCGCGACTTAGGACTCGAGAACTGCATTCTGGGCTCGACTCTGAGAAGCGACGTATCGATGTCCGTGAAGGCCGTGAAGTGCGGCACGAACATGAAGGCAACAACTAGGAAGCTCCACTGCGCGCCTTGACAAAAGTGCATACATGGTCCCCGCATGCTTGGCCCTGTGCCGCAGCAGTCCTTCGCCTCGCTTGGTGCAGAGGCGTCGCGGCCAGGAGGAGGTGCGAACACAGTACGCGGGCCGGGCCATTCCACCAGGCAGCCACGTTGGCTCCCACCCCTGACATGGCGCCCGACACGGTCTGCACACGGACTGCTGTGAAGTACCGCAGACACCTGTGAGAGATAAGCCCCTTCAGCGCTCAATGCAGCCAACATGGCTTCACTAATACCGGTACGCAACCAACAACTGCATCCGACGTACCTAAATCTCCACGGGCCCTTGAGCAACATTTGGCTCCGAAAGCTCCCAAACGCCCTTCTCCCAAACGCTCTCGCTGCTTCGGTCCGCTGCCACCTTAACCACCGTTCATCTCGATACTTGGTCAGGAACCGCGACGCCAGCCTGCGGTGTGTGCCCCGAGTCCCGACGCCCCATTCACACCTGTTGCATAGGCCTCTGCTGTCCAATTATCCAGTCTTCACCCCTGCCGCACGGCGTCAGCCAGCCGCCACGCAAATTGCCCCTACCCACAACTCGCACATCACTGCACCTGTGCCTGCTCTGATGCTCTGTACTTTGCCCACTTCGAAAAACCCGACCCTGCTTACACGAACCAGGTTTGACTGTTCCTGTCCCAGACCCGCCGCCATGCATTAGCTAAGACGGCCCCTCAGCTCATCCCTGCCGGGAACGGGAGCGGGGACGCGGTCAGGCTGCAGGCAGCCGCGACCAACTCGTCACGGCTTCTAACTATGCCTTCGCCGGCGCTGGCAGCAGCCATGCGAGCTAGTATCGGCAGTCGCGACAGGCTGAGGCTGCCAGTGGCGCTGGTTTCACCTTCGGCGCTGGCCGTTACTTGGGTGGGAGTCATGCCGCTCTTATCCCAGCCCAGCGGGCGCCGGCAGCGGCGACAGGTTGAGGCTGCCGGGACCACCTGTTGCACCGGCGCTTGCCGCCGCGGCCAGCTCCTCCTTCTCCAGCGTTGACAGGTCGTAGATCTGCCGCAGCAGGTTGGAGGCCACCAGCCACTCCTTGAAGTAGCCCTGGATGGCGTCGTTCAGCTCGCGCTCCTTGTCCTTGGTCAGGCCCGCCTGGGGGTCGGCGATTGGCAGTTATGACGGTTGGTTGACGGCTGAGGGTCAGCGTATGCAGTTCGAGGCGGCGAGGATAAGTGGCGTCGGTTACATGTCACATGAGATGTACCCTATACGAGATGCCGGCAACTCCGGAACCCCATCAGCCAGAGTCGGGCCCACGCCCCCGCTGGTTAGATACGCCTAAGCCTCCCACCCACCTGCTTGAACTTGGCCCGCATGTCGTGCGTGAGGCCAAGCCGCCGCTGCAGCGCCCGTTCGTAGTCGGGTGGCAGCGGGAAGAGGTAGAGCGGGCCCGGCAGCGAGCCGCGCTGCGAGGAGGCGGCCAGCGAGCTCCAGCGGCTGGCCAGCGCGGGGGCGGCGCCGCCTGGGATTCGCATGCCGAAGGAGCGGGATGGGCCGGAGGTGCGTCATTAGGTCAGTGGGTCGGGAATGGGTGGTTGCTGGCGAAAAGTTGCAGCGGTATGTAGCAATAGAGATGAACGGTGATACGGTCCCGGAATGCATGCCCCGACGTGCCGGCCATTTCCAGCTGTCGGCTTCCAGGAAGCCGTCCCGCCGAGCACGCACCTGTCAGCGGCCCCAGCCCCAGCCCGGCATCCCCACCATGCCCGCGCCATCGCATCCCTGTGCGGCACAGATCATCCCATCCACCACCCAACCCGTTCTGCGCTGCCTCTTCTGCAGCCGCCCGCCCCGCGTATGCACTTGCTCACCTGCCAACGGGCCGTTACCACCGACGAATGGCACCACGAAAGGCAAGAACTCGTCGACGGGCTGCAGGGTGAAGCACGCCTTGGCGGCGGCTGCCGAGCCGATGGAGGAGGCGGTGGCCAGGCCCACGCCCATGCCCACGCGCGGGCTACTGGGCGTCGCGCCCGACATGCTCTTGCGATCCTTGGCTGCGGGCGGGGCGGGGTAGCGAAGGTGGGAAACGGGTCGTAACGCGTGCCGCCCAACCGCAATGAGGGCCGACGGCCGGGGATCAAAAGAATAAGAAGTGGGGGGTGATGCGGCCAGCTAGGCCTGCAGGTATGCAGGCCGCCACACCGGCAGGCAGGGGATAAGCATGAGCCCGTGCTTCTTGCCCGGTTGGCACGGGGGTGGATTACTCGGTCCGTGGACAAGCTGGGCGAGGCGGAAGCGCCGCAGGTGGCTCAGGCGGAGAGCGCCACGCGTGATGCCATGTGCAAGGCGCGGGAGTGCAGGACGGCGGGCGGCGAACGGAGGCAGCGCGGTTAGGCATCCCCACCGTTGCCTACGTGCTCTCTGCACGCACGCACCTGCCAACACCACCGGCGAGTCGAAACGGTTGGGCAGGTCGCAGCGAAGCCCCACCTCGCGGGCGTGCGCTACCTGCCGCTCGTACCTGTGCACCCGGGGGTAGGGGGCGGGGAGAGAGTCGGCGGGCGGGCCGGCGTTATAAATCACATTCGAAGGGTCCAAACCCGGCGCATCAAAGCTGAGAACCACTGCCGGGTCTCAATGGAAAGCATCGAGAGTGGTCGATCGGCTTGCCCATTCGCCAAGCGTCTCGCCCAAATGCTCAGCCCATTGCGGGCGCATTGTTGTCAGAGGACTGCATACACATGTTTCAACATATATCTTTGCACATGTCTCGCGAAGGATGCCGACCACCGGAGTGCCGCGGCAGGTCCCTCCGCTGCCGCACTCTCTCTCGCGCAAAAGAGCGTAGCGGACACCACCATCGCTTTGTTGCAACGGCCGCATCGCCCTTCCTAACGTCGCGCCCTCCCACCGTCCCACCCATGCACCGCCCCACCCGCCCACCCACCGTGTGTTGTGTGGCCCCAGGCGGATAAAGCGGTTGTCACCGATGAGGCAGGGCGGGCGGGGGGTGCCCACGTTGAAGGAGCAGTCATGGCAGGCGGACACAAGCAGCCGCCCCGTGGCGGCGATCACCTGCACGCGGGGGTGCGGGGTGGGGGGATGGGGGGTGTGTGTGTGCGCAAGGAACTGAGACAAGCGGTAGCGGGTCACCAGTACTTGCTGTGCGACCGCGGCGGCGGTAGGCCGTCTCCCCGCCTGAGGATGGAAACCGCAGCTGCGGAGAATTTCAAAACACCGCAGCTTGCGGCTTAGAGCGGTGGCGGAAAAGCGGTGCCGCCTGCTAGTTCCCTGCCAGCCGCCGGTTACTTCCAGTCAGTCCGTCCCCTCCTGCAACTAACCCGGCCCCACCCCAACAGCACACCCCGCCGCCCGCCGCCTCACCTGCACCTTGTCGCACCGCTCCACCCGCAGCAGCCGCCCCACCGCCCCCAGCACGACGGTGCAATCCGAGCAGCCGCTAACCAGCGCAGCCTGCGAGGGCGTTGGGGTGGTGGGCCCATGGTGGGCGCGTGGAGGTTCCAGATGCTGGCAGGCGCGGAGCGGGGCCCCGAGGGGACCCGCCCGGTTCTAATATGCGAGCGTGTTCAGTACCACGCGCCCCTTGCCCTGCGTACTTCATCGACATCCTTACCCTTGGTCCCGCGCCCTTCAGACCAATCACTCAGCCTCACCGGCGTTTACCTGCAGAAGCGCCAGTACGCCCCGATCACACCCTACCCCCGCCGTCATTACATACCTACCCCCGAAACGTCGATGTTATCCGCAACTCTCCAGCCCTCCTCGTCCCCGCGCCCAAACCCCCATCCCCAGACCCCCCACCTGCAGCGGCGCCAGGATGTAGATCACCGCCTCGTGGCAGTCCGAGATGCGCACCTCCCCGCCCGGCAGGTCGCCCTCGCCGCGGACCACGGTGCCCCGGTACACGCCGCACACGGCGCGGTCATCCACCTGGAGGGGCGGGCGGGGGGCCGGGGTCCAGGGGAGGCGGAGGCGAGGGAAGCAGGGGCGGAGGCGGCGTAAAACGGAGGTGCAAAAAGATGAGCTGACCGTACACCCACTGCCGCTTTCGAGACCCGCATGGGAGGGTCCAGGAGGCCCCAATGAGGGGACGCTAAGCGACATGGCGAATGTAGGTTGACAGAACGAAAGCCCTCCCCAGGGCCCTTCTCCGAAGTCCGCATACGGCTTCTAGCACGTCGCCGGACCACCCATCTGCTCGCCTCTCTCCATCCCGTGTCGCACACACGAACGTCTATCCCAATCCCAGCGCGCGCACCTGCCCCGCCGGCGCAACCATGCCCATGGCCCGCTGGAACTTGGGCGACGGGCTGAGCGCCGCCGGCAGGCTGCCGCTGGCGGACAGCGAGGAGCTGAGGGTGAGCAGGCGCGGCGAGTCCACGCTCTCCTCTTGCCACAGGCTCCGCAGCGAGGACACGGCGGCGTCCAGGGCCATGGGCGGAGCCGGCTGGGGGGCGGCGACGCCGGCCAGCGGCCGGGCAGGGGGCGCCAGCCCCATCGCGACGCTGAGCGGCTCTGAGGGTGTATTGGGGAGGTCAAAGGTCTCAAAAGAGGAGTGTAGACCGGGTCCCGCTGCTCCGTGTATTGGTGTTATTATTTTGGACTGCGATTGGTGGTAAGAGTGCAGCTGCGGCTGGGGGTGGGGTAACACGCGCCGAGGCTTCCCGTCTGCCTTGCCCCGGACGCGCCGGCGCGCACAGCCGCCCAGGGGCCGCCCCGCGCCTCCCCGCCACATCCGGACACTCAGCAAGGGACTTGCAATGCTGCTCGCAAACCCTTTCATCGCGTTCAGCTCCATCGCCGCGCCGTTCCGCGCCCCGCGCCACACCGGTAGTCAGCTGCATTCCCATTCCCGCCGTGCCACGCACTCTCCCATCCGTGCTGAGCCACGCTGCGGCGTCAGCTCCATACCATGCACCTCGCCCCGCCCTTCCCATTCATCCGCCATATGCCGCCGCGCCTCACCGAGCCCCACCCTCACCCTGCGCCAGTCCGCCTCCCCTGCTGGCCAGCACGAACCCCAGCCGATCCAGCTCCCGCGTGGACACCCGGCTGGCGGGCCCGGGAGGCCAGGCCTCCAGCACCAGCTCCAGGCAGGTGCGCAGGTTGCGGCGCAGGTAGTCGCCGAAGCCGCGCGAGGCCATGAGGGAGGCGCGCAGGTGGCTCTGCAGCTGCTGCCGCGTCAGGCTGCGGCCTGCCGTCGGGGCGAGCGGGACGGGGCGGGATTGAGTCGGGCGGCCAATAGAGAGCAAGCCTGAAGCGGTGCACGTGCCGCTACGTTTTCCTGCATGCGACGGGTCACGCGCTCCCTGTCTGTGGTGAGCCAGGTCTATCTCCATACTGGCCCGGCCGCTAGCCTGCCCAGCCGTCCAGCCGCAACCCGCCCAATTTCTCTGGCCCGGCCTCACCACGTGTTACCCCGGCCGCTTTCTTGAACTCGTGCGCAGCCCTCGGCCGTTACCCTCTTACCGATGCTTTTCGCCTAGCAATCCAGCCCCGCCTTTCACCCCTCACCTCCCGGCTGCGATCGGCGCGTGGGCGACAGCAGCTCTTGGTTGGCCCCGAAACCGCCCGCCGCCGCGGCCGCTGCGAAGCCGCTGCTGCCCGGGTCCGGCCAGTACTCGACCGCGTCAGCGCGCTGCGCCTCTCGGCAGTACAGCTGTGCCAGCAGGAACAGGGACAACTCGTGCAGGGGCAGATCGTCGCCGCTGGCCGCCGGCGTGGCAGCGGGAGGAGGCGGGCCGCCGGCGCTGGGGGTGGCGGCCGCGTCGGTGGAGGTGCTGTAGGATAGGGCCGAGAGGATCTCGACGAGGACCTCTGTTTGGCTGGTGGTCAGCTCCAGAACCTGTGAGACGTCGGCAGGGCTGACTAGGCCTGTGGGTGACGGGGAGTTCGAAGGAAAGGGTGGTTGGGGAGGATTGAGCGGGAAGATAAGCAACGGGACGGAGGGGTGAGAGCGCACAAGCCGGAGACAAGGAGGGACAGAAGGGCACACACGAAAGCGCATGGCGCCAGGTATCCGTGTATCCGGAGCCGGTGCAGCGAGAACTCTGAGCTGCGCCGAGCGTGTCGGGGGAACCGATGGTCCCGGCAACGGTCACCCCATGGCCGACTCACGCTGGCCCTGGCTCCCAGCCTTGCTCCGAGAGAAGAGCTTCCCATGAAAGGACTGTAATGTCTGGATGCCGTCCAGTTGCGGGCAGAGCGACTGCAGCGGCAGGGCTCCATACTCCCAAACTTCACGCCTGGGCTGCATAGCAGGGACTGCACCGGGTCCCGCTAGCTGTAATGGCCTTAACTTTCAAAGTTCAGTGCTGTCGAAACGGTGGAGCGGCCGGAGCTGACCAGGCGAGAGTCGGGTCGGACTTGACAGAAGAAGCTCATGCGATATTGTGATCAGCTATCATAATTGTGTGGACTTATGGCCCTATGCACATGGCTGTGTCTGCAATGCGGTGCCCGCACGACGCCCGTTCGCGCGCTTCCGAGTTTGGATCAAAGCCGGCTCGCCCGGCGGGCCCCAGGCTTGTATACTGTAGTATACACTACTACTGCTGAAACGTCTTCTTGGTAATAAATCGGCATCACATTCAAAAGCCTGTCCTTCTTTAAGTCGCTTTCTGCAGCAGCCGGGGGCGCAGCTTGGCTGCCACAATGCTCACGCCCGCTGCCGCAAATCAATGACATGCTCAGCGGGACCACAGTAGGGGCTTAACCGATATCGACGGCTGATCCTCGTGTCATGGCGGCATCGCCCTTCCAGGCAAGCTCAGCAGGGCCTTGGGCGTCGCAGGGGATCCAGAAATCGCTCAGTGCAAGTTTTCGCCTCGAAACACCGAACTTCCCGCTTATCCCGCAGTTTGGCGCCGCGGCGCCCCCCGCAAGCCCCTTTGGCTTCTCCACCGCGAATGCAGCTGCCGCTCCGGCGAGCAGCGCACCGGCCTTTGGCGCCCCGGCTTCAGCCCCCGCCTTCGGTACCGTGAGCTCCACCCCCGCCGGCTTTAGCTTCGGGTCAGCCGCGGCATCGGGCTCTGCCGCCACGCCAGCCTTTGGCGCAACGTTTGGCACCGCAGCTGCAAAGCCGGCAGCGTTTGGCGCGGCTCCCGCATTTGGAGCCTCCACTGGTGGAGCGTTTGCTTTCCCCTCAGCGGCCCCCGCTGCCAGCGCGCCTGGCCTCTTTGGCGGGACTTCGGCACCGTCGCTGTTCGGCGCAACGTCGGCCCCCGCCTTTGGTGCCGCTTCCTCGACACCATCGCTCTTCGGTGCGGCCAACACGGGGGCCACCGCCTTTGGGACGGCCCCCGCTATGGGAACGACGGGCGGGCTCTTTGGAGGTGCGCCGGGCACCAACGGCAGACCGGAGGGAGCTTGGCAATAGCTGTGTGCGTGGAGGGGGCGACGTGTTGTGCAACAGCGTCTGTCTACATCGGGGACAGAAGGGGGGCCAACCTTCCAGGATGGCGGTCTAGTGTTTTATTGCGACGCTCTCTGTTGTGAAAGGTCCTTGACTCTACGAAGGGGTGCGTGGGTGCCCATCGTGCTTTGTTCTACGAGCGAGCTTCTTGGGGTTTGGCACGCAGGGGGCACGGTAAGGAATTCACGGCTCCCTCCTTGTGGCGTTGGTGGAGTTGGGGATCTATGGGGTTGAATCTTTGCGATTGTGGGCAGCCACGCGCCCCCTCGGCATGGACCAACACATTAGAAGCTCCGGCTTATCGTTGTGTGCCTTCTGGCAATGCGTGAACGTGTCGTCTGTTCCCGTTCCCACTCCTCCTGCCAGCCGCTGCGCCCACGACCTCCAACATCTTTGGGCTGACGCAACCGCAACAACAGCAGCAGACCAGTATGTTTGGCGCGGCTGGGCAGGTGCGCCGCAATGGTGGGGAACCGTACCCTGTGGATGTGACGGGAGTGGCCGTGCTCAAGGCTGTCGCGTGGGATTCCATCACGCATGCCGTGTTCCCTTCCCTTCCTTCCTCTTGATCTCGACAGCCCTGCGCTACTCGCCCTGCCCGGGCCGTCCCAAACCAACTCGCTCGTGCACCATCACCTTCGGGGGCACTACCCTGCGCTATCTCCGCATCCCCACCCCTTGGTCCTTGAGATGCTCACCCCCCTCCCCCCGGCTGCTCTGTCGCTCCTGTCACCCACCCCACCTCCCGATAGCCCCAGCCCGCGCTGCCGGGCCTGGTGGACCCCAGCGGCCTGACGCAGGACGACGCGGTGCGCTCCCTCACCCGCCTGGCGGCCGCCTACAACCCCAACTCGCCGGACTACCGCTTTCAGACGCTCTTTGTCAGCGTCGTGGAGCGCCCCGAGCAGCGCGTCAAGCCGCCTGGGCCGGTGGACGAGAACCGGTGGCGCGCGGCGCTGGCGGCCATACGCGGGCCGGGCAACGCACAGAAGTGAGGGCAGGGGTGATATGCGTGGTGCGGGTGTTGGGCTGGTCGGCAAGGAGGGCAGGGAGGTGGGCCTTGGCTGGGCGGGTTCTTGGGAGGCCAGAGGGAGGCCGTGCGCGCAGGCACTGCCCCTATTATCCCCATCCCGCGCATGTGCCGGATGCTGGTGCCGACTGGAGAACAGGTTCCGGCCTTCGGCGTGAGCCCCTTCCAGTCACAGCACCACTCGCGGACCGACTCAGGCGCTTCACACTACCCGACGGCTGCCTCGACCACAAACACCCTCTTTCCTTAACGCGGGTCCACCTTGCACACCCATGCGACGCAGGCTGTGGCCCGTCGTTGCCAACGGCTTCCGGGACCTCAACACGCGATCCAAGATGCAGACAGAAGCGGTGTCGCAGAACGCCGCCAGGCTGCGGGAGCTGCAGGTGCGTGGGCTCTGGGCGTGCGGGCAGAAAGTACGGCTGCCGCTAACATAAGTCTTTACGCTTCCCGGTCCGCAAGTCATCCGCCACCGTATCGTCGCGGGGGCGCGCTTTGCAACGCTGCATTGCAGTTCTGGCTGCTTGGGCTCCTTCAGCAGGGGCCCCATCTGGATACGTTCCCCACAAGGCATAACCGGCAGATGCTCCCCAAAGACGCTCACACTGGCCCCACACATGGCCGTCTCCGTCCACCTCTGCAACCTGTCAACGCGCAGGACCGCGCCGCCGGCATGGCCCGCCGTGCCAACGGCGAGTTCCGTGCGCGCATCGCGGCCCTGCAGCAGCAGCACACGGCTCTGAGCCACAAGCTGCTGTGCGTGCAGCGCAGCGTGGACGCGCTGGAGGGCCGCCTGGCGCTGTCCTCGGGGTGAGCGCCTGGGCGGACCGGAGGGCAGAGAGAGCGGGGGGCGGTGGTGGAATTGGCAAGTCTTCGGTGGAACGTGCGGCAGGAGAGCGAGCCGTGATTCACTGAGCCCGATCCTGGCCAGGGACACTCGTCGCGTCTCGTTTACAGATTGGCGCGGTGATTTCGGACCCGAGGATAAGAACCTCCAGAGTTGCCGCATGACGCCTCTGCCTGGGGACCTCGGGTCCACCGGTTCCATACTGTCGTACAGCACCTCACTGGATGCTGGTGGCCGATGCAGACAATGTCGCATGCCCATGAGTCTGCGGGGTTGCCTGAAGTATCGCTTTGTACCGTGAGAGTGACTGCCGGTCATGCAACCCTCCGCAGCTACCACGCCGCGCAGTCGCGGCAGCAGGTGGCGGAGCTGTCCCGGCAGCTGGGGCAGCTGGAGGAGGCGCTGGCGCCGCAGTCGGCGGGCACGGGTGCGGGGCTTCAGCGCCGACTCGAGGTGGGAGGGCCATGGGGCGCAGGTGTCGCAGCAATGCTGTCAAGACGCGTCCGGTAATCAGCCATGGGGACGCTGCCTGCAGCGCCTCTGTGTTGGCTTCTGGGCAAATGTACTTCAGCTTAGTGCTCCTGGAATAGGAAACGCTCGATGTGGCGCCGAGTACTCCTTTCTGCCCGAGTGCTAATGCTGGCCATCCGGGTCGCCTGCAGGCGGTGGCCGCGGCGGCTCGCATGCGTGCTGGCCGGGCGGACGGCGCTGGAAACCTGTCCTCGGTGGGTCTACTTCCGGCTGCTGTCTCTCCTAGCCTTGCATGGCCGGCTAGGGCTGGCCGAGGCCCTTCGAGGGATCAGGCACCAGCCACGGCGTTTGAGTACCCCTGTGCATGTAGACGTCCGCCATAAACATCAGCTGCATACAGTTCAACAGGCCCCGCTTCGCCCCTGCCGTCCTTCTCACGGCTTCCCGTGTGTATGGCTGTGTACGGCCCTCAGGTACGGCTGGACGATCGGTCTCAGTCGCAGCTGTTCGACGTGCTCCGCGACCACGCGGAGGGGGTGCGCCAGCTGCAGGTGCGGGAGGGAGGGCGCTGAATTGATGCAGAGGTGCAGCCCCGGGCCGCCGGGCGAATCGCGGGTGGATCAGTGCAGAGGCGCGGCAGGGCTGGTTACGTCTGGTAAGGATGCCGTATGCAACCAACCCGTAACAAAACAAGATTATGTCTTGTTTGATACCTCGTCTTGGTGGTGGGAGGAGCCCCGTCGAGCAGGCGTCGAGCGCACGCGTCGCTTCTTTTTGGCTAGTCCCTAACCTCGGCACTTCAAGAGCAAGCATGGGACTTCAGTGTGGCGTGCCTCAACGCGCATCCCACCTTTGTCTGTGTTGTGTGGCCTGGCGGTTGCGGGACATGCCACGACTCCCTGGAGACCGGTTACGCGACCTCATATCCTCGTTCAGTCCCTCGCACATTACGTGTCTATTGCCAACACCCTTCCTTTCCTTGTTACGTACGTCATCCGCTCCGCAGGCCGTACTGAAGCAGGACGAGCTGGACATCGAGGTCCTAAAGCGGCTGCTGTCGGGCGGCTCGGCGGCCGGGGGCGGCGCGGGCAGCGAGCTCACCAGTGCCGCGCTGGGCGGCGTTTGAAGCGGACTTGGGACTGGCGTTGGGCCGGCCCCTCGGCGCGGCCTCTACGGTTCGCTGAGAGTGGGGATGCGTGAGGACCTCCTCGCTGCGTTTGGCTGTTGACTTTCGAGGCCAGGGCGTCGTATCTCCGCATTCGAATTCCGGATTCGGGAAAGGAATTTCCTTATGAACGAGGGCTGGGGTCAGGGCAGGCGGGAGGCACCTGCAATGCCGGCGAGTGGCACGACTTGTTGGGAGGGGCACTTGGCTGAGCTGCGCACAATGTCTGGTACTCCGGTCACAACCGCCCAGGAATGTCTGGTACCCCGGTGGAAGTGGCCCGGGGCGGTGGGTCGAGCAAAAGTGTAGCTGCTGCGATGCTTCATGTGATCGTCTGCCGATGACATGGCCGATGGCGCATGGATGGGCTCCCAGTTGCGCAGCAAGGGCTCGGGCGCACCCGTGTCCGCCCGTGAACCAGGTGCCCCTGCTGACAACCTGCAGCTGTACGCAGTTGCGAGTAATCCAGTGCCGCCCAGCGTTGGATGCGGGCCTAAGCCAACGCGCCTGCTATGGCTGGTCGGAACGCAGGGCGTGGGGGCAGCGGAGGCGTAACGTACCGTACACATAGTTGCGCTGGGAAGGGGTGTGCTGTGTTTGGGGGTCGGACCACCAGGTCGTGCCGCACCATGCTGGTGGTGGCAGTACTTCGCCCCAAGTTTCCGGATTGTTGCGTGGAGGCCAAGGTTTGCAAATGGGAGGTTCACAGGCAGATATTACCTTCGGCGTTTTAGTAGTTGAGGGTTAGGCGGAGGCGTAGAGGACTTCGGCATCGGCATCCCGCAACTGTCCAGAGGAGGAGAACTTGGCTGATGGATATGCCATCCGTCGGTTCCGTGACATGAGGTCGGCTCAAGAGGCTGGAACAACGAGTAACGCATGTCAGTGCACAACGGTACAGTTCCCTCAATCGTCAAGCGGTGATCGACAGAGGTTACGAATGCGCACAACACATACGGACCGCACGCTGCAGGGCGGACTTCCTCCCAATCCCCTCCTATTCCCCAGCGAGGACGCTACCGGGCCTCATGATCCCTGTTCCCGAGCCCATACGAGATCGTCTTGCGCCGGTCCTGTGCTTCACTCCTCACGGGGTATCCCTGCTGTAGGACCCTGCCGCAGCTGGCGCTCTTGCGAAGGATGGCCTTCCACCAGTCGCACTCCAAGGACCGTGTACGCACCAAAGGTCGAAGCGTCAAACGCTCGCCGCGGCGCGGGCCACCACGTCTTGACCGGCCAGCAACAACCGCCCTACACCCCCAGTCACACCATCCATCAACAGCCCTCAACTGTGACGGCTGCTTCACCCGCGAAGAGGTTGCCGGCACGCAGCGACACGCCTTGCTCCGCCGCCCCCACGCGCAGCGCCAGTCGCAGAGACGATCGCACCAGGGCCCCCACCCTCGACTCCACGGCAACGGCAGCTCCGGCCACAGCATTGCCGCCGCCTGCGCTCGGATCTCCAGTGGTTGGCATCGCCGCGCAGTCAGCATTACCCGCCTGCCCCGCCGCCAGGTGCGGCCCCCGAGTCCCGGGACCCGGAAGCGCTGTGCCCACTGTCGCCTGTATGAGGTCCGCTGTCAGGAGCCGGATAGTGCGCTGGGCCCCGCCGGTGCCAGCCGCAGCTGGCGCCACCGCCGCCGCAGCGGCGGCGGCTGCCGGGACGGCGGAGGCAGCGAGCTTGTCGACATAGCTGAGTCGCAGCGTCTGTCTCGCCTCCTGTGATCAGCAAGGGAGGGGAGGGCGGCGGGAAGGCGCGAGGCAGAGCGCATGAAGAGGTCACCTCTGCGTGGCCGCTGCGGTACGACAATAACGACATAGCAGTCCCTCATGCGTGAGAGCGTGACCTTGATACGAACGGCCCCTGGTAGGGGGACCTTACGAGGCCCCCCTGGGTGCACCTAGTGCAGGCCCCCCACGTCGCCAGCAAGCTGCCCCAGCGGGTCGCGCCAGGTGCGGGCCTGCGGAGCGGTCACCGTACGTCTGTTGAAGCCAACCGTGGGCGACAACCGACAATAACGATCGGGCAGCCACCGCATCATGCTAGCTATGGTAACACACGATGCATGTCGTTTGTTGCGTATGTTTGGCTGTGTTGCCTGTGGGTTACCTGGATGATCCGGCCCCGGCTGGTAGCAGGCCGAGTCCGGCCAGTCCGAGCCGAGTACTGGCGTGCTGGTGGCAGCCGACTGGCCAGAGCACCACCTGCACCACTGACAGAATGGACTCACACGCAGGACTGGCCGAGCACGCGCTGAGGGCCGAACCCATATGCCCGCACGTAAGGCAACACGCCCGAACGAGCCCGCTCGTTGGTTGCCGGCGGCGCCGCCCGCGCTCTCGCACGCGCACGCGCACCTGCAGCCACGCCAACACGCCTGACGCCACAAGCCGCGCGCCCGCAACCTGTTATCCGATTGTGCAGTGGACAGGCAATGGAGGCGTCGCGGTGGGGTTGGGGGCGACGGGTGCGGCTGCAGTCACGAACTGGTCGGTTGACGGAATTGGGCATGCCAGCAGCAACGCCACCCGTTTTATAATGCCAAGGCTGGCTGGAGAGTACCGATTTGTGGGACAGTTGGAGCCCTACCTGCGTCTCGTGATGGGCTCTCGTGATGGGCTCTGATGCCGGGCCGCCTTTGCCCGGGCCGACCCGCCCGCGCCGCAGTTCATCCAGGACCTGGGGCATGGGGGACAATGGGCGAGGGCGTTGCAACGAGCCAGGGCGGAGGGAGTCGAAGGAATGGACAGGGACCGGCACAACTCCTTGGAACAGGGGGCAGTTGCTCGTGTGGGTCGAAGAGGCGCGCGGTTGCACGCACAACTAGTAGCAGACGACTATGTGCTCACGCACAGCACCGTACACCCCCCGTCGGATGGCTCCTCCTCTCTGCTAGGCGTCTTATCACCTTTCGTGCACTTCGCCCTTGCCACATCCGCCATACAAAAGCCCCCTCACCTTCCCCCCTGGACAACGGACAACGCCCCCACCTGTGCGACCCCCATCACCTCGCCGCCCAGAGCGTCCGCATCCAGTCGAAGAGCCGCCAGAAGGCTGTCCCGCTTCATCCGCCAATATCCGCCGCCGCCAGCAGCTGCCCTTGCTCCTCTGACGCCTGAGCTGTTGGGGTCACTACCGGCGGCGGGCCCCAGCCGCCTGTTCGCGGTGCACGCCGAGCAGCCTCACTGCCCGCAGCCATTGCAGTCCCCGCCTCCACTTTCACCGACTGCACGGAACCCTCTGCACGATCCCCCAGCGGCTGCTGCGGATTGGCGGCCGCCGCTGCTGCCGCTGGGCCTGTCACTGCTGGGCCCAATGCGAGGGCCGGCGGCAGTCCCGCAGCTGCGACCGCCGCAGGGGCCGCAGCGGTGGCCGCCACCCCCTCCCCTGGGCAGGCGGCGGCTGCGGGCCACGTGGGCGGAGCGCTGCCCGGACCGTCACTCGTTGCTGCCGTCTGCGTCCCCGCCGACTTGACCTCCATCTTGCGCAGGTTCCCAACGGCCGGATCCCCACTCCCGCCCCTCCGACTGACGTCTGCGGCCGGTGCCAGGGGCAGTGGGCTCAGGCCCGATGCACCTGCGGAAGCCGCTGCGGCGCCCATGCTGACGGCAGCTGTGAGGACGCCGGGAGCTCCGCGTGGGTTTACCGCAAGGCCTTGCGGCGCTGCGGTCAGCGCTCGGGCTTCAGGACAGGCGTCCGACGGGTCACCGGTGCCTCCCGCCGGCCATCCCCAGGGTGCACCGCCGCCCGGGGCCTCGCTCAACTGGCCCTCCAAAGGGCCGCCTTCACCTGCAGACCGCTGCCACACAGCGCCTGCTCGCGCTGTGGCATCTGGGTTGGCATCTGGGATGTTCAGCGCCGCGTTCTCAGCTGTCACCGCTGGCGCCGAATCAACTGCGGCCACTGTATCCGCCCCACCATCGCGCCGAACGCGCTTCGCTGCTGGGTCGTCGTAGACCCGGAGCTGCTCCCGCGCCTCCGCTGCGCCCTCCGGCGGCGGCCCTTCGGCTTGCTCGGCCGCTGTCCCTCGCGGAGCCGCCTGCGGGCTGCCGCCCGCTGCCTCGCCGTCTCCCGTGCCCTGCCTTTGGCCCCTGCTGCGGCACGCGCTGCCAACAGCACCGTGGCGCTGCTCCAAAGCAGCGAAACCGGTCATCGCCATCGCCACTGGCTGACCCACAGCTTGTGCGGCCAGGGTTGACACTAACCCGACTGCGCTGCCGGGTTTAGTCGCCCCGCACGGCGATTGGTTGCAGCAGGCGGCTGTGGGCCGGCCCGCCTGCCTCCATGTCCCCTCGCCGGCTCCCTGCGCGCCCCCGCCTCGTCGACCCCGCATCGGGCCTCCGGTGCGAGAGACGGGCAGCCATTGCTGCATATCTGCCACCTGCTGTTGCTGCTGGTCCCTTCCAGACTGCAGCAGCGCGAGCAGCAGTTGCTGCTGCTCATGCTGACGCTGCGGCTCCGGTTGCTGCGGTTGCTGCGGTTGCTGCGGTTGCTGCGGTTGCTGCGGTTGCTGCGGTTGCTGCGGTTGCTGCGGTTGCTGCGAGAGCTGTGAGGATGACGGCGGCTGCGGCGCCTGAGGCGGCTGCAATGTGTGCCGCTGCTGCGGCGGCCGCAAGGCCAGCTGCTGGTGTGCTGCGGTTTCAGACTCGGTCTCCGTAGTGCCGCGGTCTCCGCCGCCCGCTGGCCCCCCACATACCGCAGCCGCCTGGCATGAGCCGCCGTCTGCCACCTGCCCACCTGCCACGGCTGCCAGCCGGCAAGGCTCTGCCGCCGCCGGGGACGTACTCGGCGCCCCCGCGCGGCGGCCCGTGGCAGCACCCTCGCTGGCCTGTGCTGCCTGGTACTTCTCCCCAGCGTGCGCCCCCGCACCGCTGCACGGCCGAGCGCGCTTTTGTGACTGCGGCACCGCCTTCGTGTCGCGCCCCTGGCGAAGCCCCAACGGCTCCCCGGCACCCAGGGTCGGCAGCTCACCGGGGAGGTTGCGGGCAGACCCCCGCCGAGCCGGCGACGCCTCCTGCGGGCAGCTCGGCTCCCCGCTGCCCTGGCGCCCTTCCGGTTCCCGACATAGCAACTGTGGCAAAAGGAGCCCTTGCGCTCGCCCAACCGCCGATACCAGCGAGGAGAGGCCCTGCGCCCGCACTCGGTGCACCCGTACATTGGGCCCTGCTGCATCGCACTGATACCCCTCGAAGGCTGCTGCTGCGGCTGCCCTGCGGTCTCCGCCCTTTCCAGGCAGCTCCCCATAGACCTGCTGTCACTACGCAGTGGCGGCGGCGGATCTTCGGCCCCGATGGGACCGCTCGGCGGCGAGCCTGAACGAGCAACGTTCTGTTGGTGCGCTGGCGTGCCGGCGGCGAGGGGTGTAGCGTGGGGCGCATGGGGGGATGCTTGGGAGGTTGCCGCCAGCGGCACCGGGCCAACCGCAGCCGAGCCAGGCAGCATGCCAGTCACAGCCTCAGCCGCAGCCGCAGGGGCGGCGACGCGGGGCTCGTGCGCCCGGCGGTCGGGCTGCATCGCCGGCGGTCCGGCTGCATCGCCGGCGGTTGGGTGTCGGTGCGCATGTCATCATCGCTGCGGCTGCGGCTGCAACTGCTGGCGCCGGCCGTGGCAGCGGCGGTGTGCGTGGCAGAGGCGGCCACAGCGCTGGCGCGGGCGGTGTCTGCCTGTCGTGGAGGGAAACGAAGGCCATTACCGGTAAAGGGATGGGTAGGACCGGGGTCCGGAGCTTTTCCGTGCTGGGTTCGCGATAAGAAACCCCTTTTCTGCTGCCAAGCAGCGCCCAGGCAACCATAACCAACGTCACCCTTGAACCCATGAAGGGAAGGCCAATACATACCGGTAACTACCGGTCTGTGCCCGCATAAAGCCGGAAATAAAGGCACGGGCTGCTGCCCCCGCCGCCATCGCCGCCGCTTGTCGGCCACAGCCGCCTGTGCGACATGTGCACCACTTACCCCCGACGTTCGCAGTCGCTTCGGTACCGGCGGCGGCTGGCGGCCGTCTGCGCTCCGGCGGATGGCGCGCGCGGCACGAGCCGCATTAGCAGCAGCAATCTGCTGCCAGCGGCCGCCAGCCGACGGTGTGTCTCCGACTCCGCACCTTGGACCGTCCTTGCCACGTCCCGGGCGACGCTGCGGCGGTTCCTCGGCTCTCCACCCGATGGCTCAAGGGAGCGCTTGGGACCTTCCCGTTCCGGCGGAGCCAGCGACGCGGCCTTCCCGCAGCTCGGCCCGCCGCTGCCCGCTGACTGGGCATGTCGTGCGTAGCATAAATAGCAGAAGGCGCCCTCACGCAGCCCCAGGTGCCGATACCAGCGGCTGGAGCCCCTGCGCCCACATGCAGTGCAGCCGCTCTGTCGGCCGATCTGCACGGCGCTGCTTCCTTTTGGCGGCGCTTCCGCGGTCTGACCGCCTGCGCCGCCGTGGCTGCTCGACGGAGCTGCCCCGCCCTGGCCGCTCGGCGGTGCCACCCGGCTCGGGCCGTCGGGCGATGGAGCTGCAGCCGCCACCGCCGCCGCCGGCGCAACTGCGGAGGTGATCTCGCGGGGAGCAGCCAGCGGGGCGGGGTTGCCCCCAAGCGGGTCGCCATATCCGGCAGCGGATCCCGAGACCCTCCGGCGGCGGTGACGCGCGCGCCGCCACCCACTGGCGGCCGTGTGCTCGACGGCTGCTTTGCGGCGCCGTCAGGGCCCCTGCGGATGCCGCTCGGTCGGAAACGGCAACGGTCCGTCGCTGGCCGGGGGCTGAGGGCCCATCCTCGTCTCGTCTCGGGCCTCTCCGACGGGTCCTCTTCGCCGGCCCCTCCAGCCGCTCTAAGCGTTCGTATATCTCCTCCAGCGTTTGGAACCTCGGCGCAGAGAACAGCTTCCGCAGCTTCGACAGTTGAGTCGCATCCGAGACGTCCGCGGCCCCCGGGACCAGAGCCATGGCGGGAGGGGCTGGAGCACCGCCCAAGCCGGGTGTGGAGGGTAAGAGTGCACCTGGCATGGGGGCGGCAGGTGCGGCGTGGGAGCGCCCGGAGGGACGAGCGGCGGGTTCCCCCTGAGTATCCGGCGCCGTAACGGTGGCGTCCGCTGAGGCTGCTTTAGGGATAGGATTGCCAGGAAGCCCCATCTGGAAGGCTGCCGCTCCTGCTCCCGCTGCTCTGGCCGCCTGACGTCCGCTGCTGGTCGACTCCTCCGGGCTGGCGCGCCTGTCGTCGGCAGCGGCCCCTTTCCGCCTCAGCGGGCCCCGCACCGACGCCACTGCAGCGGCGCCGCTGTCGTCTGCCGCCGGCTGGACGGAAGCTGATGGAGCGTGGCGTCTGCCGACTCCGACCGAGGCTGGAGCTGTGAGTGCGGCCCCGCCACCGCAGCCAGCGAATGCGAGTGCTGGTGCAAGGGGCTCTCCACTTGAAACGGGCTCGCCACTTCTGTACAGAGGGGTAGTAGGCCCCCCGGGAGGCCCGTCCACGAAGGGCGCCTGGGCTGCGCCGCTGGTGGCCCGGAAATAGGCCTCCCCGGGGTAACCCGACAGTTGCTCTTGGGTTGCGCCGGCGCCGACGTCCTCGCCGCTGCGAGAGGTGGGGAGGCGCCCATCCGTTGCGTCCGCGGGCGCCGTGTGTAGCTGTGGCGGCGACGGTGGCGGCAGCGCAGGCGCGGCGCAGCCGGCAGCCGCCGCCGTTGAAGGGATGTGTGGAATGGCGCCACAGGCAGTCGCGGCTGTCTCGCTGTCACGGCTGCCTTCGCTCGCGTGGGGGCCGAGTCTGCCAACGGCGCCGCCACCAATGCCGCTGTTGCCAGTCTCACCACCGGAGCCGCCAGCCCTGCCGATCTGGCTGCCTTCCTCAGGGTATCGCTTCAAATGTTCCTGTCTGCAGCTTTCCTCCTCTGCGTCGCAGGTCTGAGCCACAAGGGCCCCGTGACCAGGGAGCTCCATGAAGCCGGGTGACCCATGGGTCATGTTGGACTCTTCAGGATCTAGCAGGAACGGCAGGAACAGCGCCTCTTGATGATCCAGCTGGCCCCATGGCAGACTGGCGGGGGAGGTGTCAAGAGCGCTCTTGGCATTGTCGTCCCCGTCGGCGTCGTCGTCAATGTAGCTACAGCCGGCGTGTCCGCCGCCGCCGCCAAGACCCCCAGATGCGTCCAGCTGGAGCTCGTCCGTGGTTGCAAATGCGTATGACACAGTCAGGGAGGCGGCCCGCGCCGGGGGACGTGCAGCGTCTGTGGCTGGCTGCAGTGACCTTGCTGGAAGGGGGTCAGCCGCGCAGCCGACCGCTGCGCCCGTGCTTGGCTCCAGGTCGCAGCTCCCAGAGGTCCATTGAGCCTGGCTGAGGCGAGAGCGCGGAGGTTGCAAGGGTTTGGCCCTGTTTGGCGCGATCACAATCTGAGGACTCGAGGACTCGCGCGCAGTACTTAATTGCATTGGAAGTCAGGTGATGCACTCGTTGTTCCTATTACCCATTATACGCGTAACGCAACGCCTAGCAATGTGGGTTACTACTTGCCGAAATGTTGGACGAAAGGATGTTAGACGAAATCTTCATGACGCTGCAAAGCTCAAAGTGGTCATGACGTCGGAACACAGCCTCGGATTTCGTGCCGTACACGGCGTGCCCACCGCATGGGTTTGGCGTGCCACCTGTCTCCTAACAAGTCCTAACGCTTGTTAAGTACGTGCTGCTCAGGGCACCCATCAAAGGACAGAATGGGCGGCTTGGCCAAAACAAAAAACCCGCCACCGTCACAGTGCCGGCCGGCAATGGCCTCGGTAGGGCTCTCATGCTGGATCTATCATTCTTGTGGGCCCCCCAGCAACTGATACCAGACGCCCCCATAGATCCTAACCGGATATCGATCCGCAACCGCCACAGCTGTTGAAGTGTGGCACCGGCCCATCACTATGGCGCCCGGCCACGCCCACGCTTCCGTGCACCACGTCACCACGACGCTATGCTGCGCCACAAGTGTGTTTCCCGTTCTGCGGCATGTGTCGCTTCTGCGCTACGCCCCGTACCTGCACCCGCGTGCAAACGCGGACCAACATAACTAGTCCTGCTCCATGGGCGCAATGAGCAAGGAGGCTAAACGGCAACCACTACGGAACTTACCGCCTTTCGGCCGTACCATACGTGCCATGCGCACGGAAAACCCATACTCGACCCAACCGGATAAACAGCAAAAAGGCCGACAACTCGCCAAGCTGCAGCATGTACATGGCTGTACATGTCTTTTCCGACGGAATTCGCGCGTTGTAAGCATTGTGCGCAGCGCAGGTCACGGCACACCAAAGGCTGGAGCGGTTGGGGAAGGCGACCCCGCGCATCTTCGCCTTCCCCAGCCCCGATCCCACCACCCCACTACCCGGCAACATTGTATTCCACTGTTGGCACCCCGGCCCCAGTAACAAATTCTTCCCAATTCCCCATCTCCCCATAACCATTCTCCTGGTCTATGAGGCACTTGCCTGACAAGCCAATCCGAGCCGCCTCCTGCCGCCAGCCAGTTCCAAGCACTGCTCAGCCAAATGTATCCAAGTCCTTTTGCCCCTAATCTCCTTGGGAATTCCCATCATGCGATCTCCTGATCACTGCTGTCCACCTCCTCCTCCACCTCCATCGTCCCCGCTTCCATCTCCTCCTCCCCTGCCGTCACCTTCCTTCGCGGCCCCGATGGCCGTCGGTGCGGCTCAATGGCTCACAGCACGTCCATGTCGAAGCCGTCGGGCACGTCCGGGTGCTCCTCTTTGCACTGCAGCAGCCGAGCAGCCCAGGTGCCGCCCGGGGCCGTGAGCGCGGCCGCCAGCCGCTCGGCCATGTGCCAGCTGTCAGGCGGCATAGACGGGTAAGCGGCACGGGAGCGGTGGGAGTGAGGCGGGATGAAGACACAGGTTGTTTGCTCCTTGGCATGCACGCTGCGGCACACTCACGGCGATGTCAGCCCATCGTACCCGGCCGGGCCCGGCGACCCGACAGGTTCGCTTCCCCGCCGGGCTGTGCTTGCGGTGCATGCCTCTCGCACAGCCGTACACTGCCGTACTACTCACCCGAGGTCGTCCAGCCCGTACTTTTCGCACACGCTGAGCCATTTGTTCGCCATTTGGTGGGTGGTCCGCTCCTTGGGCAGGCAGATCCGCCTGCGCCGGGGCATGGGAGGACGGCAATCGGTCTGGTTGCGCTCCCGTGCGCATGCACGAGTCCTGGCATGTTCCGGCCTCTGGCACGGTGTGTACACGGTGAGCGCGGTTGCAGCGTGGCACGCGCGTCCGGTATTGAGGCTGTCCTCGGATGCCAGCCAGCAGAGGGGACAACGCCCGCTAGCCGTGGCCAGGGTGTATGAACCGATGTAGCCCACGCCGCAGAGTGCCCTGATAATAGTGCCCTGATAATTTACGGTATACAACAGCCGACTCCAGCGGCTTGCTGTCCCTGCTGCCGGCACCCCCTTCGTGTGCCTTTTCCCCTTCCGCCTGCCCCACGATCCTCCTGCCTTCCTCATCGATAGCGCCCCACCTGGACAGCAGCCACTTCTCGCAGCGCTCTTGCAGGATCGTGATTTTGTACCTGCGCGCCACCTACAGTAACGGCTTGTACTGCTCCAGGATGCCGTACATGTTACAATAGTCCAGGTAGGTGCGCACGGGCGGCTCCCCCTCGAGCGCCGACACGAGGTCGGACAGCTGCTCCAAGTCCGTCAAGCATCTGATCTGCATGGGATTGAAAGAGGAAGGAAACGTGAAGTTCAATCACGCAGTTCAAAGGATGCACTAGTCATCGGCACAACAACGGCGCCGCCAAGAGCTTCACCTTGATGACCCTCTGATCGTCTTCCACCTGGTCTTCGTCCTCCTCGCCGCCGTCTTCGCGCCGCTCCGGCAGCATCGCGGCAAAGATTGGCGAGGCGCCCCGCACCAGGGCCTTGCTGGCAAAGGCCCTGGAGCCGTCCCCGGCCATAAGCGTGATCACGGCACCCGGTTTCCTGGTGACGGTTTGCAGTTGGCAACGATATCAGGCATTTAGGCATGCGCCCTGCAGTGTGTGCTCATACACCCAAAACAACTGATGCGCCTTGGCTTTTGCGCGAGACTTCTGCACGGAGACGCGGCATGCGCGCGGTCGCAACGCCCCCCATACGCCTGGAGCGACGGCTGCCTCCCGGTGCCTTGCAGTCAGCAGCGTACAATGGCACGCGAGCCGCGGCGTGCTGTTCTTCATTCCGCCCCGCACGTGGCATGGTGAGCTCCCAGGGAGGCCGGACCCGGCACTCTTCCCCGCCCCCACGACACGCGCGCCTCACCCTTTCAGCCTCATCTCAACCCACTCCTCCAGTTTCTCGTCCCGCTGCGTGCGGTCGAGTACGGCGTCCTGCGCAAGTGCCCAGTCCACTGGACAGCCGTACTCGAGCAGCATGCGCATGATGGGCAGCGGGCGCTCCACCTCCCGCGCCACGAGGCCAAAGACCAAGCCGCGGGGGCCCCACGGGACGCCCAGCCGCTTGAGGACCTTTATGGTGTACGCGCCGCCGTTCTTCGCCGCGTCGACGTAGGGTTGGCCGCACTCCTGGTAAGGGGATTTGCACCGGCCAGCAAGCAGCAGAAGGCGATGCAGGGCCGAGATCATCAACAAACAGAGAACACTGCAGCCGCTCTGCGCGCGGCGTGGAGGGTCAGGTTACTGGTTCCCAGCTGACGAGGCCAGCGGGCAGTGCTGCGGCCACGGCGGCTACCTGCGCGTAATCAGCATAGCTGCTCCGGCTCGCAGGTGACACACCTACAAATGGTGTCCCTCTGGTGCGCAACAAGGCTGGGGGCCGCCTCCAGTTGGTCCATGACTGCCCGTGTGCCCAGGTGTGTGCCAACCAACACTGGGCTGGTAAACAACGGCGCGTGTGGCGGTGTGCGTATGCCACGGGTCAGCTGTGTCGGCTGCGTCACAGCACTCGCGGTGTCAGCTTCCTGCGGAGCGCATCAGGGTAGGCTCGTGCGGAACCATGCAACACCCCAACTCCCATCACCTGACCGTCCCCGGGCCCCGCCCCTCCCCGACGCACCGGCACCTCGCAGCCGTGGCTGAGCATGAACTCCAGAGCCTCCTCGCAGCCCGCCGCCGCCTCCCAGGGGAGGGCGCGAGGCCCCCAGCAGACGCCGCGTGCGTGAAGCCAGGCTAGCGTCTCGGCGTCGCCTTTGCCGGCCGCGTACTCCATCGCGAGCTCGCACAACCTGGCCACCAGCTGACCGAACGTCGCCACCAGCCACTTGAGCATGGGCAGGTGCCCGCGCTTCACCACATCGTTGGCAAGCCCTTCCCGCCCAGGGTAAAAGCCGTGCTCGTGTAGTGCTGCCGCCGCTTCCACGCTGCCGCTCAGAACGGCGGCGTTGAACACATCGCCCTGATCCCAGCTCATCAGGACGGTGCGACCCACGGGCCCCTCCACGAGGTACCCCCGCGCTGCCGCGTCGCCTTTCTCCGCCGCTGCCATCAGCGCGCTCTTGCCGACGCACACGCCGCGCTCTGCTAGCCAACGCAGGCGCTCCACCGAACTGGGGGAGCTCGCCGCCGCCGCGCCCAGCAACCGCGTGACGATGCTGTCGTCGTCAGCGACTGGCTAGCCCCGGGACAGCAGCCATTCCACCTTGGCGGCCCAGTCCTCCGTCCGGCTCCGAAGAGCGGCCGCCAGGATCCTGGACCGGGAGAGCACGCAATGCCCGTCGTCGTTGGCGTCCGGCGCCGCCCCCGGCACGGTCGCTTCGACACGCCAAGTAGTGCCGTGCAGGCGCTGCAGGGTCGGAGAGATCGCAGCCCTCGGCAACTGCCTCCAGGAGGGTGTGAACGAGCCGCGCCTGGGGCAGTAGCGTGAGGAGCCAGTCCAGGCAGGCCAGGTGCCCGCCGCGCGCGGCTGCGAACATGGGCTGAGCTAAGTTCAAAGTCGCGCCTTTGGTCAGGAGCCATTCGCACGTGGCCTGATGGCTCGAGCCGGCGGCAGCGATGAGCGCGTCCCGAAGGTCACCAACAGGGAAAGTAGCCGCGATGAATTTGGCGCATGTGGCGGTTTGACCCGCGACGGCCGCAGCCTTGAATTCATCGGCCGTAGGAAAGCATTGCACACAGTTCATATTGGCAAGTTGTCGTAGCTGCCGTTGGAGGCGGTCACGCACATCAGATAGATGCGCTTGTCATACGACAGTTTACGCATATTGCTCTGTAATGGCGTACCTTATACTTGGCATCCCGGAAAACCGTCAGTCGCCTTGTTAAGCACGCGCAGCGTGCAAGTAACTTCGTTGTTTGTGAGTCTGCTTCCAATGCGCAGGGTATGGTCAGTCGGCAAGAGCGACCAGGGACAGATGTTGTTCCCGCGCTTGTCGTCGCTCGGCAAACTAGACAGAGTGTTCAACTCAAAGTTGATTTCACCTAGTATGTTCCGCGATGCGGGACAGCCGTGAGGCCGTGACTGCAACGACAGTCGGATCCGTACTGCACCTCCGCTTTAAATTGGAACCAGACATGGACAATCAAACATCAAAGGGGGCTGTTGACAGCGCCACAGAGCCACAGCACCATCACCAATCATCTATACTACGTACATTGGCAACGCCGCCCCGAAAAACTTCGCCCCGTGTCAAAGTTGAACCGGTAGTCGCTACACGTCACTATACCCAGCACAAAAGTGCCGTCTTTCTTAGCAGCAAGCGAGTCGTCACTGCCAACGCTAATATTTCGTCTTGTTAAGTGCAGTGCCCAAACACACGAAACAGACGTGGTCCAGGTACGATGGCAAGATTGTCCATAATTGTACACCGCCGACATGACACCACCTTGCACCGCAATGTCAAGGCCTCACGCCAGCCGACTGAACTCCCACTACCGCCCCGCTCCGCCCGCCCGCTCCCGCGTCAACAGCTCCAGCACCTCCGCGTTCCCAGATGCCTGTGCAGCCCGCAACGCCGCGCCTCCGTTGGCACTTGGCGGGATGCCCGCCTCCAGCAACGCCGCCATCACGTCCACATATCCGTTCCGGGCCGCCAGCTCCAGGGCCGCCCCGCCGCCAGCAACGCCCATTTCCATGCCGCCGCCAACACCTCCTCCCCGGCTGGGGCCCGCGGCCGCGGCCGCCGTCGCCTCCTCCAGCACCCGCCGCTCAGCCGCCACCGCCAGCAGCTCCTTCACCACCTCTGTATGACCCCGGCGGCTGGCGGCGATTAGTGCTCCGCCGCCATATGACCTAAGATCCGCCCCGGCGTCTAGCAGCGCCCGAACTGCGCTGGCAGAGCCACCAGCGGCGGCGAGGCGCAGCGGCAGTCCGTCTGCCTGGTTGGGGTCGGCACCGGCGCGGAGCAGCAACCGCACGACAGCGGCAGGCCCCGGGCCGCCGCCGTCGCCGCCCGTCGCGGCGCAGGCCGCCGTCAGCGGCCCACAATCAAGAAGCAGCGGGCCGGGGTCGCACTTTTTGTGCTCGAGGAGGGCGCAGACGAGCTCAATCCTGTCCGAGTCCTCGTGTCCATCTTCCGCTAGCACAGCGCCGGCGGCGCCGCTGCCAGCGCCCGCGTCGGTCAGGTAACCGCTTGGCGTCAGCATCGGCGGGCCGCCGGGCTTCCGTTCCCGCTGCTCGAAGCCGCGTGGGTCCGCCCCGGCGTCTAGGAGCTGCCGCGTGAGCGGGGCGTCGCAGGCGCGTGCCGCCGCCATTAGGGGCTGCCCGCGCCGCGCGTCGGGGTCCGCACCCGCCGCCAGCAGGGCCGCGACGGCGCTTGCGTGGCCGCCGACGCACGCGCGGATCAGGGGCAGGCCGCGACGAGCGTTGGGGTCGGCGCCAGCGGCCAGGAGCGCCGCCGCAGCCAGTCCGCCGCGAGGGCCGCCGCACGCCGCCAGCAGCGCCGCGCCGTCGCCTGCAGCGGCGGTGGCGCCCGCCCCCAGGAGCAGCGTCACAGCTTCGTCGCCGGACGGGACGCCCGCGGCAGCGGCGGCAGCCGCCGCCACGAGGGCATCATCCGCTGGCGGAGTCCCGTGCGCCAGCAGCAGCCGCAGGGCTTCTAGGTTAACGGACCGACTCCGGCTGTCGCCGTTGCCGACACCGCCCACCGCTGGCGCCGCAGCCGCTGCGGCCGCCGCGACGGCGGCGGCGCCCGAGCCCCCTGCGGCGAACAGCAGAGCCTTGGCGGCCTCGGGGCTCTTGGCATCCGCTCCCGCGCTCAGCAGATGCGAGGCGACCGCCGTGTGTCCGGCCAGCACTGCAGCCAGCAGTGAGCGGCCATCTGCCGTTGCCACCGCCACCGCCGCCGCTGGTTGCTGCTGGTCGCGGCGTGTGCTGTGTGTGGTGCCGGCACCGCTGGCTTCGCCGGTTGAGGCGTTGCGGTGGCTGTCGCCGGCGGCGGCGCTGGTGGCGGCGGCAGTTGTGGAAGGCCGCAGGCTGGGGCCCAACAGCAGCGCCACGCAGCCTCGCTGGCCCGCCGCCGCGGCGCACCGCAGCGCCTCCTGCGGGTTGGTGGCGCCGGCGCGCAGCAGCGCCGCGGCGCAGGCGCTGTTGCCTGCCCGACACGCCGCCAGAAGCGCCGCCGCCGCTGCGTGGGCGTCGGGGCCGTCGCAACCGCTGCCGGCTCCACCTGCGCCGACTCCCAGAGCCGACTCCCAGACCAGCAGTGTAAGCAGTGACGCCAGGTGGCCCCCCTCCGCCGCCGCCACCAGCGCCGCCGTCAAGCCGCCCGGCCCCGCTGGTGGCCCCTCCCGCAGTAGCGCCAGCACGGCGCCCGTATGGCCGTTACGCGCCGCCGCCTCCAGCGCAAAGCTTACGGCATCGCAGTCCCCGACGTCGACGTCGCCGCCGCAGGTGGCGCCGGTGCTGCCGCTACTGTCGGTTGCGTCACCTCCATCGAACGGCATCAGCGGACGTCCGTACAGGTACTCATCACCATCATCGTCGTCATCATCATCATCGTCGTCGTCGTCGTCCTCACCATCATTATCGTCGTCATCATCATCATCATCATGGCCGGGGCCGGAGTCGCTGACGCGGGCGGTAGCAGCGATGCCACCGGCGACCGAGCGGGCGCGGATCCGAGCGCGCGCCTCGGCAGCAAGGCGCAGCGCCAACAGCACCACCCTCACGTGCCCCCGGCACGCCGCGTTCTGCAGCAGCTCGCCGCACGGACCCACGCCGTCCACACTGGTGGCATGCATGCAGCGGAGGACCCCCGCCGCTGCGGCGTCGTCCGCGTCCACCTCCTCGCCGGCCTCACCGGCACCGGCATCACCCGGAACAGCGGCGGCCGTGTTGATGGCTGCGGCGGCGGCGCTGCTGCCCTCCGCCGCTAGCGCTGCGCGACCCGCGGGTCGGAGCAGGGTCGTGAGCTCGGGAAAGTCGTACACGCACGCCGCCGCCAGGTCGGGTCCAAAGGTCTCCAGGAGGTAGGCGGCGGCGAAGGCGGGATCCGACGCGCCGGCGCGCCAGGCGGCCGCCAGGGCACGGCAGCTGACGGCGGCGCCGCCGCCGAGACGGCCAGCAGACAGCAGCACTCGCGCAAGCAGCGGCGCCGGGAGGTCCAGGAGCAGGCTCCGCGATGTGGCGTCGGCGGTGGCGGCGGAGAGGGGGCTTGAGGTGGGGGTGGGGTTAGGCTGGCCGCAACACGCCGCGTCGTTGGCGGTCTCGGTCCTGCGCTTCTTGGCCGCATGCCGCGGCAGGACGCATGGTGCATCGCCGCCAGGGACGGTCGGGTGCGACTGCGGCGGCCCGGCCGGCGGGGACAGCGACACGAACGGTCCTCCGTCCGGCTGTACGGGGGAGCCGAGCCCCAGATACGCGCCTTGCAGAGCCCCTTCAGGGAGACAAGCACATTCTTTACCGAGGTCTGTGCGCTCTGCGCGGTTGGTGGCAGCAGGCTGAGTCGAGCCGGAGCTCGCGAGCCCGCGGTGATCGGAAGCGTCCGCGGACCGCGACGGGCCCGGAGCGCCCGAGAAAGAGCCTTGTGGAGTATGGACCAAAACGTTGGAGGCAGGATGCAGCTCGTCCGGGCGCTGGCGCTTCGTCGCCCGATCGCTTTGGTCGCGGTCAGAGGTGGGGCGCTTGGCGCCCCGGAATCCTTCAAACATCTTCTGCCAATTAAGTCTTGGTATGAACCACATAACAATTGTGACTAGAGAGAGGCCAACCAAGTCAAGGATTTCTTGCCCCTCAGCTGTACCCGGTTTCCCGCCCTCCCGCATGTGGATCTCAATTATCACAAGAGTATCGTGCCGCATTGTGCTGGCGCTTCTAAGAACCTGCTTACTCTTGTGTATCTCATTAGGCCTTATATCCAGGTTGTGCCAGCCATAATTTGGGAGCTGCTGACGCGCAGATGTAAGATACCAAGCTAAATGAAGCGGTACAGCAACTCAGCATGTCATTGCCATGACGTTGCTTGCCGCCGTGCATCTCCGGTCACGGCAATCCGGGTGGTTGGTGTCGGCGACCCGCGGGTCCATTCTGTTCGCGCGGGGCCCTGCTCTTTCTCGTCCGCAGGTAACATAGAAATAGCGCGATAAGGTGACTCTTAGCGCTGCTGGGCAGATTGAGGTCATGCTGTGACGTAAGAAGGTGGCGTGCCTCGCGAACACGTACAAAATTCTAGCTCCCCACTGTCCGCGTTTTCTGCCTTGAGCGTTGGTGACAACACGCAGGCAGACCCGATCTTGGATTAGCACTAGAGTTCAGGAGACCGAGTCAAGCCCTTGAGCACTTAATAAGTAAACGCCATGGAGCAGGTGCGACGCATTGTGAGTGAAGTGCGCAGTTTCTGGTGATTCGTGGTCTGGCGGGTCAGTGGAGGCTGTGCATTTTTATGGAACCATTCTGCCGGCGATGGCTAGCCGGGGAAAGTTCTGCCCTTGCGCTCAGACGCTTACGTAATCGCGTGCCCCCAGACTCCTTGTTGGGTTGTATGGACAGGACTCGTTACTGCGTCGGATTCAGCTGCCTGCCGCCGAGCGGCCGCCGACCCCTGGGTCCCTGCGCCGCTCGGCACGCGCCTGGACCCCGCAACCCATAGCCATCCCCGCCCCGCCTGCTTTTTCGTCAGCCGTTGTCAACCTTGCTGTCCGTGCAGCACCGCAACGTCCGCTTACCCACCACGCTTCACAACGCAGGCGTGCGACGGTATCGTGGCGAATGCACCAACTCTGATGAAGCAGCTGGTGCGCCACCAACCCCCGAACAGCCAAACCGCCAGCCCCAAGCCTTCGCCAACACCAAACCTGTACATGAGGCGCTTTCATCGTGTTCCGCCGCCCGATGAAGCCGATTGAGTCCTGCCTGGCTGCCTGCTGCCTTCTCCTCCTTGGCCTCTGCCCGCAGGTCCGCGAGTCGGTGGAGAGCGTGCAGCAGCAGGCGGGCAACATGGTGGCTGACGTCAAGGAGAGCCTGGAGCACAAAGTCCAGGTGCGCGCTTATGCCCCGTGACTAGGAGTTGCGTATGGTAACACTGGGTCTGACCGGACACCCGCGTTGACAGCCTGGCCGCTGGGTGGGTCTTCACTGCAGCGACAGACATGATAGGAGAGGCGCGCGCCATCTGAGCGGCGCTGTCGCCCGTGCATCCGCCCTTTACCGCTTCACCCCCGGCTTCCCCCCACGCAGGCCGTCAAGGGCAACATCCCAATCATGCCCGAGGGCCAGGTGCGGTGTGTGTATGAAGGGCCGGCCACACGCCTGCGTGGGGCGCCAGGGGCGCTGGAGGGAGCCACTGGCGCGGGGCCCTGCTGGGACGCTACTTGGCAAGGTCGGGTCGCGTCCCGCGAACGCGCGTGTGACAACTGCGCTGCGCCCCTGCCTGCTGCGGCGTACAGCCTTGTCAGGACTGCTACGCGTTTTCCCTTGCTACCGACCCTGCCCTCCCCTCCCTCCCCCACACGGAGCCTCGCTCAACCCGCAGTCCCGGCAGCCGGGCGTGGAAGCGGAGATGTGGACCAAGCCGGAGATCATCCGCGACTCGTACATCGGGGCCGACAAGCTGGCGGGGCGGGTGGCGCTCATCACGGGGGGCGACAGCGGCATCGGCCGCTCCGTGGCGGTGCACTTTGCGCGTGAGGGTGAGGTCATGTTTGCATCGGGAGTGGGTCGGAGAGGATCGCCGGGCACGCGGGTGGGGTCGGGTTGCATCGGCGGCACAGCGCCGGATCCGAAATACCGAACTGTCACATATGCCGTCTTCATCCCCGTCACGTTGCCAAGCCCCGGAAATGCCTTCACAAGTGAAGGCTTAGCAAACCGGGTTTGGCAATGCATGGTACCGGTAGGACGGAGAACGGTTGAGTTGGCATGGCCGTCCAAAAGGACTCGCACCTGCACGTATCCCCGGACACCCTGCCCTACCTCCCGTCCTGCCGTCCCGTCCTATAGGTGCCGACGTCTTCTTCACGTACCTGGACGAGCACGAGGACGCGGCTGAGACCAAGAAGCTCGTGGAGAAGGAGGGCCGCCGCTGCATCGCCATGGCGTCCAACGTGCGAGACCACCAGGTGCGATGGTGGCGTGGGAAGAGCATGTTGTGGTCCTCGTCGGGCCAACTCTGGCCTGGGGCGCTGGTCGCCCATGATGGACGCACGACCGGCTCACCGCTGCGGATCTGCAAGGTGTCTGAGGGGCCGCGCAACCAAAGGCGCCGGCCTGTAACCGGCGCATAAGCTGCAAGTCTGTGAAACCACTGCAGCGCTGCTCACTCCCCCATACAAGGTGCTCCTGCGCCCATAACGTCCTTACACCTTAGACCCAGCCCTCGCTTGGGGCCGTGGCTGACCGCGCGCACATCGTACAGTCCGTGGCCAGGATGGCTCGTCGGCCCGCAACGACCCGAGCGGTCAGCCACACGCTGCGAGGCGAGCCGACTGTTGAACCCGCTCGAGCATCTTGGGACCCGTTAGTCCACGTTTCACCATTGCCCCGACCTGGACCTCGCAGGCGTGCTGCGAGGCAGTCGAACGCTGCGTCCGGGAGCTGGGCAAATTGGACATCCTGGTACGGAAACGGAGACGTGCGCTTGCGGGTAACGTGAATGCAGGTTGGTAGGGTTTTGGAGTTGACTGACGGTGGTGAAGGATGTGTGAAAAAGCCATCCGCATCCTTGCTGCATCCATTTGGGACTGTAGCCGATCAACGTTGCAGAGAAATAGTGGCATCAAACTGCCGACGTGCCCCGCCCGGGACGCGGAGGTACCCCCTGCTAACTCACCGCGCGAACGGTCAACCGCCCGCCAACCGCAGGTCAACAACGCCGCAGTCCAGAACTACCGCAACTCGATCACCGAGATCACCGACGCTGACATCGAGGCGACGTTCGAGACCAACATCCTGGGCATGTTCTACATGGCCATGGTGAGCAGCGGCCAGCGGGAGAACGAGGGGGCCTTCCATTCAGGGGCTTGCAGGGCTTGTGGGTTGCATAGCCGGGTTCCAACGGTGGAGCCACGCCTGTAGGCTTCTGGAGTTTTCGACATGGCACAGATGGTAACTTGGGTCATCGTCGCGTGGACTCTGGTGGGCGCAGGGCGTGTGAAGGGGCTTAGGGGCAGCAGAGACACTGGACATGCCATATGTGGTGCGTACGGATGCGTCCACATACCACTTCCACCTCCCCCGTGCCCAGCACCGCACCGCACCCCACCCCGCAGGCCGCCGTGAAGCACCTGCCCCAGGGCAGCGGCTCCGTCATCAACACCACCTCCATCACCTCCTACATGGGCGAGGCGCACCTGCTGGACTACAGCGCCACCAAGGGGGCCATCACCGCCTTCACGCGCGGACTCTCCCAGCAGCTGGCCAGCAAGGGTGGGTGGGAGGGTAGTCTCTTGCCCACGTGCTTACTTTCCAGGATGGAGATCTGCACACCTTTGTACCGATTGTAAGGGACTGACATTGAGCGGTTCGGTTGGTTGGGCAACCAGGGCTGGGGAGGATGTGGGTCAACGTCGGCCCTTTCGGCCAGCGCGGGAACAGCCGACGCGCCGGCCCGTCACAACGGGTGGGCAAGAGCGGCGCCCGTCCTGACTGCCACTTCCGCACCTTCGTCGGCGCATGCACGTGCGGCTGCACCGCGTGGTCTCCACAACCCCGCCACGCCCGCAGTCCGTCCGCCTCCTCACCCTCGCCTCAACCCCACCCTCGCCTTAACCCCACCCACACCCCCACACCCACCCCGATCCCAGGCATCCGCGTCAACGCGGTGGCCCCCGGCCCAATCTGGACTCCGCTCATCCCCGCAACCTTCCCACGCACCGCCATGCTCACGTGGCAGAAGCAGGTGCGCGGTGGGGCGGCGCGGGCGGGGGACACAGGACTCCGTCCGCCCATCGAGCCTGGTGTGAGGTGCGGCAGGCATTGTTGGGCCAAGCGCAGCTGGTGCCCCTCTGTGTAAGTTGCATGCACATCGCTCCGGCGATGCGCGCCCGCAGCCCGAAGACGCAAGGGGTGCGATGCAGGGCCGGGTCGGGTGACAGCGCGCCTTGCTCTGCCCCGCAGGTGCCCATGCAGCGGGCGGGTCAGCCGTCCGAGGTGAGCTGGCTGGCTGGCGGCTAGCAGTTTCTACGGTGATCGGCCGGGCCTCAATGGCCCTTGCAGTGGCGTTTGTTGGGCGCGCGTGCTGTGCGCCCTGCGGCGGGGGCCGTTAGGGCGATGCGTCGTGCAGCGGCGGCGGTACTTAAGTGCTTGCCGTGCCTTGTGTTGCCTGGCTGCACACGCCTGACTCGCCCTGCACGAACATGCACACGCCTTTAGGCGGATGTAACATAACATAACATAACACGGGCCGTTCGCGTTGCGTTCCCTAAAGCACGCGCATGCGCTGGGCTTTCATGAGCATTCCCTGCTACGCTCGCTCGCCTGCCTGCCTTCCCCGCAGGTCGGCCCCTGCTACGTCTTCCTGGCCAGCGACGACGGCAGCTACTTTAGCGGCCAGGTGCGTCGACGGAGGACAGCATACTGGCTAGTGGGGGCTCCTCGCCGGAGGGCGTATCGTGCTGCGTGCAGGCGGCCCCGTGTGTGGGTACACTGCGTTGGTGCTTTGGTGGTATACAGCTGGCTGCAGAGCGGAGCGTTGGGGGGTGCTCGCTGCCTTACTTCGGCGTTTGCGATCGGTGCCGTGGAACCCCTGTGCAGGTGCTGCACCCCAATGGCGGCATGCCCGTCAACTCGTGAGCGCATTTACCCAAGGACAAGGTCCATTACAGAGCGCCGGGCTGACATTGGAATTGTGGTCGGAATCGTCGGCTAGTGCAGCCTCTTAATACCGGGACCGGTTGCGGTTGGGCCGGTTGGTTTTGTGGTTGCGGTTGCAGCGGCGCCTCTCGCAGGAGTGCTTAGGTGCCGAGGGGCATGGCAAGTGCTGTTGATGGTGCCACATGCTGCACACGAGGCTGAAGCGATGAACGCTGCACTATGGCGGGTCTCTGGACGGTAGGTGTCGCGGATGGGATCCCTGCCATTTGGTCGTGTGCTTCCTCTGTAAATCCCAGTACTACTAGGAATGTGCCTCGGAGCCCCAGGTGGAATGTTGGATACACTTCAAGGGAGTATTTACACCGCGCGCAACCTGCCCCTAACCTCGCCATCCGGCGGGCGGGCGGGCGGGCTGCAAACTCGCCACCAGCCATGTGAGGTCGCCCGCGCCCCGAAAGTAGATGCACCATAGCACATCCCAAATGGGGCGACCGTCCTGGCCCGGTCCGGTCCAATAGTAGCGTCCACACCAGGAGGACTGAAACGACCCGCAGCGGGGCGGAGCTGTCGTCTTCCACATGCCTACAGCACCTGACGCTACCTAGTACAACCCTCGTCCCTAACGCTGGGGCACGTTCCCCCACATGCATTGAGGAGCGCAGGCCGGCACCCTCCACATCAAGCATGCATGTCTACAGGTCAACGTATTCTGAAGCTCCTAGCCTGCAAGTCTGTCTGCTGGAGCCGAGCGTACGCCGGAGCGCATGCCGTGCTACCCTTCTGTACAGTAACGACGCATTACGACGGCCGTCGCCACCGCGTGACGATGCGGCGCCTCCAGAAGTACGGACTGCCCTCTGCTCATTAGGCACCAGCGACCTAGATTAAGTACGCTGTCATGATGCATGAAAGACAAGACATTAAACACGCCGTACAAGTAAGAGCAAAACCCGTACGGCTACATGGTGCTGGGGGCACTCGAGGTACAACCTTGCACGGGGCGTCTCCACGCTGGTGGATGCCCGGAGCGCCGCATGAGTACATGGTCGAGGGGCCCGGCGGGACGCGCCGCCAGTCGCAGCCAGTGCATCGCGGCACAGCTGCGGTCCATGGCAACACGGGCTGCCTGCTGCCCCGAATGCATATGGAGACCGCGAACGTGTCTCCCATTCGCTTGTGTGGAAGGCACAGTCCATGTCCGCGTCCCACCGCGTCCCATCGCCTGCGCAGGCGGTCGCTAACAACTCCTTACTAACATGCGCGCTACCGTAGCTGGCCTAACCTACCGAGCGCATGGCCTACCGCCCCAGCCGAAACGATCTAGTTCTGAGCACCGAACAACAAGCTGGTCACACATTCGGTATGCGGAAAGTCTCCCAATCTCATCCGTCAGTCCCGAAGGCGCCGCCGCGGCCGCTCGTCCTCCTCATTGTCGCGCGCGCTGCGCCGGCCCCCGCCTGCCCACTCCTCCTCCCGGCCCCGCCGCCGGTCCTCGCCGCCGCCGCGCTGCTCCTCGCCCTTGTCTCGCCCGCGCTCAGCGCCGCCCTCACGCCCGCGTCCCACCCCGCGCACCCCCTCCCGCTCCGCCCCGCGCCCTCCGCCATCGCCCCAGCCGTCCCGCCCACCATCGTCCCGCCCTCCGCCACCGCGGCGGCTCTCCTGCAGCGCCTGGCCCAGCGTCTGGTTGAACAGTCGAGCGGCCAGACCCGAGCGCACCGGCGCCCGGCCACCCTCGGTCTCAGCAGCACCCCCCTCGCCGCGCGGACGGGCTAGGGCGAACTCTACTGGCTTGCGCTTGGGCGAATTGGCCGGGTCCTTCCGCCCCTCGTCCCCTTCCGGACCCCGGGGTAAGCCAACGGCCCGTCGGCCGGCCGAGGTCTCGCGCTGCGCTACGGCGGCGCTGCGGT